>OX637466.1:11144579-11744579 GCA_951799995.1 Trifolium subterraneum | reverse complement strand
AGGGTGTGTTTTTTTTATTTTTGCTTATATACAAAACTAGAGGGAGTAACAAACACCAAACTCTCACATTAGAACACCTCAATTTATTTTATTAGAAGAAATAAAAAAGCATCATCTTAAAAGAGAAAAACGACTAAAGCCTTTCTTTTTTGAAGCAAAAAAGGACTAAAGCCCAAGTGCCCAACATGTAGAGCTGGGTATGCGGGCTGGCCCGCCCCGCATAAGCCCGCACATTAAACGGGGCGGACAAGCCCGTCATCAAATATAAACGAGTTAAATATATAGGCCCGAGTCCGGTCCGCGTAAGCCCGCGGGTTAAATGGTTAACCCGCGAACTATTACAAAAAATTTAAAAAAACACTTTTTTCAAAAAATAAACTAAATAATTGATATAATAAAATCTAAAATAAACTATATATTGTTAGTAATTTTATGTTATAACATAAATTGTAAGTAACAAATAAAAAAATAAAGTTTGTGACATTTTTGAGTTTATGTATCATCTCTATTCAAGTAATGCAACCAAAATCAAACCAATATTTTGATAATAGTCTACTTCAATAGTCTTCTTCAAAAAATTAAAAAGAACTTTAATAGTCCAAACCAATATTATGAAATTTATAATGAAGTAAGACAGATCACGAGCCAACCCGCGAGCCCGCGGTTTTAACGGTCCAACCCACACGGGCAAAAATATAAACGGACCAAAATAAATTGGTCTTAAGTCCGTGCGGACTGCGGGTTAAACGGATCAACCCGCAGACCTTGGCCCGTATACCCAGCTCTACCAACATGTCACAAGTCAGTTAGTGATACACATGAATGAAAACAGATTATTACTTTATTGAACAGACTCACAGCACATGGATGGATAAATCAAATATTAGATTTTTTTCTCTCCTCCCAACATTTTTCAAAACACGCTATCTGTTTGGATTACACAATCCAGTCATGCAAAAACACCCATTTTTTCAAAAACACCCATTATCTAATGGCTTCTTCAAACATTGTGGGACCCTCCATCATCGAAATAACTACAGTACTATTTAATATCTATTGCTTCTCTGCTACTGATAAGAAGCATGTAGTAGAACATAAGTAAAAGGTGCATCAAATTCAGAGATTTGATAACCCTAACCTGAAAATGGCTTCCACCCAAAATCAAAACAAATTAAAATATAAATACTGTCATCAAAATAAAATATCAACGCTTTGTAAAAGGAAATGAAAATAACATAGCTTCTTGGATTAGAGAGCAAATATCACTCCCTCACACAAATACCAATACTGCCATATATTTGATTTGACTAGCTATGAAAAAGCTAAACTGATATAAACTCCACTACAAGATTAAAAGGTCGAATAAACTAGGTAAACCATAAAAAACAACACAAAAACTTCAACCATACTAAAGTAATTCACGAAAAAAGGATAAAAAGAGGTTTGAGAGGTCTTGAAAATCACATTTTAACCACCCTACTGCCTGATATTGTCACTGTTTAGGCAGTTATTTGAAGAGTCTGCCGGTGGTTTAGCAGGAGAAGTAGGTCCATTCACTTCTACAACCTTCTCACTTCCTGCTGCATCAGCAATAACCGATTCATTCGCCAAGGTTCCATCATTAGACTTGGGCAATATATCTGCTCCGTTAGTTGTTAAATCATTTGACTTGGTGACCTGTAACTGAACAAGGTATTTGAAATGTTTAATCAGTAGGAGAAACCAATCAAATTGTATGTTCTTTAATGTATGTTAGTATCCTCAATTAAGGTGCGTTCAAATAAATGAAATGAGTAATTGTAAAGGTGCATACTATTTCTTTTGCAAAGGATTGTTCTTTGGCTTTTTTCTCCAGAATAGTTTTTTCACGAGCCTCATAAAATGCAAAATCATCCAGGATGCATGTTTTGCTTGAATACTCCTTGAAAATTTTCAGAATTTCAATACCCTTCTCAAACTTAACCTGCACAAGGATATATATAGTTCAGAACTGTTTGTTGAAAACGGGGTTAATGGGAAACAAAACAAGCCTCTCTGAGTGAATACCTCTTGAGTGTCCCTACTGTTTGTCACAGGTTTGTTTTCATTGTTTTCAAGTGTGATGTGTCTCAACACATTATTTGGGACATCCTTAATGATATGCCACTTCACAGAAAAGCAACCGGTCCACCTGTCCTGCTGCCAATACTCTACGGTTCTGTCAAAATCAACCGGACTCACCATCTCTGCTAAACCAACAAATTGTCCACTAGTATTGACCTGTAACAAAAATCATTTGAGGCAAAAAGTGAGGCTTGGTAAAACCAAGAAACCACAAGAGTTCCCAACAAAATACTGCATTGAGTCGCTAACTCACCGAAAATAGCAAAAATATGGGACAGTCAACAGGCTTCTCCTTGGCTTCCTGATATGCAGCATCTAGCTTCTTGTTCCCATTAGGGGTGCTTGTCCACACATTATATTTCATACTTTTATGAATGTCATCCTCACTATAAGATTTGATGACAAAAAACTTCCCATCAGAATAACTCTCAGATAAATCTTCCCCATTGTACTGTTGCTTGTTGGGAACTGGAGTCACTTCTTGATTATCACTCTTGATAGGAAGGTCCTGTCCCTTGAGTAATAATGTGACAGGTGCAACACTTTTGACATTTTTATCATCAGAACTATTGGAGCCTCTCGGTCCCTTGTTAAGCTCACCAAAGCCATCCACATTTCTTTTGACATGGTCAAATCCACGGCCATAACTTGAGGATTTAAACTTATCATAAGAGCTGGTTCTGGATCCATATGCAGTTGATCCAAAATTGGACCTACCTCTGTATGCGTTTCCATATTGGCCGTACATGGCGTTGCTCGAGTACATCCCATTACCATAACCAGAATACAGTCCCAGTCCAGATGATTGTATGGAGCTATGCAAGTTCTGCAACCCAGGAACAATATTTGAAGTGAATTTTTGAATATTTTATACTAATATAAACATGGTTGTTGTACACAAACAAAAATAGAATTACCTACTCTACTGTAAAACAGGTAATGAATACAAGGAATCCAGACCACGTGGTTAGATAAACATGTAGAAATTATCAAAATGTGTATCACTACAACAGTCATTCCCAAAATCAAATACGATGAAAAATTAATATATGATTGGAAAGTTGGTTGAGGATAATAGAGTCAATTTTGTGAACAACTTCAGATAGGAAACTATAACATACAAAAAGTTATCACACAATCAAGCTGAAGTTTTAAAGGTGAAAACAAATGTACGCAAGTAATTAGATCCTTTAGTCAAGAGGTTAGAAGCAAGAAGTTGGATGACTCAGTGAACATACCGTGAATTGTGGAAGTGGTTGGGGAATAGTGGTATTCCTTTGAGAGGAATAATCTTTGCCAGACATAGCTGGCGAAGATAATCCAAACTTTGCCCCATGTTTGGACTGCCTATCAGAAAATAAGGGATCTGAAGGGTATGATGGTTGAGTACCTACTCTTGGATCTTGATATCCTCCTGACACAGGAACATATGGATAGCCAGCCCTTTGATAAGAATCATTTGACCCAGTGTTATTTGAAGAATATCCATTGGTCCCAGTAGTGGTGCTTCCTTTGTTCAAAACTGATGAAGGGACATGTTCAGCAGTAGCAGCGGTTGAAGTTTTCCCTCCTTGAGAGTTGACTTTGTTAGCACCAAATGTCCCATTGGCAGAAGCGGGAGAAGGATAATAAGAAGGATACTGGTACTGTTGCAGACCATAGAGCTTCTCATCATGTGGGAGAGATGGAGATGAACTGGGTGACGGATAGGATCCATATGGTGGATAACCATAATTTTGAGGGTACATGTAAGAACCACCATCTCCATAAACACCCTGTTATGCAGTACATTAAACAAAATGTGGTTAAGATTGCTCGCGGATTCAGCAATTCTGTTGCATCATATTTCATTGTATAAAAACAGTAAGAAACAAATCATATTAGCAACCGATACAAGTAGGAAGAAAGTAGGAAACTGCAGTTATAATAAATTGGTACACAGGAAATAACTAGGATTAAATATCCCATGACAATCATGGTCATTGCAACAGCCACACCTTTGCTTTTATGCACTGGTATGTGGTATGACTTTCTCTGCTTGAGAAGTCACTCTCATACCTGATACCTCCCCTACTTTATGCAAAATCAACAAAGTAAGGAAAGTATAACTTCCCAGAGAACAATGGTGTCAAAGGAAGTTGTTGTAGTGGCTGTGAATGATGCCAGGGTCTTCGAAGTCAAACCAGATTACTAAAAAGTCTAGAGTTGGTGATCATAAAAAACACACTGCAATTTAAATTTTGAAACAGAACGCAATCATAAATAACTTTACAATGTTACACTTATGGAAAAAAAAATTGAGCTTTCAGAAAGAAATCAATCGTAATTTTAGGAAGTACTAACTAGTAGGCAGCCATCCTCTTTGATTAATTATGAAATATACAATAGAAATGACACAATATGCCAAATAGAACTTAATCTTATGAAACATTGTTCCCAGAAGGCTACACCATTTAAAGAACAATACCCAATTATTAAAAATAAAATACAAGACATACACACAATTATCATAAAGTCCAGTAACCAGAATAAGAAGTACATACTTGTGCCATTCCTCCATTAGCATTCACATAACTGGGATAAATGCTCCAATCATTCACATAACCACCTTGCCCATCATAGCCTGTAGTTGTTGACATTCCCATAACCATGTCATTTTTCTCCAGAGAAAATAATAAGTTATCAAATGCAAGTTCGCAGAAAATAGCAGTTTATTCAATTCTGCAACACTACAGTTCTGTAGCACCTTCTATAGCCATTATTTAACAACACTATGTATTGAATCAGGTATGGCATAACAATAGCAGTTTGTTCAAATTCTGCTACGTCAGAGAGCTATAGTACTGCTAATTGACAAGACTATGAATAAACAACTTCCACATTATCTACTCAAGTCATAATAGCTTACCTTACCTCCGTAATAGTAGTCAGTAGAAAGGTGTCCATTTGGAACAAAACTCGCATTGGTATTAAATGGCTTGGGCACGTCATTAGCTGGACCATGTCCATTCTGTGGATAGAAATAAGAATCAATCAATGTGTTAATAGACTGGTACAATGTTAAGCACACCAATGCTCGGTACATTGTTCAACCCTCACCTTCTTTGCCGGCTCAGGAACTGCAATCGTCCTGGTCTCAGAACCCAAAGTCATATTCTGCAGCAAATCTGTAGTGCCTATAACAGTTACGGTAAAGGAAATTCATTTTTCATCCAAGAAATCATTTCACAGTTACAAGCATAAAAAAATACACTTGCATAACAGTAACAATTTGTTCAACTTCGGCTACACTATTAGACAACACGCATAAATCCTAAACTGAAAAATAAAGGGTAGTGGAGAACCATTTGCCATTGAAATAACCATAACAAAAGCAGCAAAAAAAAAACACTTGCAACAAACAAAATGAAAAGGGCTGGAAAAAAAACTCTGTGCACAGTAAATTAGGTCAAACTTTAAAAAAACTGTGTAGCAACCACAGTTAGTTACCACCACAACATAAAAAAATCTCCACAATCCGCCGCAATCGTAAAAACCTTGATTTCACCGGAATCAATATTCAATAATATCGATAATAACAAACCTAGCTATAATATATTACAGTAAAATTCATGAAATTAACTAAAAAAAACCTAATTACACACAAACATAAAAAATGAAATTAATCATAACAAACAAAATCTATCAAAGTGACCATAATAAATAAACCGGAAAAAAAAAATGATTAAAATTGAATTACATATGAATAAACTATAACAGAAAATTTCATGAAGATAAATTAACCATAAAAAACAAAAACCCTAATTACACAAAAACACAGAAAAAACTGAAAAAATGAAATTAATCATTAACAAACATGAGTTACCAAAGTGACCGACTATATAAAAAGGCAAAAAATGATAAAAATTGAATTACATAGACATAAACTATAACAGCAAAATTCAAGAAAAAATAAAATTAACGATAGAAAACAAAAACCCTAATTACACAAACTGAAGAAATGAAATTAATAATAAACAAACGTAAGCTAGTAAAAGGACTATAAAGAAATCAACAAAATCATTGAAATTGAATTACATAAGCATAAAGTATATAAGCAAAATTGAATAATAAACAAGAATCATCGAGTAGCATAACATAGCATAGAGAGAGAGAGAGAGAGAGAGAGAGAGAGAAGGATACTGGTAGTGTCCGGTGAGGAAGCGACGGTAGTCATGGTGATGAAATCGACGACGCAGCCGATGAGAGAGAGAGAGGAGGATGAGAGAGAAAGAGAGAGAAAAATAGGGTATTGAGAAGATGAAGAATTTTTATATTTATATGTGAGAAGCTTGGTGAAGGGGTCGCCGCTAGCACTTTCAGAGTTGGGGTTTTGGACAACGTGACTATTCAATTCAAGAGATTTAAGCCCAATTATTCACTTTTTTTTCAATTATTATTACTCCTCCTTTCTCAAATACTATAAACAAAGATTCATTTTATAGGTTCATTGATTCATTTATGTATTTGAACTAAAATGTAGACCAAATACATAACTAATTCAATGAATCTAAAAAAAAAATTTGCTTATATTTGAGATCGGAGGAGTATAATTTAAAAATAAGTTTACTTCATCTTAAATATAAGTTGAATGTACCGATGATTAGTTAGTTTAGAGGTGATTGACTTTAGATTTGTTAGTAAGAATCATGGTTCAGTCTCTCGCAATTGCGTTTGGGAGAGGTTGAAACCACTTCATGTCGGAGCTGATCCTCGAACCAGATTAAACAGTCTAATGGGTCAGATATTGATGGTAAGAAAGAAAAAAGTGGAAAGTCTGATGTATTATATCTAAATTTGGATTAAATACATTTTTTGTTTTGTTAATCCTAAGATGTTTAGAGAAAAAATTTAGAGTTCGGCTATGAGATATGTAAAGTTTAAACAAAAATTATTCATATAAAAAATGAGTGAAATGTCAAATACCCCCTTAAATTTCAAAAAATTTCAAATATCTCCTTGAAATTTGGAAATAAGCAAATACTCCCCTCAAATTGTAAAACGACAATCAAATTGCCCCCTGCTTCGTTTACTCCGTGTATTTTGATGATGTGACGGTTAACGGCATACGTGGCACCTGTCAATGTGGTACCACGTCACATGGGTAATTGATGAGGATATACGTCACGTGAGATAATTGACTAAAATTTGTAAAACCAAGGGCTAATTGCTCTAATTTCAGTCAATTATTCCCCTATTTTGCAAATTTTAGTCAATTACCCTCATGTGACGTTACATGTATGTAGTTAACAGTCACTTCATCAAAATAGATGGAGTAAACGGAACATAGAGCAATTTGATTGACATTTTACAATTTCAAAAAATATTTGCCTATTTTCAAAACTTACAAGGATATTTGACAAATTTTGAAATTTCAAGAAGTATTTGACATTTCACTCGTAAAAAATTAAAAGGAGTGTTGTGTTGATTTAAATGAAATCAAACGTAGATATCTTAAGTGTGGTCTTGGAAAATAAAGTTGAAAGAAAGACTTTACTAAAAGTGATAAGTAGATATGACAACGGTTTGATAGCTGGATATGAAGATGAAGGTAAATGGAGTAATTGTTTGTGCTTTGTAGTAAACTAGTGTGGCATGCAAGGTTTTCAGAACCGGACCGGTCATCGAACCGGTGAGCTTACTGGTTCAAGGTTCAATTGGTCGGACCGTGGTTCAACCGGGTCGGACCGTGGTTCAACCGGGTCGGACCGTTTTTAATTAAATATATATTTTTTATTTTTAAATGATATTCAAAATGATAGTAGCAAACTAAAATTCGTTTAAAAAAACTAAAAGTTACATAATAATATTTATAATTTCACACTTAATAAAAAAGAATATTCATTCATTCCAATTGATAGAATACATTAAACATAATATTTTTAATTCAAACAAATTTAGAAATTACATAATAAACTAAGTTTGATTATTAAATATTATTTTTTTGACTAAAAAATAAAGAATATTCATCCATTTCAATTGATAGAGTACATCGATGTAATACAAATTCGCAAAAAACAAAAAGGTTAATTTTCATACTTTATGCATGGTTATTTTTCATACACTCAACCTTCACGATTTTTTATTTTTTTAAATACTCAAATTTATGCTTTTTTTTATATTTTTATATTTATCTATAACAATAATAAAGGGAAGGCATTGGTTTGGTGTAGCCTATTTTCTTTCCAATTTTACCCTTCATTTATTGTAGTTATTCCAAAAAGAAAAACCAACACTAAAAAGTGGAAGTTGAAGTTGGTTACATTATATTTCAAAAATGAAAAGTAACTGCACTATAAAATTAAAACACATCTTTTTAATAGCTTGAACATGGAGATAGAGAAATGAGAAAGAAACAAGGAATGAGATACCATTGCAGCAACATTTTTGTATAATGTTACGTCCTTGATTGATTTTTTTCTTTTTCCTTCATGTGTTTTCAATTCGATGATAATAAATATACCATTCTTTAATTTTCAGGATGAAATGAAGTCATTTAGTTCACATGGATCAATAAATATTTCTTTGATGCCTTGGTGAAGTTAAAATTGTCATTTCATTTGGTGAATTGCAGTGGTAATACAACCTATTAATTTTGTTGGTTTTCTTTTATTGGTTTTCTTACGTAACAGACATTGGAAAGTTATCAAATTTAACCCTAATGCAACTATCATACAAGAAAGAAAAAGTGAAAGATAAATAAGAAGAAACGGATCACACAGACGGTCACGACGTATGGCCACAATTTGCTTATATTGGGAAACACCTTCACTTTCCTTCACTATCTTTGTTGCCGTATAGATGTTTCATTTTCTCTGTTGCCTTTGTTCTTATTTCAATTGCTTTTGTTGGATGTGTTTTTTTTTTTGCATATAATTTACATACTTTTCTAACATGTTTTGGAATTTTTATTCAACTTTTCTATCATATTAGTTATTCCCCCAATTTATTACATTTTGCTTTTGGTAAAATTCCCAATATTTAACTTTAATCACCTTTAATCTAAACAATGTAGTTGTTAAAAAATGTTGATGGATAGTGGTTTCTCTGTAACATGTGTTTTTTGCTCTTTTTATAAGGTTATCTCATGTTATTTATTAGCTCTACTCACTGGAACAGTAATATAGTGCCATTAGAACAAAGAAAGGTGGGGAAATTGAAAGAGGGAGAAAATTAGAGTATCGAGGTTGTGAAGCAATTTGCGCTATGATGATTTGTAAGGTTACTTTCATTTTGGGTTCTACATATTTATTTTTTGTTTTGTTTCAGTTACTTTCTTTTTCTTTTTTTCTATAATGGTTTCCTCTCAATTTGATTATTTGCTGTATTTATGGCATTTTATTCATTTAATTTTTTGTGTTTTCAATCCCAGGGTAAACGAGAAGAATATGTCACGATGATATTATGGCTATGAAATCACATGGATTAGGTGAAAAATTTGGGTCTTTGTGAAGGTAAATTTTGTGCTTTTTATTTTTAATGTCAATAGATCATTATGAATCTATACAAAACATATGCCTGTGCAAATATCTTTTTAAATTAGTCATTGAAATATCTTTGTTAAATTGAATTTATTGATTTAATTGTGTAATAATAATATACCAGAATGATTGAACAATGTTTTCAATCGAAAACATTGTGTCACAAAGTATCCTTCACTAATCAATAGGTACTTAGATTTTTGATTTCATGAATTTAATTATTGTGTGTGAGTGTTAATATTTATTTGACAGATGAGAAATTTGTAAAGGAAAGTAAAATATTGATGGCTGATGGATGAACATGTTACTTATCGGCTCTTCCTTCTCTTATTCTAACTTGCTA
This sequence comes from Trifolium subterraneum, assembly GCA_951799995.1. Lineage (NCBI taxonomy): Eukaryota > Viridiplantae > Streptophyta > Magnoliopsida > Fabales > Fabaceae > Trifolium > Trifolium subterraneum. The sequence goes on along the minus strand of OX637466.1, from coordinate 11,734,613 downwards.
CATAATTGTTTTATTGAAAGGAAACATGTGAAGTACATACACTCCTCATATTAGTTGTGCTCTGTGTCGGACACATTTACGCTTAATTATGTCATCTTCTCAAATTATTATCGGTGTCGACGTGTCATGTTCGTATTGTCGGGTGTACATGCCTCTGTTCGTGCTTCATATAAAGGAATCTTCACATTTAATTTCATTGTTGTTGTCTTATTATTTCGTATTGTTTTAATTCCATTGTTGTGTGAAAGCTAATATAACAAGTTTACCATAACTTTGTAGTTTGAATTGGGTAAATAAATAAACAAAATGGTGAAGTAAACAGAACATATGAGACAAAGGAAGAGTAGAGTATGTGAGAGAGATAGATACATCATCATTGGATAAAGGTGGAGGAACCTGCAACCAATAAAAAGATAGTGAGAGAAGGCAAATTCTGAAAGACATGGGCGGGCAGATACCGAGTTAGAGAAGAGAGATAGGGCACCAAATTTGCTACAATAACAACAAGATGTTGTAAGTTAATCTCTCCACCAATAATCACTTTGTCAAATGAATATTTGAAATTGTAATTTTTGTTTTTTTATTTTCATTATTTTCCTCTTTATTTGTAGTTTGTATTTCAATACTTCAATTTGCATTAATTTTGTTTTCCTTTTTAACAAAAGGATCGACCCTATTAAGTCACTAAACTAATTGACAATAAAAATTTGATTGTATAAGTACAAAGTTTATTTTTTGTTCAAGTAGAAAATTCAATGTATGTGCAAGTGCCGGGTTCGAACCGGGACACTCTATTTATTCACTTTTAAGATGGATTTTCTAGCCACTAAGCTATTTGATGAAAAAAAATGCAATGTTTTATTCAGCATATTTTTTTTATCCTCTTATTGGGAGTCGATATTTCTCATTTTACTATAGCAATTTCTCTTCTTTTCTTTTTTTTTTTACTTATCACTTTGATGGATATCACTCGCCAAGCAAATACAAAATTCAATGGAAAACAATCAATAATCCTACATATATTTTTATTTGGGTTTAACATTTGTGAATGTTATTATGTGAATTAATTTAATATCGTACCACATGAAAAGAAGCCAATTATTAAGAAATAAAATTTTATTTGTATTTCATTGAAAAACAATCAATAATCATACATATATAATTTTATTTGGGTTTTATGTTTGTGAATGTTATTATTGTAGAACCTTTTATTCAGACCCAACAAAGTAAACGCTTTATAATTTCTTTTTTTGTTTAATACAAAAGTTCTACTTTAAAATTAAAAATAAAATATATAAATAATTCAAATCAAACCAAATTATATAAAAGATTCATAGTGCAATAAAAAAAATACAAATAACAAGCGGACACAAATAGATACATTACAACTAATGCTTTGGAATCTTTCTATAGAGTTAATTTTGGTCCTCATTTTTTCACTCAAGGGTTTTTTACATTGGATTCAAATGTCCCTATATGACTCAGTTTGTTGTTTTCCAAAAATCAATTATTCATATAAAGGAGATGTATGGAAAATTGAGAACAATTTTTTATATACGTTAGCATAATAGAAAATGCGGACAGACGGGCACGGGGATACTCTGTACGCATTTATTATGCTAACGTATATATTTCAGTTAATAATACAAGATAGTTCGTCTGATAGCAATATAATGGAAAATCAACTTTTGTTCTTATACATTTTCTTTTCATTTTTTATGCACATAAATTACAATTTTTATTTTGAGGGAAACTGAAAATACACAAATTTGTTTAAATAAAAATCAAATTTATAATAAATCATTATTTAAGTTTATATACACTAGCAGAACAAAAAACGCGGATCACACAAGGCCACTAGTATATATAAGAGTTGGGATTTGGGATTGTTTTTAATATTTATGCTTTAATATAATTACTTGGGCCACTAAAAAAAGAAGAGTAGGTTGGCCCAAACCCATTTGTTAACCTAATAACCCTAAACATTTGCTAAGTGTGCTAAATGAAAAGCCAGCAGCCGTGTTCCTGAAAAACAAGAGGAGGCAGCCATCACATATAGACTCAGTCATCAACATCTTCATTCATACATTTGATGTTTAATTGAAAAACATTGCTGCCATCTTCAATATTTCTTTCTTGTTCTAACACAAAACATTTATTTTCTTATTATGAATTAAATCTTCATGTTAAATCTCCTTATTCATCTTTTCATCGTGTTTTTTTTTTTTCCTAAAACGTTTATGAATCTGTAAACGAAGTTGAAGTCAAAACGCGGTCCATGCTCTGGAACCAATCGAACCGCCGGTTTTCACGGTTTTTGACCGGTTTACCGGTTTGATTCCCGGTTTTTTAGCATAGCGGTTTTTAGACGTGGCCGGACCGGTAATAGCTCCGGTTCACGGTTCAACCGGTTGAACTGGCCGGTCCGGTCCGGTTTTAATTACCTTGGTGGCATGCCCGCGCGATGCACGGTGCAAGTAGAAAAAATTGTTTATTTTTTAGAGTTATGTATTGATAGAAAGTTTTTATTGCTGTTAGTGATAATTAATATTCGTCGAACAAAATTTGTTCCTCTCTAGTGTGCATACCCATGGGATGCACAGTACATATATTTATCAAAGCAAACTCAATATAAGTCTATGTTGCACGGGTACTCCATTTAAGGAAAAGTACTGGTACCGGGTACGTACCCGTACCAGTACCGGGTACATATCCGTACCTTAATTTATGTCCATACACATATATTAGTTTTTCTAAAATTGTTGTACCCCGTACCGGTACCCTATCGGATACCGGTACCGTACCCGCACCTAGGCAACACATATATAAGTCAAAACCAAGATCTTTTAAAAAGCCCCAATGAAAAAGAAGGAATTCTTTGGACATTAACAACATTAATGTCTTTTGATTGATAATGGCATTGCATACAAACATAAAAAGATAACCTTTTTTTATCTACCCACAACAATATATGAGCATGAGGCAATCCTCTTTTTTGAAACTCAATGGTATACACACCTAAACAAAAGTAAATAATATAAAATTAGGATCAATTAAACTTTCTTAAGAGACAATGTGATTATTCATGAAAAAAGTAATCTAATTAATAATTTGAGTAAAGTTTATACTTTTAACTTTATATTAAGTAAGAATTAATTTTTGTATATTTTCAGTGTAAAGTTATTTTACACATGCATCAATAATATATTGACACATCATGTAATGTGTAACCCTTTTTTTGGTTGACAAAATCATGTAATGTGTTTTAAAAGACATGTTTTTATTTTTATTATTTTGAATTAGAAAATATGTTTATTAAAATTTAGAAGATATATTTTAAGGTATAAGAATTTTTAAAATTAAAAGATATAAGCTCAAGGTTTCAAATTATTTTATTAAATTCAATAAAAATACAACTTTAAATGTATTGCTGTTAGCACTACCATTTTAGGAAGACATCCTTGCATAACACAAAAATATGGGTCAAGCCCAATCTCTCTTCCATTGACCCAGAGGAAATTTGCTTTTTTCGCCCCCCGTGTTGCTCTTAAACCCCCCAAAAATCCCAAAATACCCCCAATTTTGGATCCACGATGCTTCGGCAGCCATGTGCCGAACACGCGTAACTTCGGCAACAACGTGCCGAAGTATTTAAAATTTGGAAAACCAAAGATTTCGGCAGTGACGTGCCGAAAACGCTTATATTCGGCAATCACGTGCCGAACTGGGGAAAATTAGAATTAAACCGCGAAGTCAGACTCTGTTCTTCAGTATCTTTTATTTGAAAAAAAATTGGGAAAATTGGGGCGATTTTTAGGGCTTGGGCGATTTGTAAAGCAAAGTAAGCTTGGATTTCGATTATATTAGAAGATTAAATTGCGATTTGAACGGAAGTTGAAGAGTATCTCACAACCACAAGTAAGTTTCATTGTGTAATATCTCATTTTCATCAATTTTTTTTATGATTAATAACAACCTGCGAAAATTTGTTTGTGTTGTATGATGTTGTATGATCATGAGTTTATTTGTTTAGATTTACATGAATTTGGGTTTTGATTGAATTTAGGGTGTAGGGTTTTGACAATATATATGAATGTGCACAAGGTGTTTGTCAAAATGCCTGAATGACTGTTTGTTTTGTATAAAGTGCACATATAATCGATGTTTGATTGTTGAATTTATGATCGGTCACAATCGATGTTTCTGTATAAATTGAAACAACCGTTTAGAAAATATTGCTTGGTCATATGCCTCGTCAATCCAATTGTATGATATCTTTGGTGATGCTGTGGTATTGATATCTTTGTATGATATCTTTGCTGTGCTGTGCTGTTTTGCTGTTTTGCTTGGTAATTTTATTTATAACTTGGCACCTAGATCAATAGAAGTTATCAACAATCGATCGTATCTTGAATTTCCGTTGCATTTTTGTTGTTTTGTGCATGTTTTAATTTAATGCCTTGTGTTTTGATTAACACTTTTTTTGGTGAAAAAATATATTTATTTTACATAGAGATTTTGAAGTTGAAGTTTTTAACTAATGCCTGAATCATAAGCTTATTTTTTTTGCGTTGGTGTTATTTATTAATTGTTGGCTATTTATTATTTTTTTAGGAATGACGGATGAAGTTGGGCGCCAAAGAGGTGGAAGGGAAAGTAGAGCACACAGCTCTGCACGGAGAGAGGCTACCCTAGGACGTTCTAAGAGGAAAGTAGCCGGTACGTCATCCTTGAGGGCAGAAGTTGAAGAGGGTGGTACATCAACCGTGAGGGCTGAAGTTGAAGAGGCTGAAGCTCAACATCCTGAACCTGTGGCTGAAGAGGATGTTGAAGCTCAAAGGGATGTGGAAGTTGATGAGCAGGAAGAGGAACAATCTGATGAGCAGCAAGAGGAACAAAGAAGTGATGCAGAAGAAGAGGACCAAGTTAATGAGGCTGAACCACCACCACCACCACCACCACCAGCACCTAAACAAACCAAAAGGAATCAGAGAACAACAACTGCAAGAAACCCGCCAAAAGTAGCAAAACCACAAGTTACAGAATTTGGTGGCGGACCAAGTGATTTGTCGTTGCTGCCGTCTTTTGGTGGTCATGTAGCCGTTGCGTTGTGGAGAGGAGAAGTAAGTTTTTTTAAATTGTTTAGAAAGAATGATTGGATTGTTAAGTTCTTTTTTTATTTGAAGAAGATGCAACATGAGAGAGCAATATCATTAGGAGAAACAATTTGGTTGCCATTGTCTTAATTGGTTTTTTTGTTTTGTTACGTGTTTGGAGTTTTGGATATGATAAAATTGGATAAGAGTGTGATGATTTATAGTAGCTAGGAGTAGGATTGATAGATGATATTGCACACTGTCTCGCTTGCTGCCGCCATATATAATGTATAGTCAAAACCTTCGAGCTCATTGATATTGACTATTGAGTATTGACATACTCTATCTTTGAAAAGTGAAAAACATTTCACAACATTTGGATGAAATAGTAATTGTCTCTTAATTTAATTTTAGATTCATCTATGATAATAATGCAATAATAGTGTTAAATCTTTTGAATAAGAATTTTGTCACTGGTTATAAACCTACACGTTGATAAATTAACCTTTATAGCTGTACATAGATAGAAAATACTATTCATCCATGTATATGTGCAATATTTTCAAATGTACATGTGTTTGCTTTTTATTTTGTATGTATAATTAATATGTGTTTGGTTTCAAATTTTGTAGTGTGGCGAAAGGACACTCAAGTGCATGAATCCTGGGAAGAGAATCAATTCGCTTGATAAACCAGAGAGTGATAAAGCATGGTTTTGGGATAGAGTGGAAGGTAGTGGACTGCGACCGTTGTTGAAGACGAATTACAATCATGTGGGCTCCGGACTATTGACGGCATTTACTGAGCGTTGGCAACCAGAGACCGGTACATTCCATCTTCCTATTGGTGAGATGACCATCACCTTGGATGATGTATCGTGTTTGCTCCACATTCCGATAACGGGGAAGATGCTGAACCATGCTGGAAAATCATGCACCATGGAGGAAGGGAAAGATATGTGCGAGGAGTTGCTAAACTTTAGCAGGGAAGATGCTCAGGAAGAGTTTGATAAAATGAAAGGGGCGCATGTATCATTTGCAAAGCTTTTGGAAATATATCATGACAACTTGAATTTGGCGTTGGCAGCAGAGGACAATGAAGATGAGGAGGAGGAGACAGTTGAATTTCTAAGGGATTGCACAGTTAGAGCTTTTTTGCTATACCTGATCGGAGGAACCCTATTTACCAACAAAAGTGCTCAATATGTGGATTTGATATTTCTTTCGTATTTGCAAGACATCCCATTAATTAACACTTGGAATTGGGGTGCTTCTGGACTTGCATACATGTATAACTACTTGGATCGTGCGAGCCGGCGTAGATGCGGGAACCATGGTGGATACAACTGCATGTTTCAGGTATAAATGTGTTATTTTATACACTTTTTTTTAACAAATGTATTATTTTTTTCTTAAACGTTATTTACTCTTAATGTTCTAATATATGTTCTAATTTATGTTTTAATTTATGAAAATTCAAAAAATGAAAATTATGCGCTATGTGAGCCTAACCAACTTGTGCTGTGTGTGTTGTGTGATAGGCGCAATGTGCGCCTATGCAGGCCTTGGTGTGTGTGTAAAATCTAGCTTAGTAGCATTGATGTACTTGCCTATATAAGTTCTAGAGGATTACACTTAAATGTATTATATTTTTAACGTTATTTACTCTTAATGTTCTAATATATATTCTAATTTATGTTTTAATTTATGATTGTGATTGTAGGCATGGGTTTTTGCGCATTTCAAGAGGTACGGACAACGATTTCTTGATGAGAACTACACCAATGAAGAACCAGTTGGAGCCAAATATCATCCGTTGAAGACAGGCAAATGGCCATATGAGACGAGGACTTCATTGGATCGGATGGAGGTTGATGAAGTCACATTCTGCCCTTATGAGGATCATCGCCAGTTCCGTCCCTTTCAAGATATCAGTTGGTACTCTGGTTGGATAATGTGTGGAAGTTCCATGATATGTCCACATTTGCCTGAGCGTGTCCTCAGACAATATGGACATGTGCAGTCTATTCCTAGAGCCCCCGGTGTTTCTGCCAAGGCCGGTATGAATCATTTTTCAATTCAAGATGCATTTGATGAATACTTGAATGAAAATTATGTCACGGAGGAAATGCGAGGCCCAAGAGCTGTACATGGATATGAAACCATGCCGGGGTACATTGCATGGTTTTATCGGGTCTCGCATCCGAAGATTTGGCCACCAGTTGGAGGGGATCCCCCACGGCCTGCAAATGTGGAAGTGATGATTGAGGAGGATAATGCGAATAAAAAGTGTAACGCATTTGAGATTTGCAAGACGGTGCAAGAGGAGGTGAGAGAGAAGTTGGATGGTGAGCTTACTTTGGAAGCGGCAAGACAAGTACTTGAAAAGGTGTACAATGATTTGGACCCTGTGGTCAAATATGGTTTGCACCGAAAGAGGAAGAGAGACTCCGGTGAGGGAAAAAAGAAAAAGAAGAAGAAGAAGAAGAGTAAGACAAGAGGTGAAGAGGCCGGTCCTAGTGGTTCCCGATGATTATGACATTTAGGATTTGCATAGGCTTAGATTTTATTGTTTTGGTTATGTTTAGGACTTGAATATGTATTTTGGATAATTGATGTATTTTGAAAAAAAAAGTGTTGATTATGTTTAGGAATTGGTTTGTAATTTGGATAATATAATTTATTTTGCATGAATGAATGAATGAATGAAATGAATGAATGAATGAATGAATGAATGGATGAAAGAATGAATGAATGGATGAAAGAATGAATGAATGAATGATTGAATGAATGATTGAATGAATGATTGAACGAATGAATGAATGAATGTTTGAATGAATGTTTGAATGAATGAATGAATTTGACTGAATTACAGGTATTCGCAGATGCCCCGGCGTGGATTAAGTTCCATGAGATAAACCAGAAAATCAATGGTATCAGTCTGTGTATCAGAGGATTTCGGCAGTTACGTGCCGAAATTGTTGCGTGAATTACAGGTTCGGCACTCATGTGCCGAAACCACATGTTTCGGCAGTTACGTGCCGAAAGGATGGCGTCAATTATAGGTTCGGCAGTCATGTGCCGAACTGGGAGTTTGAAAAACCAGAAAATCAGAATTATGAACATGAACAATCTTGCATTATTAACTAAACTTATTCTAACAATCTTGCATTAGTATGAAACATAAAAAAAGTTCAATTTTTCCATACAAATAATAAAACATAATAAACTGGATATTTCATTAATTTAAACACATAGAGTTCAACAACTTCCACGAAACATATTTCATAAATTATAAATACACTAATAAAACACGGAACATTGAAAATTAAACACATTACAATGAAAATTAAGACATAACATAAATTAAAGACATAAAATTAGGTTAATTTAACATAGCATACAAACGTCCCCCTTTTGGATCAATTAGAATTTGATTAAACATGGAGCGCACATCATCATCATCTTTCAATTGTTTCCACCCGTATTTCTTTGGTGCATCTTCAAATGAATTGCTTGAACAGTCAGCTGCCAGATCGACCCACATTTCTGCATACCCAAGTTTCGCAATTTTGATTTGTTTGCCCTGTGCATAATGATACATGATTTCAATTCTATTTTTGATTGATTCAACAGTTGTTAAACTGGTGTCCAATGCAAGGGTGAACAACTCTTTGTTACCCTGAAACTGGACAGAAAACTGATATGTTTCTACCGGATTGCGAGAACCACGTGAGGATGACATAGTTAAGAATTGAAAAAACTAGTAAATAAATTGAAACTGAGTTGTGATTTATCTGAATACGCATCCATATATTTATATACTTTTTTGTCTGATTACATCCACAAAAAGTGTCGGTTACATTTCAACCACAAAAAGTGTCGGTTACATTTCAACCACAAAAAGTGTCGGTTACATTTCAACCACAAAAAAAAAAAAACTGTTACAAACACTATCATTCCACATGGATGGGATCATCTTTATTCGTCTCCATGTCCATGTCACCTTTTTCATTCTTCATCAGTTCTTCAAACTCAATCATCCGATCCAAAAAGGTATCCTCCCAAGTCTCAGCCTCTGGCGCCCGATGATTTTTCCATTCCTTGCAAGTTGGAGGCAGTGGACACCCGTCCTTCAATTTGACATACACACAATGATTCGGAACCATACCAATACACATAATGCGTGCAGATGGATCCAATGGTGGACGACCGCGCAATGGGAAAAATGTTTCAGAATGGCCAATCTTATGTGTAGTCAATTCAACAACAACGCGATTGTAGGCAGTTGCAATGATATGCCCCATATCCGGAAAAGTTAACCAATTTTCTACCGGTGCAATGCCACTCTTAGGCATAACTTTCGGAGGATACAAACCGTTCAGAATGTATTGCAGACGTTCCTCAGTTTGGTAAATACTCAAGTAGTCTTTCCTAAACATAGTTAACTCTCTAATAAGTTTATGCCGAACTACTACATGGCTATCTTCACCCTTATTAAGATACTCTGCTACAACGCGAAAACCACAATGACCATCACCCTTGACATCAATAATGTCCTCAATATATGAATGCATGAACAGTGGCATATACTCAATATATTTGATAACACGACGAGGGATAGAATTAGGAGACAAATTACCAATGCGAGCAGTCTTCCTCTTGGGAATAGATGGCTTTGACTGTGATGCTTGCGAGTCAGGAAATTGAGCATCGATGTGCTCCCATAATGATGGCTCTCTAGTGGAAGAATTAGCCGACTTTCCCCTTTTTTTTGAACCCTTTGTTTCGAATTGTTTAACCGGCGGAGTCAACGATGTAATTTCTGGATATGCTATTTGCCGCAGTTGATCCCTAATTTGCAGGTTCATAGCATAATCTGATGAATTTAACCGTTCCTACAACAAAGAAACCAAACATAAAATTAAATTAAAATTTTAAGTGTAAAATAAATTTAATTTAAAGTTCAAAGTGTAAAGTGTTTAATTACCTGAATTGCATTAAACTCTTTCGAGCAGTCAACCCTCTCATCATCGTCTTCACCAATTTGTAACCTCTTCCAATGCGTGTTAATCTCATCTAGTCTAATAGGTAGTTTTTTATCAATCTTCAAAGCAAGTAAACAAGCACACGGCAACCCGTTGTTCTCTTTATCACACAACCACACTTTTTCCTATTCCTACCACATTCACGAGAACGATCTTCTTCACCCCGAATAAAGTGCAAGGCTTGTCTTGAGATGTTATACACCAACTTAGAGTACAAAAAATTGTTTCTAAAATGGTGTTCTACGCCGGTAGTACTCTGTCCAAACGAGGTCTTTATCTTGTTTAACTGGTTTGACAACATTTGATCCGTAGCATCCCAAACCCTTACCAAATTACCCTTACAATCTGTGACATATTGTTTTAATACACCGTGTTGAGACTCAACTCTGTTGGTGGTTGTGTTGCCAATGTGCATAACACGGTTTGTCCATAGACTCACCAAATTTTCCTTCACCGGATCCAAAACTGTTGTTTCAACATAGTTTAGGAAATTTGGATATTTCTCAAACACTTTCCTGAACTCAGCAACTGCACTAATATATGACTCTTCTGAACTCGATTGCACAATTGATTCCCATTGAAATGTGAGTGTGTTAAGTAACTGATCCAGGTTTTTTTCTTTTGCCCCGCAAAAGGCCTTGAACTTAGCTCTTACATTTTTTGCAACATGATACCGACACACTAAAGCGGAAGAATTTGGAAACACTATCGGAACCGCATTCATGAGTGACTTATCCCTATCAGTGACAATAACCTTCGGGAACGTGTCTTTACTCTTCAAAAGACTCTTACACGTCTCAAGGGCCCATATGAAATTGTCTTCTTTTTCATTCGCAATAAAGGCAAAACCAACATTGAACGAGTCTTCTGTTGAAGTTACACCAACTATCTCAAATAAAGGCATTTTATACTTGTTGGTCTTGTACGTTGAATCCATCATCAAAACAGTAGGGAAAGTGTTAAATAATTTCACACTTTCAGGATGTGCCCAAAAAAAATCTTGTATGGTTTTCGACTCACCATCACCAACCGTTCTACACTTGTAAAAATATTTGTGAGTTTCACAACACTTTAACAGTTGTTGCATTTCAGACATTTCACCCCTAAGACTTTTTTTAAACCTTTCGCGCGCATTGTATACTTACTTCATATTTGTCTTGCTCTCTGGATTTCTCCCTTTCAAAGTCGTCAATATGTTCTTTGGGGGCACCAAATTCCTTGTCAACTCTTGGACACACTCCTTCTCCTCCGGTTTTAAACGTCCCGCAAGAGTATGACCTTCTAGGGTTTTTGCCATCTCATGGTTGTGTTCACCACATACAACACTTAGTTTCCATTCCTCTGATGCCAAAAAGTAACCTCGCAGCCTGAACGGACACTTAAGCGTTTTCGTTGCTGTGTCTTGTTTCTTTAATTTCCTTTTGTTTTCTTTGTAGACACCGCCTCTTGAGCAACTCAATAAAAAATACCTTCGGTTACCACCTTTATTAGATTTCCCAATCACGATAGTAAATCCAGCTTTTGTAGCCTCTTTGCGACACCATTCAATCATTTCATCTCGCACCTTATACTTTTCACAATGAAAAAAATAATTGCCGGTGTTAACCACAACATTAGGTTGCTCGACGTCGGGTTGCACAACATTCGCTTGTTCAATGGCGGGTTCATCAATGTTTGGTTTCAATTCAAGCGGAGGTTCGACCATACTAACACCTACACATATCAACCAATTCAGCAAGTCAGCAAAAGCTCCCAGTTCGGCAGTTACGTGCCGAAATCACATCCCATTTCGGCATACACATGCCGAAACACACATTGACAGCAAAAATATGAAAATTCAAAAAATAAACGGTTTAAAGCGCAATTTACCTGTTATACGACTTCAAATGTGTGTGGGAACCCTTTATGCGTGAGAAATGGCTGCTTTTACACCACTGAAACTTCAAAAAATCGCCCTAGATCCAAAATCTCCGGATTGTGTGTAAAAGAGGTAATGAAAGTACAGGTTCTGCAGCCTAGTCTATATAGTCTGCCTTCGGCAGTTACGTGCCGAATATAAGCGTGTTCGGCAAGTAACGGCCGAAATGTTGTCATTTTCAAATTTACGCCTTGTTTCGGCAGTCACGGGCCGAAGGAGAGGAAAACTAACCCCCTTTTGCCCACAACTCATAGGCACATGGCATATTAAGAGGGTTCGGCAGGTGACTGCCGAATTCATCCAACTCAATTTCATATATTTCAAGGGCAAAATTGTCTCATTGGGGGGCTTAAGAGTAAATGAGGGGGGCGAAAAAAGCAAATTTCGACCCAGAGCCTGCATACTTCCTTCATTCTCAAACCCTAAAAGATTGAAGTTACGTTGTTTCTTCTCTCTTTCAACCGGCACCAGTTTTTTTGCCGCAATCACCATCAAGATCGGCCTCGTTTGGCCAAAAAAAATATATAGTTTTCTTCATCTCTGAAAAATTCATGTAAGGTTCTAACCTTTTTTACCAGTGTTTTAAAAATCGGACCGGCCGGTCTGACCGGTCGAACCGCGAACCGGAAGGTGGTCCAATCCGGTTCATATGTTGGATCAGTTAAGTAGTTAAACCGGTGGGAATCGCTCGGAACCGAAAAACCGGTGAACCGGCGGTTTAATTGCTTTCCTTTTTTTTTCCTCGCAAAGTCCAAAACGACGTCGTTTTGGTTATTATTATTAAAAAAAAAATTGGAAAAACAGAATAGAAGAGAAAAGAAAGTCAGAAACAGAGAAAAGACAGTACGAACCCTAGCACCTACCTTGTTCGCCGCCGTCCTCCCTTGTTCCTTCTCCATCGCTCTCGCCGACTCCGTCCATCCACTGTACTCCGTCCGACCCTTGGTCACTCAAGCTTCACTTCTTCCTCCTTCTCCTTCGTCACCGCCACTCCTACTCGCTCACCGAGCTCCTACTCACGCCTTCTTCCTTGGTTCAGATTCAGAAGTGAGAACCCTCTCCCTTTCTTTTCTTTGTGATTTCCAATTGTGATTGTCAATTCTTTTCTTCTTTAATTAAATTTTCCCCAATTAGTTTAGGTTCGAGTTTGCTAGTGATTAGTGAAGGAGTTGAAGGAGTTAGCTAGTTTAGGGTTTGAGTTTTCTAGGGATTTGTAATTGTGATTTTAGAATTGAGAATCAGCTAGGAAATTTTAGGCTTGGAAATTCTGATTTTTGAAATTTTAGTTTGCTTTTTGCAAAGAGAGTTGGGTGCTATTGGATACAGCTCATGTGTTTTATTCTCTGTTACTATGTTTTGTTCTTCTCTAGGCACTTGAGTTGTATCAATATCAATTGGAGTCTTGTTTTGTTGTCTCGTTGTTGTTCTGTTATCTGTGCTTTTTATGTAGACCTGGGAGTGATTAGCTTGAGGCAATTTGGCTTTTTATTCATTGGAATGTGCCTCATCATGTTGTAGACCTGGGGAGTGATTAGCTTGATCATGTTGCATTGTAACTCTTAGGCATTTCTTATGCCACTCATCCTTGGCTTTTCCAAAAATTCTGTTCATCTTATTGTCCATGTATTTCCTTATAGGATTGTGTACAAGTACAACATCATGAATTTCAAATTTTGTTTAAAACTTATTTGTGTTTGATGTTTAAAACTTATTTGGATTTGTATTTTGTACTATTTTAATGTGTTATTATGAGTTTATGACATTTCCAAATTTTTAAATTTTTTATGATTTTTTTAAAGACGATTTATCCGATTCGACCGGTTTAATAACTATATAGCATTATTATAGAGCCGGTTTATTCCACCGGTTTAATCCGGTTTAGTCCTGCGGTTCGACCAGTGACCCGGTGGTTCGACCAATGAACCACTGACCCAGTACCCTCACCGGTTCGAGGTCCGGTCCGGTTTTTAAAACACTGTTTTTTACCTTTTCTTTATGTATTTTTTTTTTGTGTTCTTTTATTGTTGCTTCAGCTCTTAGATCTTTCCCTTTAAGTGATTTTATTCCATCTAATTAGGCTGTTTATATTCTTTATTTTTGGGTGAAATCATTTCTGATTTGAAGGGAAAAAGGGTTTAGATCTAAACGTATAACTTGAACATCACACCGATGATACCAGAATCAGTGATGCTATTGACTGGTTATGGTGCCAGAGTCATCTTTTCAAGCCATATGGTATAGAATCTATCTCTATGTATCGAAAACTTGAACTCATTTTTGGGGGGTGGGGGGGCTTGAGAAATTTTCAAAAAAAAAATCAAGAGATGAGTTTCTAATCTCCAGCCCAACCCATTTCTTTTGTAAGACCAAGGCCCAACAATAAACAAATTTTAATAATTTAATAAAAAAACACTTAAACCCTAAATGTTAAAAAAAATAAAAAATAAATCCCCAAAACCCTAAAACTGCATTATCATCATCGTTGTATTGTATTGTATTGTATGAAACAGAAGTTGAAGTCTCACTGAAATCAACGAAATTGTTTCCTCCTTAGAACTACTGAATGGGTAAATTAGGGAAGAAAGCACGAAAATTTGCAAAGAAAAATCTACAATCAGTTCTAAGAAACCAAAGAAAATTGAAATCCAAGTTCAAAAGAAAAGCTTCAAAAGGTACTACTTTTTCTTATTGCAAATATAAATTATTTTTCTGTTTATTCTAAATCGATTTCAATTTTTGATGTTGAATGAATAGGGGAAAATCACGATGTTGAAGAAACTGAAGATGTTGAAGCTGTTACAAATCCTTCAAACACTGTTGTTGTTGATGAAATTGTAGATATTTCACTTGATACTGTGTTTAGTGATAATGAAAATGAGGTGGTTGGTGATGATTCGGATAGTGATGGGTTTCTTTCTGAGGTTTGGATTTTTAATTTAGGGTTAGATATGTTTTTAGAAGTTATAGTGTTATGGTTTTATAGTTTAGTGTGTCCCTATTTTTTTTATTGATTTTTAGCAAAAAAATTAGTGCTTTTAGTCTTATAGATGTAAAATAAAGACTAAATTGGACAAAATTTATGTTGGGACTAAGCCTGAAAATTTGTAGTTTTTATTTTGGCTAAGTTGCCTAGTGGCGACTCACACACTTTAAGTGTGGAGAAGCAGGAATCCGGGGTTCGAACCTCGACTCCTCCAATAATGTCCCTGGTAGCTACCAAGTGAGCTACATTGACGGGACAGAAAATTGTTAATTTTATGTTATTTAATTTTGAGCAAATAGTCATTTTGGTCTCTGAATGTGTCTGGCAAGAGCTATCAATTATAGTCCCGGATTAGCAAAAATCAGGAAATTATCATTGAATGTGTCTCTCGTTAGTTAGTTTGGTCCTTGAATGTGTTTTTCATCAGTTAGTTTGGCCATTGAATGTGTCTTCCAATAGTTGGATTTGTCATCAAATTACTAACAAAAAGATACACTCAAGGATGTTTTTGTATATCGATAAATCCAGGGACTATAGTGACAAACACCGACTCATATTTAGGGTCCAAAATGAGTGTTTACTGTTTAATTTTTCATTAGGTTTAGGAATTCTATATTCACTATATTGATTTTTAAGTATATATATGTACAGGACTCAAGTTGTGCACATGTAACTGAAAGTGATGATGAAAACGAAAAGGATATTGAGAGTAAGGACATTTCAAGCTTTCCAGTTTAAAACTAAATTGCAACTCCCCGTTGTTGCATGTGTTTTATTAGATTAGATTTTGATGCATGACTTTTTCAGATGGCAATGGTGGTAGTTCATTATCAGTCCAAAACAGGGAAATTTTTGCAGACCTTTTGAAGAAAGAAAAGAGGTTGAACAAATTGAAAGAAAAGGTGGTTTCTTTTATCCTATGTTTTCTTGGTTGGTTTCGTGTGGAATCCTAATTTTCTGCTTAACATTGAGGGTTCCCCCCGCACATATACCTTTTTATTTGATAATACTTCTTCTGAAGGATTCTATCATGCTCGTGTCCCTTTTCATATTTTAAAAAATGATTGGGAAGAATGGAAAGTATCTAAAAGGAGGATGAAAGATAGTCCAAAACTGAAAAAGGATGAACCAGCAAGTTGAATATAATTAGAGGACGTTATCAAGAATAAGTGTAACATGTGACATCTAGTTTTGAGCTTTACCAGCAAAATTATGTAGTTTTTTGCCTAATTGTTCACTTTAGTTGGTTAGATTAGGTAAAGTTAACTTACAAATTACACACAGTGGAAATAGAAACTTTGGTTATTGCTATTTTCAATGATTTTGGGTTTGTGTGTTTAGGTATATTTAAATATAGGTTCTCCTGTGCTATGGCCTAGGTGCTCCCTTGAAAGTTTAAACACTAATTTTCAAAATAAAAATTTATTTTATGCTCTCTTGAAAGGCATGCAAAGGTATAACTATAAGAGAGTGATCTAAACTAGGTTGGCACCATAAACCCTACCAATCATTTGCAGCACACCTTAAGAATAGTATTAATACTTCCTAGGCCCTTCCTTTGGCCCCTCTTGAAAAATGAGGAAAGGTGGCCTCCAATGAGGAACCCCTATTTAAGCCAAATAAAGATGGCCCAGCCTAGACAAGGATTATGCTGTAATTGAATTAGTAGAATAGGAGAGGAAAGGTGTGGACCATTCAGTTATTCAGTCTCTACCAAAAAAAATTAGTTATTCAGTTAGGCAATGGTTGGTTGCGAGAAGACATGCTTGTGAGTTGTGAATACCGTCCTAGCTGTCTGTTGTTATTTTTCAACTGCCAAATCCTGTGACTGTCCCATTTTCTATTCTCTGTATTTCTATCTCATTGGAACTATTTGTTTTCTGAGAATTCATCAATAATACATTCTGTTTTCTGTAAATTATGGGATTCTGTTATCCAGTTCTAACATTGTGTTAGTATGCAATAGTGTAGTAATTTAGTACTTATGTTATTTTATATTTTTCACCTAGTTCGGTTCTTCGATTCTAATGAATGAAATATTGATTTTGTTTTTGCCATTCAATGTTTCTTTGACAAATATCTGACTTATCTTCTTGACATCTGCAGTTTCCAAGGTTTTCTAAATTTCTGGAAAGTCATGATGTAGGCACTGGACAAGATTCAGATGAAGAAACTGTGAGTATATTAGTGACTTATTTAATAAGAACATGGAGATTTACATGTTGGAATTCCTGGTGGAAATCAATTGACATCTTCTAATTGTACGTATTAGAATGGTGGATATAATTGGCTTAACTCAACTTCAAAATGTTTGCTTAAATGGGTATAATTGTCCAAGTCTTTAAGTAATACTTTAGTCACATGCCTAGTTGATGTACGATCTTAACACACACACACCCTTCTAACCTCAAGGATTAAACAGAGTTTACTGTTTACAATTTACAATACTTGAGATTTGCTAGTGTCGTGTCTGAGTGCCCCAATATCAAGAGTCTGTTTGTTTAACCTTGTTAAAACTAAAAAGAAGTGATTTTATGAAACAACCTTTTTAGTTTAGAGCTTTTATTTTTAAATTTAATATTTTTAGCTTCATAGAAATGCACTAACAACATTTTCCACAGGCTGTTGCTTTTTTATTGTTGAAAAACTTCCCTCCCCTGATAATTGAAATATGCTAGTGCTACACTTTAGCCCATTCTTTTATTGTAAAAAAAACTATGAACGAGTGTCACAATAATATTTTACTTCTACAACCTTCAATATTAGAATGTATATTGTAAAATTACGTACATTTTTCTCTTTGGTTTATTACGTACATTTTTTTTCTTCATTATCTCTATGTCTAAGACTCCAAAACCTAGCTTTGAACTTTCAACCTGACTAGCACTTTTGTTCATCAAAATTGACGAACTTTTTCTTCCATCGTTCAGGATTCAGATGATGAAAGATTAGATAGTGTGCAAACAATGAATGGTGATAATTCAGGTACTCGTGTGGGTAAAATGTTGACAAGTGCATCTATTGAATCTTTGTGTAAACTGGTTAAAGAAGAACATAGTCTGCCTGCCCTTACTAGTCTCATAAACGCTTATAGGGCGGCATGCCACAGTGATTCTGAAATAACCAGTGTCAGTGGTAGTGTCTTATCCCGTGGCATTCAGACGAGTGAATCTTTCTGCACAATATTAATGTTATTGCTGCATGAGGCTGACACTATATTTAGGATATTAATGGGAATATCAAGCTCGAGTTCAAAGAAAGAAGCTGTTTTGGATTCAAAGAATACAGCTAAATGGTTATCTCTTAGACCACTTATTAAGTCATACTTAAGGAGTAGTGTGTTTCTCCTGAACCAGATCACTGACTCTGATATATTATCCTTCACAATTTGTCGACTCAGAGCTTCAATAATTTTTCTGTCTGCATTTCCATCTTTATTGCACAAGCTTCTCAAGGTATTCTTCAATTTCTCAGTAGTAAAATATACTTGAAATTCATCATATTATATATTTAACAGATGCTGGTATATATATTTAAGAGGAAAAAATTCTCATATTTCGATTTTCGTAAGTAATAGTAACTTGGATTTCCAGTATTACGTATTTTCTGTTAGCTATTTATTGCTGGGAGGGGCATCAAGTATCTTTCATTTGGAAATTAGATTCTTAAACATGTGCATTAACTTCCAGCCTTCTTGCAATAATCAGAAATTATCTATTATTTGTTTTTATTAAAAATTGCTATTGCTATTTCTGTTGTCAATTTTAAGGACTACAGTTCTTATTTAAGAGAGAAATCAATGTTTTTCAATTTTGATCAAAATGTGCTGAATGACTTGGTAACCATAGCCAGATTCTCATACTTTTCTTGCCTTCTGGCTAAGATGTGTATAATATCAATTTCAATTTTGTACCATGCAACATATTCCTTACCTTCCACTCTAATTTATTGCAGATTTGTGTTGATCTCTGGGCAACAGGAGATAGATCTCTGTCATCACACTCATTTCTTATGATACGAGATATTGCATCTGTGTGTACCTCGAATTGGTTAGACATCTGCTTTGTCAAAACATATAAAGCATTCATCGGTCGCTCTCCATCTGAGCATACACATTTTCTAAGGAACTCCTTTGTGGAGCTATGTTGTTTAGATGTGCAAAAGTCGTCAAATAAAGCAATGATATGCATAAGGCGTCTAGGTGAGATATTGCTGAAGGGGTGGCAAACGAAAAAGAAGGTAAGCTTTAAACACAATTTTAATATTTAGTTGCCACTTTTTTTGTAAGGCCGTGTTCAAGTATCTAGATTCTAGAATATTTCTGTATTAATATATTGAAGAAAGGTTTCTGATATTTTGCCTTTTATCTTTATGGGCAGGAGGTGGTTGATAAAATTTGTAGTTGGCAGTACATTAATTGCATTGATCTATGGGTTTCATTTATATCAGAAAACATACATGATTATGATCTTCAGCCATTGCTGTATATGCTTGCTCAAATTATAAATGGAGTTGTTCTCCTCTTTCCCGGGCCTAGATATTTGCCACTGAGACTCAGATGTATCCAGTGGCTTAATCGTCTTGCTGGATCTAGTGGTGTTTTCATCCCGGTTACATCATTAGTGATGAATTTTCTAGAATTCAATATTACCAAGGATGGTGGGAAACCTGGCAAAGTGTTTGAATTTGAACCTTTGTCTACCATAAAGGTAAGATGAAACTGAAAAGGCATATTTTTATCCATTAATATTTAGATTATTTCTAGAATTTTTATTTATTGAACATCTCTTGGCCTCCTAGTGCAGTACACATTCAGATTAACCTCATTTTATCTACAATTTTACAGTAATTGACACTTAATTTTTGCAGCTTCCAAAGCATTGGTTGAAATCACGTCAGTTTCAAGAAGAGTGTGTCGCATCTACCATTGAACTCCTTTCAGAGCACTTTTCACAATGGAGCTACAATGTATCTTTTCCCGAACTGGCAACTGCTCCACTTGTCTACCTTAAGAAGATAGTTGAGAAGACCTCTAATGAGAGTTTCAAACGAGTTATCAAGCGTTTCATTGACCAGGTACAAGTTCTAACTATACTTTTTGTATGATTAGCACCAAATAGCAAAAAAAATTGTTCGAAATATGCAATGTTTTTTTGTATGATTAGCACCCAATAGCAACATCTTTTTTTATATATTCCATCATCTGTATGATGTAAAATGCCATATTGTGCCTGCTTTTGGGCAGCCGCTGCGGGTCTAAGCTGTTATTCTAAATGGGTTTGGGTTCCCTCCATTTATTATTCCTCCATTGCCTTCCATTTAGAGAGAGATAGACAGTTAGACACAAATAAAAATTAGTGGGACCTACTACTTAGTGGGACCCACTTTTAATGGATCCCACTAGTTTTTTGTGTCTATCTCTCTCTAAATGGAGAACAAATGGAGGGATGGTAAATGGAGTAAACCTAAATTCATTCTAAATCTAATGGAAAACCTAAAATGAACTGTTGGTGTTATATGCAAATATTTGGGTATTTTAAGGCTGGTGAGAATATGTTTTTGTCCCTGAAAAATTGACAACTTTTGATTTTGGTTCCTATTAAATTTTCAATTTTGGTCTGTTTTTTTAAAAAGTTTTTAAGTGTAAGATTACAAACCACCACGAATTTCAACGTTGAAATGAATGTGATTTTCATTGGAGCCTAGTCTTGCTTTGATGTAAGTTATCCAGCAATGAGTGTGCACTACTACATGCAATATGTAGCTCGTTTAATTCTTAATAACCGCATCTGACGTAATAATTCAATGTAGTTAATATCACCAGAAACTTTGCTTCGATTTTTTTTTTTAAAGTAAACAATGGACAATTGAAATCTCACCTAAACTCTTCTGGTTTTTTCCTGTGTGTGGGGTCGCGTGGGGGTATTCAGGTGGAGTTGAATATTGACTTTGTGCAAAAGAAAAGAGACGATGCGCCTTTCTCACCAAATGATCAGAAGTCTGTTGAATTGTTTCTTCAGGTAATCACAGTTTTCTTTCCTCCCTGAATATTGATTCCAGTCATTGATTACATAGACTTAGTTTAACGGTTTATTTGACAGGCTGAGAAACGTAGCGGTAATAATCCTTTTACTCAATACTACAAGAGCATCATGCGCAAAGCTGTTTCTAGGAAAACAATTACAAAGAGGAAGGTATGATTGGCTTCCTGTGTGGGTTACCCTTGCTATTTTCCTTTGTTGTGAATATCACCACAGAATAAGCATTCACAAATCCACTGTCATGAAGCATGAATAATGATTTACATCGTAGAATTTGAGCTTTTCGGCAGTTATATTTATGAATAATGCTGAACCATGTACAATTTGAGGGTACACTATTCAGTTTTCTGGTCACCAATTTTCTCTGGAGGAAGCGAATACACATTTGACGATATAATGTTCTTAAGTTTATATTCTATAAATGTTGTGTTTCTGACATCATCCATGTCTCCATGATCTATGCTGCAGTCTCTGGGCAAAGGAAAGAAGAGAATGCAACATCCAAATGGCGTTGTAGATGGCAACCCTACTGATTCTTTGAAGAAAAAGAAAATACAGCATCCAAATGGCGTTGTTGATGGCAACATTGCTGATTCTGGAAAGAATTAACGCTTCTTACTTTCATGATTTGGTTCTCGGGGGTTGAAGAAAACAGATGTTACGTTCTTGTACACTTTGTTGTACCTTACTTTAGGTCTGAAATTTAACAGCGTTGCAGATGAATTTTGTTACGCTCATTGGACCTGATGAGCATCAATTTTGAAATATTTATTTCTCAGTCCTTAGGTTTTATTTTAAAGGAAATGTAATGCAAGAGATTGAAATTTTCTAAGCTTTTTGGAGATTCCAAATATTGTGTGAGCATGGATACTGATCAAGTCAATGAATACTAATCTCACAACTAGGAATGTTTCACAAAATGTTGGCATTTACCTCGGTTCTTGGCGGTAAAAGATCAAAGTGCAAAATTAAATGTTTTAAAAAATGATTTTAAGTTTGCTGCATTGTAAAAGTAGATTATATTAAGGGTGGCAGAATATCTCGTCTCGCCATCAACCCGTCTAACAAGGATGGTGTCGTTTTACATTAGTTCTCATGACTAAATATTTCTTGATATCAGTGTTCTATTTTCTAGTTTTCGTGAATTTAATTGTTGAACTTGTCGACTTTAGTATTGTCCTTCGTGATATGAGAAGGCAAAGATTATCTTCGTATTCTAATTTTGATTTCCATTTAAATGGAGCTTAGACAATGTTTTGTACCAATGAGTACAAGGCAGAAGAATTTTCAATCATTTTTTTTTTCTTCATGTTCATGCTCCTTATACCATGAGATTCATTGACAGTGCAAAGAACCTTCTTAAATGTAATAAGAATTTTGATTACGAGGACCACTAATTTTTCTTAATTGTCCTCAATGAACTTGATTAACTCACAAAAAATCAAGTTCATTGAGGACAATTAACATAAAATTAACAATTTTCTGTCACGTCAATGTAGCTCACTTGGTAGCTACCAGGGACATTATTGGAGGAGTCGAGGTTCGAACCCCGGATTCCTGCTTCTCCACACTTAAAGTGTGTGAGTCGCCACTAGGCAACTTAGCCAAAATAAAAACTACAAATTTTCAGGCTTAGTCCCAACATAAATTTTGTCCAATTTAGTCTTTATTTTACATCTATAAGACTAAAAGCACTAATTTTTTTGCTAAAAATCAATAAAAAAAATAGGGACACACTAAACTATAAAACCATAACACTATAACTTCTAAAAACATATCTAACCCTAAATTAAAAATCCAAACCTCAGAAAGAAACCCATCACTATCCGAATCATCACCAACCACCTCATTTTCATTATCACTAAACACAGTATCAAGTGAAATATCTACAATTTCATCAACAACAACAGTGTTTGAAGGATTTGTAACAGCTTCAACATCTTCAGTTTCTTCAACATCGTGATTTTCCCCTATTCATTCAACATCAAAAATTGAAATCGATTTAGAATAAACAGAAAAATAATTTACATTTGCAATAAGAAAAAGTAGTACCTGAAGTAGCAAAGTTTTTCACAAGAAAGGGGGGGTTTGAATTGTGAACCTTTAAAATATTCCCTATAAAAATTATCAATCACAATATACTTGAAGAAAATGATTAGATTGTTAGTTAAACCAAATAACCAAAAGTGTTGCAGTCTGGAGATCGATCTCCCAATCACTCTCTGACAGTATATATATAACTATTAAATTGTGATGTGTGTGATTAGTGATTGCACAAATTAAATCAGAGTAAGGGAAGAGAATGCACACAATAATTTATCCTGGTTCACCCAAAATGCTTGGGCTAGTCCAGTCCCCACACTCCTTGTGAGATTGTCCACTAGGAGATGCTAATGATCTCAAATTACACTTCCTTTGATCTAGATCCAAGATCAAATAATCTTCTAAGGCCTACAAGCTTAATCTACCTCAGTCACACTGACTATGAAGGTGTCACTCAATTAGTAGTTACGTACTAACTTGAGCCAATGGTTACAATGATGAAGGATTTTGGAATCAAAGCCTATTCACTCAATACACTTATGAGAAGCTTTGAAAATGGATGGATAAACTCTCAAAACACTCACTGGATATTCTGATCCTAGATATATATGAATTACAGATCTGAGTGAGAGAGAAAAGAAGAGCTCGTGATAAAGACTTGTATAGCAAAAACAAGTGTTGAAGTTGTAGTGGAGACTCTTGCTCTTCAAAGTTGCCAAGGACCTCTATATATAGATGAGTGATGATCAGGGAGTCTTGGCCACGAAGTATATCCGTTGGAGACTTGAAAATAACGGCTAGTTGCTCTGCAAATTGACAGCTCATGTAATTTGAAGAAAACAGATCAGTCTGAGATTGATCTCCAAAGTTTCTTCTTCTGACTTTTAAGAGAGGAGCGTATTGCTAGCTGTTGTTGAGCTGTAATGTTGCTGTACGTTGCTTATCAAACAAGTATAGCCGTTGTGCAGCTTTTGGATAACCTTTGAACAGCTGTAGCAAGCTGGTGTCACTCCAAGTGATGATTTTCTCTTTCCAGCATTGGTCTGAGATCGATCTCCCAATTCTGGTGTGAATGACATTCTTCTTTTTGGAGCAAAGAAGCTAGAGCACGAAAAGTCCAGCTGTTATGGATAAAAACAGCAGCTGGATGTTGTACTTGATGTTCCATAGTGTCCTTGTTGCAAGTACAATTGTCATATAGAAAGAGAAACTTCATTGGAGAATGTTCCTACTTTATTCTTTAAAGTACAAGTCAATTCTCCAAGACCAGGTTGTGCTGTCTAATTCTCCATGGTCCATATAAGCTCAGTTCCATTAATTGAGTATAAAAATATCCTTATGTCATATGCTCAATCTTCACATGGTTAAATCATAGAACTTGGTAAAAGAAGTAAGTTCTCTATTCATGAGAGAAACCTTTGCCTTAAATGATCTCTTGGATGTGTAGATAATTCGTGAGAGAGGCCCAAGAGAAAAGTGATCATTTGTCTTGTACATAGTTGACTTATCCATAAGTCCTTTTGCATTGATTGTGTGAAAATGATGTTTGCGCATGTCTCAGAGACCAATCAGAGACCGTTCTCCAAGCTTTTGTTTTTATCACAATAAAAACATGATATTTGATCTAAATAGCTCAATTGTTCCTAGCTTGATTAAAACACTCAAGAGCACTTGTTAGATACCAAAAAGATTAGAATTACACTAAAAAATAATTAAGAGGTTTGTTATCCTTAAAACATCAATTAGGGATTTTGCCTCAACAATCTCCCCCTTTTTGATGATGACAAACTTCTTGAATTATGTTTTGAGATGGAATTCTAATTTTAATCAAAATTCAAATTGCTTGAAATAAAATGTCTAGTGTTTTTAATTTGTAAGCTCCCCCTCAATTCAAGCATTCAATTTCCAAAATGATCATGCTTATGACTTTAAAAGAATTGAGTAACATGAGTATAATTTGAATTAAGCAACATTCATTAATCATTAGTCTCACATAAGTGAGCATCCAAACACAGATGACAGCCCATGATTAATACAAAATGATTCAAACATGCATCAAAAGCAAATTAAACAAACAGATCCTGGTTTAGACAACACATACATAGTAGGAGAAGTTCATATGTCATCAAAAGAAACTTCCCAAAATATCTAAATATTAAACAGGATAATTAAAAACAGAGTTCATAGCATAAACATCAAATATCCAAAGCAGCAGCAAACAGGCTTGTATTTCAAAACATCATTGAGCTCCCCCTTGATCTATCAAATCATTCTCCCCCTTTGTCATCATTGAAAAGGGTAATCCAGGAGCAAACACAAGCAAAGTTTATCAATCAGTGGCTCCAGCAGGAGCAGGTGAAGTAGCAGGATTCTCATCATCATTTTCAGAATTTTCATTAGCAGGAAATGGATCAAAATGTGGAGTTGCAATTTCAGGAGGTGGTGGAATGTGGAGTTGAGGACACACAACAGTGGTAAACCAATCCCTCAATGTTTTGGATTCCAAAATCAAGTGATTCATCATGGAGTGTTGAACAGTCATTCCCTTAATCACAATATCCAAATCTTTTCTCATTTGTTCCATATCAGTTTCAAGCCTAAAGCGTTTGGTGGGCCTTGAAGGGCCAGGAAAGTCAAAGTTGACATTTCCCTCAAACACTAATTGTTGAGTTCCAGCATTTGTAGCATTAACAGATGAACAAAATGAATCAAAAGTAGCAAATGAAGATGGTATGGATGACAAAGTACTATCAGTAGGTTTTGGAATAGGAATGGTGGAAATTTCAGGGGTGTCAGATGTGAGAATGTTTCTTATGAATTCAGAAGTGCAAAAGGAAGACAAACTTCCTTGGCTTGATGTCATTAAAGGTGAAAACATGGTGGTATTTTGTGGGGCAGACACAGGTTTAAAACCTTGAAGAGTAGTAGCAGCAGTTGTTACAAGTTTATCACCCTCAGTGGTGGGATCAACATCACCTCTGATTTGAATTTGTTCACCAGTCTGGAGATCATTCTCCAATTGGCCTCCAGTGGCATCAGCAAGAACATTCAAATTTGTTTTCTCAAAATCATCTCTTTTTCTTTTACTACCAACATCAACAGCAGGGATTTCAACATCTTTCTTCATATGATGCACATTTTTCAAACTAAAGGTGTAATAGTTGTTTTCAGATATTGTATTACTCATATCAGCATAGTAGAGCCTAAACACCCTAGTCAAAAGCATGACATATGGTAGTGCAATTTTCTTATAACCAGAGGTGGCAACATGAATCATATGGTGTAGGATAATGTATGGGAGATTCAGTTTAACTCCTTTGGCCATGTGATACATCATGAGAAGATCAAGATCAGTTACCTTATCCTTGCTCCCTGTACGAGGGAAAAATGAGTGTTGACACATGTTGTGGAGGAGTTTGTACTCAGTTTTCAGCATGGAGGATGGAGGATGGAGGAGAGTTCTTCTTAGCTCCTTCTTCAGTAAACATTTTTCTCTTCAATTCTTCTTTGCTGATCTTAACTTGGTCATACCAATCATTTCCATAAACCTCCAGCCCTTCACTCTTGATTCCAATTAAGCTTCCAATCACATAGGGATCTACCACTAATTCAACATCCTTGATGTTTGAAGTAATCATATCTTTATCTGGGAAGACTTGAGCATTGTAGTAGAATGCTTGAACCAATAAAGGATAAACAGTTTCTTTGATGTGAAAGAAACTTTTCCACTCAAATGGTTCCACAAATTTTTCTAGATCAACACCTCCACTTGATAGCTCAGCAAAATTATATAATCTTGACACAGCTACAGGTTTGGTCATCCAATACTTTTGAAAAATCTCTTCATCTTCAGGTTGAATGAGAGGAGCAGGTAACAATTTCTCTTTAGATTTCTTCACAGCAATCTTCTTCTTTGTTCTTGGTATCTTGACAGCAGTCTTAACTTCTTTCTTCTTTGGAGTTGGTGATTTCTTGGTTTTGACAGGTTTAGACTTAGTGGATGTAACTGGCTCAAGTTCAAACTCATCAATCTCTTTTTCCAAAAGATCAATCTCAGAGTTAGATTTATCTAACACATGCACTGTAGTGTCCACTACAGGTTTCTTTCCAGCACCAGACATTATCCTTGATGATCTTCTAATTTTGGAGGAATCAAAAGACTTGGATTTCTTCATTTTAACAAGGACAGGTGGAGAGTCCTTTGTACTTGGTATTGTAGTAGTAGGTAATGGAGAAACATCTTCAATTTCTGGTGAGTGTTTGGGTGAATCAATAGGTGGTGATGGTTGATTTTGAGTTAGATTGATGGGTGAGTTTTCTGGAGATTTAGATGATGAGGGTTGGAAAACAGTGTTTGGAGAGTTTTGAGAAATTTGGGGATTTTCAACAGTAGTTTGCATGTTAGTGGTGACAGGAGTAGATTGAATTTCAGGAGTGGTTTCACGTTCCTGGATGGATTTGTAAGACTCAGATGCAGTTTCATAGGATGATGATGATGAGTATTTTGGAGTAGGTGGTTTTGGAGGTGAAGAAGATCTTGGTGGTGAAGATGAAGTTGAAGGGTTTTTGGTTCGTGGGACTTTTCTACCACCAGCGTTTTTAGTTCTGACCATTGATGAAGATTTGAGCTTGAATGTGTTTAATGGAAGTTGAAAGAGTTTGAGAGATTATAAAAAGAAAAACTCAGAAACTTGGGGAAGAGGAAGAATATAGGCTAGGTGTACTTTGATGAGAAAGATGAATAGTAGGTTTGTACTTTAGGTTTTGACAAAAACGTGGGAAAGAGAAAGATAGGGAAAAAACCGTTACCCAATGAGTGAGGAGAGAGGGAAGCCCAAATCAATTTTGTCATTTAAAGCCATGTTCATGAGCCCATTTAAATCAAATGACCGTTATATGTATTGATATGCTTCAGCGCAGTATCCAGAGATCGATCTCTGAACGGTCTCCCAGACACACAGATAAACAAACATCAAGTAGGATTGGGATTTTTGATGATTTTCAATTTTCCTTTGATAAAATTAAAACGATCCTCAACTAATGGTTTAGTAAAAATGTCAGCAAGCTGATTTTCAGTATCAACAAAAACTAATTCCACATCCTTTTTGTTAACATGATCTCTAATAAAATGATGCTTGATTTCAATATGTTTTGATCTTGAATGCTGAATAGGGGTTTAGACAAATTAATAGCACTAGTGTTATCACATAAAATTTTAATACATGTGTACCTTAATGAGAAATCCTCAAGTTGATTTTTGATCCAAATGACTTGAGAGCAACAATTTGATGCAGCAACATATTCTGCTTCAGTGGTTGAGAGAGCAATTGTGTTTTGTTTTCTGCAACACCAGCTCACCAGTGCTTCTCCAAGGAATTGACATGCTCCACTTGTGCTTTTTCTCTCAATTTTATCCCCAGCATAGTCAGCATCACAATATGCTTGTAAATCAAAGTGTGATCCCTTTTTGTACCATAATCCTACATCAGGTGTTCCTACTAAGTATCTAAAAATTCTTTTGACAGCAATCAGGTGTTCTCGGACAAGAAAAATTATGAGAGATTCCATTATTATCAAGGAATGATTCAAAGAGAGAGTTTTCAAATTCTCCACCATGATCACTTCTTATAGAGATAATATTGATACCTTTTTCATTTTGAACTCTCAAGCAAAAAGTTTTAAAAGCTTCTAAACAGTCATCTTTATGTTTTAAAAATAACACCCAAGTGAATCTTGAAAAATCATCTACTATGACAAAGCCATAATTTTTGCCACCAAGACTTGTAGTTTTGACAGGTCCAAATAAGTCTATGTGAAGTAACTCAAGAGGTCTTTTTGTGGAAATAAATTCTTTTGGTTTAAAACTACTTTTAACTTGTTTCCCTCTTGTGCAAGATTCACATACTTTATCTAGATCAAAACTAATCTTAGGCAAACCTCTAACTAGATCAAGTTTGGAAAGTTTTGACATAGTCTTCATGCTTACATGACCTGCCCTCTTGTGCCAAATCCATTTGTCTTTTTCAAGAGAGACAAAACATGACTCAGGAGGTAGTTCATCTAAGTATAGTACATAAACATTCTTTATCCTTGATCCATTAAAAAGGACTTTGTTAGATGAAGATTGTTTTATGAGTTTGATTTAAAACCAACTTCAAAGCCATTGTCACATAATTGACTTATGCTTATTAAGTTATGTTTTAAGCCATCCACATAATGAACATTTTCAATCTTAGCAGAATCAGACTTACCAATTGTACCTATACCTTTGATGCTAGCTTTCTCATTGTTTCCAAAGGTGACTGATCCACCTTCTCTTGTTTCAAATGACAGAAAGCTGTTCCTATCTCCTGTCATATGTCTTGAGCATCCACTGTCCAAGTACCAAGGCCTTTTCTTGACTGCTAGAAGGCATTCCTACATTTGAGTTTAATAAGTTTTTAGGTACCCACAGTTTCTTGGGTCCTTGAGTGTTAGTCTCAAATTTCTTATAAGGGGTCCTCTGAGAATAAGATGATCTCTTATAAGGTGTTCTCTTATAGACATCTCTTCTGAGAGTGTTTAGAGAATGTCTATGTACAGGTTTTCTAAAATTCTTGTTTCTGAGACCGATCTAAGAATGTTCTGGTGTTCTATTGAAAACTGGTTTTCTTGCTTTCTTTTTGAAACAGAAGCCTTCAAGATGTCCATCCTTGTGACAGAAATCACATTTGTATTTTTGAAAATTCTTTTGTTTATTTGGAATGAGACATTTTTCATATAGCTTTCTGTTTTGATAAGGATTATGTCCTAAACCAGATCTATCATAAAATGCATTTTGTGTTCCCAAAATGTTTTCAAAAGTTGTAGTAGTATTAATAAACTTTGTTAAATCATTTTCCAATTTTGAAATAGTCTTTTTCAACACACTATTTTCCTTTAGTACCTCAGAACATTCTTTTTTATCATTTCTCATAATTTCAAATCTTTTAGAAAGTTCTGTATGAGCAGTTTGCATGCCTTTGATAACTTCACTTTTAAGACTGCTCTCTTTCTTAATTTCATCTCTTTCTTTTGTTAAAACAGTAATCTCATCTCTTAGTTTAGCATTTTTCTGATTTAAGATTTGAGAGTCATATAGTAAGTTATCAAAGAGATGTTCAGTTTTTTGACAAGATGAGCAAGGATCAAGTGTTACCTCTTCTGCATTTGAGTGTATCATGAGACATACATTTGCTTCTTGTTCTTCATCTTCTGATTGAGCTTCTTCCAGATCATCCCAAGTAGCCATCATGGATTTCTTTTTGAAGAAGGGCTTCTTCTGTTTGTTCTTTGGACAATCATTCTTGTAATGACCAAATTGATTGCATCCATAACATTGTATTTTGCTTAGATCCACTTCTGGTTTAGCTCCATTCCTTTTGGGTTTAAAATTCTTCTTGAGTTGATTTCTTCTTGTCATCAGTCTCTGAATTCTTCTTGACAGGAATGCTAATTCTTCTTCATCATCTTCTTGAAGTGATTCTTCATCTTCACAAAGTGTTTCCTCTTTTTGAGAGCATTCTCCAGATTGAGTTTCAAGAGCAATCATCTTCCTTTTTGGTTTATCTTCTTGAAGAACAGATTCATGAGCTTTTAATGATTAAATCAGATCTTCCAGTGAAACTTTAGTGAGATCTTTTGCCACTGTGATGGCTGTGACTATTGGTCTCCAAGTCTTTGGTAAACATCTAAGAATTTTTCTTATTCTTTCATGTGTAGTCTATGATTTTCCCAAAGAGTTGAGTTCATTTATGATGCTTGTGAATCTACCATACATCTGATCTATGGTTTCTTCTTCCTTCATTTCAAACAGTTCAAATTTTCTCACACCAATGTCTATTCTTGTTTCTTTAACACTGTTGATTCCTTCATGATGAGTTTGCAGAGTTTCCCATATTGCTTTTGCTGTTTTGCACTCCATTATTCTATCATATTCTTCCCTGCACAAAGCACTTTTAATAAACAATTTAGCTTTAGTATTAAGGAGTACTCTATCAGCTTCTGTTGTTGTCCATTCAGCTTGAGGTTTAGGATTTGTTGAATCTTTAGCTAATGGAACATATTCTCCAACTTCAAGTACATGCCACATGTTGTTATCTTGTGATCTAAGAAAAAGCTCCATTTTGTCCTTCCAGTAGTAGTAGTTATCTCCATCAAATAGAGGTGGTCTGTTTGATGATCCTCCTTCAGATATAAACTTTGCATTCTTAGCCATTACTTCCTTCCTGAATCTTTTCCTCTAGCACTTGTTAGATGCTTCCTTAGAGCCAATGCTCTGATGCCAATTGAAGTAGCAAAGTTTTTCACAAGAAAGGGGGAGTTTGAATTGTGAACCTTTAAAATATTCCCTATAAAAATTATCAATCACAATATACTTGAAGAAAATGATTAGATTGTTAGTTAAACCAAATAACCAAAAGTGTTGCAGTCTGGAGATCGATCTCCCAATCACTCTCTGACAGTATATATATAACTATTAAATTGTGATGTGTGTGATTAGTGATTGCACAAATTAAATCAGAGTAAGGGAAGAGAATGCACACAATAATTTATCCTGGTTCACCCAAAATGCTTGGGCTAGTCCAGTCCCCACACTCCTTGTGAGATTGTCCACTAGGAGATGCTAATGATCTCAAATTACACTTCCTTTGATCTAGATCCAAGATCAAATAATCTTCTAAGGCCTACAAGCTTAATCTACCTCAGTCACACTGACTATGAAGGTGTCACTCAATTAGTAGTTACATACTAACTTGAGCCAATGGTTACAATGATGAAGGATTTTGGAATCAAAGCCTATTCACTCAATACACTTATGAGAAGCTTTGAAAATGGATGGATAAACTCTCAAAACACTCACTGGATATTCTGATCCTAGATATATATGAATTACAGATCTGAGTGAGAGAGAAAAGAAGAGCTCGTGATAAAGACTTGTATAGCAAAAACAAGTGTTGAAGTTGTAGTGGAGACTCTTGCTCTTCAAAGTTGCCAAGGACCTCTATATATAGATGAGTGATGATCAGGGAGTCTTGGCCACGAAGTATATCCGTTGGAAGCTTGAAAATAACGGCTAGTTGCTCTGCAAATTGACAGCTCATGTAATTTGAAGAAAACAGATCAGTCTGAGATTGATCTCCAAAGTTTCTTCTTCTGACTTTTAAGAGAGGAGCGTATTGCTAGCTGTTGTTGAGCTGTAATGTTGCTGTACGTTGCTTATCAAACAAGTATAGCCGTTGTGTAGCTTTTGGATAACCTTTGAACAGCTGTAGAAGCTGGTGTCACTCCAAGTGATGATTTTCTCTTTCCAGCATTGGTCTGAGATCGATCTCCCAATTCTGGCGTGAATGACATTCTTCTTTTTGGAGCAAAGAAGCTAGAGCACGAAAAGTCCAGCTGTTATGGATAAAAACAGCAGCTGGATGTTGTACTTGATGTTCCATAGTGTCCTTGTTGCAAGTACAATTGTCATATAGAAAGAGAAACTTCATTGGAGAATGTTCCTACTTTATTCTTTAAAGTACAAGTCAATTCTCCAAGACCAGGTTGTGCTGTCTAATTCTCCATGGTCCATATAAACTCAGTTCCATTAATTGAGTATAAAAATATCCTTATGTCATATGCTCAATCTTCACATGGTTAAATCATAGAACTTGGTAAAAGAAGTAAGTTCTCTATTCATGAGAGAAACCTTTGCCTTAAATGATCTCTTGGATGTGTAGATAATTCGTGAGAGAGGTCCAAGAGAAAAGTGATCATTTGTCTTGTACATAGTTGACTTATCCATAAGTCCTTTTGCATTGATTGTGTGAAAATGATGTTTGCGCAGGTCTCAGAGACCGTTCTCCAAGCTTTTGTTTTTATCACAATAAAAACATGATATTTGATCTAAATAGCTCAATTGTTCCTAGCTTGATTAAAACACTCAAGAGCACTTGTTAGATACCAAAACAAGATTAGAATTACATTAAAAAATAATTAAGAGGTTTGTTATCTTTAAAATATCAATTAGGGATTTTGCCTCAACAGTACCTTTTGAAGCTTTTCTTTTGAACTTGGATTTCAATTTTCTTTGGTTTCTTAGAACTGATTGTAGATTTTTCTTTGCAAATTTTCGTGCTTTCTTCCCTAATTTACCCATTCAGTAGTTCTAAGGAGGAAACAATTTCGTTGATTTCAGTGAGACTTCAACTTCTGTTTCATACAATACAATACAACGATGATGATAATGCAGTTTTAGGGTTTTGGGGATTTTTTTTTTTTTTAACATTTAGGGTTTAAGTGTTTTTTTATTAAATTATTAAAATTTGTTTATTGTTTGGCCTTAGAAATGGGTTGGGCTGGAGATTAGAAACTCATTTCTTTTGTAAGACCAAGGCCCAACAATAAACAAATTTTAATAATTTAATAAAAAAACACTTAAACCCTAAATGTTAAAAAAATAAATAATAAATCCCCAAAACCCTAAAACTGCATTATCATCAACCAATTTTGGTGTATGAAATGCTTTGGCAACTGGTGGTATTTATAGACACTGGGAAAAAAAGGAGATGGGCAAAGAAACTTGGGGGAAAAGTAAAAACGGGTGGTATTTTGTTTTACATGAGAGCGTGATATGTAAAATAAATAACATAAATAACAAATCTCATCAACCTTTAATGCAGATATGTTTATTATTATTATTTTTTTTATCATCTTGCCATAGTGTTTAACGTGGCCGATGACAGACAAATAAAACAAAATTCCTACATGGATTTTGTTATTAAAATAAATGAAAATTAAAAAAATAAAATAGGAGCTACCTAGGGCGTGGAGCCCACCCCAAAGTGGGACACTCCCTATGAAAAACTTTTTACTCAATATTAAACTCAACATTAATCCTGGTGCCTCTTTGCTTCATTCTAAACGGATACAAAGCCACGTGACTCTCTATATGCGATGAACAGTTCTTCCAAGGCAACCTAAGAACTACCCACAATGGTTTCAACACCATCAACACCTTCAACACCCACTTTTTCACTCCACATCATTTTCTCTTTCTTCCACCTAATCATTCAACACCCATTCAATTTTTACCCTCTCCAATGGTTTTTTTTATTCAACACCCTACCCCACAACTTTCTCTACTCCACCACTTTATATTTCATATTCTTATTTAAATTTAAATTTTTGTTTTTATGATTAAATAAAATTATAATTATCGATTAAAATTAAAATAAAATAATAAACTTAACAAAATTTATTTAAATATTTTTTTTTATTTTCTTAATTTAAAATGCAATACATCACACAAATAACGTAATTAGTACGATACAAATTAACTTAAAATGCAATACAACACACAAGTTACGTAATTAACACGATGCAAATTAACTTAAAATACGAAAGAAATCATCTTCAATCCTGAAACATTCCAAACTTTGTCCATATGTGCTTCACTAGATCTGCTTGCAATTCGTGATGAGCTTTTTGATCACGGAGCTCGGATCTAGCACGCACATGATTTGCAAAAGCGGGTAATACCTCGGTTGAAAATGGTTGCGGTGCACTAGATCCACTTTCCTCAGACTGCTCAAAATCGGTCCAACGTTGAGCATATGAATCTCGTTCATCCTCAACAATCATATTATGTAATATGATGCAAGACCTCATGATGATACTCAGATCGGCTATGTCCCACAAGCGAGCTGGTTCACGGATGATTTTAAATCGAGCTTGAAGCACTCCAAATGCACGTTCGATGTCCTTCCGACATCCCTCCTGATGTTTTGCAAATAACTTATCCGGTTCACTTTGAGGAAGTCTAATAGATTTGACGAAAGTTGGATAGGAAGGGTAGATACCATCAGCTAGATAGTATGTCATATCATAGGGACGTTGATTCACATAGAAATTCACACTTGGAGTCTTTCCTTGTTCCACGTCATCAAAAACAGGTGAACGGTCTAGAACGTTTATGTCGTTCAACGTTCCCGGACATCCAAAAAAGGCATGCCAGATCCATAGATCATGAGATGCAACTGCTTCAAGAATAACTGTGGTGGTTCCCTTATCCCCCCTAGTAAATTGACCTTCCCATGCTTTAGGACAATTTTTCCACTCCCAGTGCATGCAGTCAATACTCCCAATCATCCATGGGAACCCCCGTATTTCACTTACATGTAGTATTTTTTGCAGTCATCTTCGGTTGGTGCTCTGAGATACACTTGCTCATACAATTGTATGATTCCTTTACAAAATCTACGTAAGCACTCTAATGCAGTTGTACCTCCTATTTTGATGTACTCATCGACCGCATCTGCTGCCATACCGTAGGCTAATATTCGCATTGCTGTGGTACATTTTGCTAAAGGTGATATACCTTCTTTCTTGGCAGCATCAGCTCGCTGGGTGAAGTAGTTATCACTACTTGAAAGGTCCCCAACGATTCGAAGGAAAACATGTATTTGCATGCGGTACCGACGACGGAACATTGCATCGTCATATGTAGGCTCATTGGCAAAGTAGTCGTCAATTAGTCTTTGGTTTGCAGCTGTATGATCTCTATTGACATATTTTCTACTACGAGATGCACCATCTTCCAATATTTTTTTTCTACGCTCTCTAAATCGTTTGAGTACATAAGTTTCTTCAACTTCACGATTTTGCATGTACTTAGCGAGATCAAAATCACCGGTTGATGGATCCATTGTGATATTGGAAGTATATTGGATGAGATTTAGGATATTGGAGGAATATTGAATGAGATTTTGGATATTGATACATAAATGAATGAGTCCATATATATAGATTCAATTTTATCCACTGACGGATTTCAAATAATTATTGTATAGAGTTAATTATCAGATAAGGCTTGGGTGGGTGACGGATTTCAAATAATTATTGTATAGAGTTAATTATCAGATAAGGCTTGGGTGGGCGTGGAAGCTTTCTTTTTTCCCTTCTTTTTGGCTGCATCCCTACCTATAGGGCGAGCACTGGATCCTACAGAGTTTGCATCACTGTCACGAGATCTCTTAGATCCACTACTTCCCGAGCCAACATTTCCTTCTGCTTGACTTCTAAAACGTGGTTCATCACGGACAGCTTGCCATTCTTCCATTAAAGTGAATTGAACATTCTTCCCACATGCATATAGTTCCTGAGCTTTTGCCAACACATCATTATCCGACCAACCGCTTGCTTGCATACTCTTAGCTCCATCATAAGCGTCAATCCATTTATTCAGTATTTTGTTCATGTAATTAAAACGGTTTCGGCATGAAATCATATCACGCGGAGGATCGAATGAGCAGTGCTCATTACAATACTCAGCAATTTTACCCCAATATGTTTCGGCTCTCTGGTTTCTCCCGACAATACTGCTTGTTCCAAATTTAATCCAACCACTAATTAAAACCAAATTTTGTGCAGTGTTCCATGCTGGTTGATGGTTTTTCTTGCTCTTAGGAGTTGAATCATCTGAACTTGGAATGACTTCATTAGCAGCTGTCATGGCACCAATAGTTAGTTGTGTTGAAAATTCGGGAAATTCAGGAGCACCACTACTTGAAAAATTTTCATTAACCATTGGCATATAACCATTAAACATGGGTGTTTGATATGGAGTTCTCATCATGGATCCATAATATGGATGAAAATTTTGAGGATATTGGTTGGAATTTGGTGGAAAACCAAAATTAGATGTGTTTTGAGGATGTTGGTTGGAAAATTGATTTGGATAATTGTTGGGATTTTGAAGATTTTGGTAGTTGTTGGGATTTGGATAATTGTTGGGATTATGATAATTATTGGGATAATTAGAAGAATTTTGGGTGTTCAAAGGATTATTGGGATCCATTTCACTTAAAAAAAACTAAAACTTCAAGATTAACACTAATAAAAAGATTAAGATAGTGAAAAAATGCGTTTTTTTTTCTGTGTCCAAATGAAATGAACCAAGTCTCTATTTATAGAGAAAAAAAAATCACGAATTTTGGTAAAAAAATAAAAAATTAATTTTCAATGAGATAATTGAGTTTAAAGGATAAAAATCGAAAAAATCCACCGGCCCAATCACAGTCTGCCACGTGTCTTGCATTTATCCAAACAGCCATTCTCTCTCTTCGGTTTTCTGCTCCACACGCCCCTGTCGGCACGTGTGCCGCACGCGCCTGTGAGAGCCAATCCGGACGCTCCACGCGTCCCCCGTGTTAGCCTTCAATTGTGTTGAACTTCTTCAACTTCTCTCTCCGCAAACTCATCTTCAACACCATTACTACAATGGTTTAAACTGTTGAATATTTCATTCAACAGTCAAAAAACATACCATTGTGGGTAGTCTAAGGTTGGAGGATAAAATAAAATAGTAATAATTATATATTAGATATTTTAACTATTCATTTGTGCTTGATCGTTTTTATTTCTTTTTCAACTAAATAAATGATTAACACATATTTTAGATTTCATTTGAGTTTTTTTCCTTCGTGTTTTTTTCGTCTGGTGTTATTCCCGTCTTGGTGCGGAGTTATTTGTGGTTTCGTCTTCGTACGGTGTTTGTTTTGTTGTCCCGTCTTTGTACGGTGTTTGTTTTGTTCAGATTCGCAGAATTGTTTCAGTCCAAACTCAATGCATATTCGATTATTTCAGAGTCGTCGACGTTGTTTATCCGGAGACATGACTATTCTGGACACTTGGATCTTGTTATATCAATTGTAGGCTTTGTCATATTTGTAGACATTAACCGTTTTATGCTATTAACTCGGGTGTTGTGAGCTTGTTCGCAGATTCATCCTTTTTAGTTTTTAGCGAAATTGAATATCTAGTGATTTCGATTTATGTACTCTACCAATTTGAATGAATGAATATGGTTGTTTTTTTTAGTAAAAATTGTTAAATATGTTTTTGGTCCTTATAGTTTCGCATAATTTTATTTTTAGTCTCTGAAGATTCTTTTCACAATTTTTAATCAAACTTTTGTATACTTTCACATTTTTTAACGATTCTTTGTATTCATGTTTATAATATTATAAGAACATCTCCGTAAAAATTTAGAATTTTTTAAACTAAGATGAATTATTTATGAATTTTTGTGCAAAAAACTAAAAAAATTCATATTTAATTAATCTCTTGTTAAAAAAATTTAAACTTTTGTAAGAGAGATTCATATAATGTACTAAACATGACTGCAGAAAAAAATTTAAAATTTCGAATGTTATGCACAAGTTGATTAAAAAGTAGGGACTAAAAACACTGACTGACAAAACTTCAGGGATTAAAAGGTGTGAAAAAAATCTTCAAAAACTAAAAACGAAATTCTGCGAAACTATAGGGATGAGAAACATAATTAACCCAAAAAATAATTATCAATTCATGGATGTGAATAAGAATGTAATGGTATTTGTACCCGTTAGAAAGTTGGTGAAATTATCAAAATATTCAATTAAGTAAAATACAAACTTCTCTAGAGGTAAGAAACTTTAATCTAATCTAATTATTGTCGAAAAAGAAAAGAAACTCTAATCTAAATTTTCAAATTGTATTTATGGTTTGACCGGTAATTTCTGTTTTCAAAATGATAGTGTGATGTGTTACTACATTCAATTCTAAAACCAAAAAAAGTTAGGTAAATAAAAATTAATGTATTAGTTTAAAAGTTGTAACATACAAAATGATACACAGTCACTTTTTTTTTTTTTTGGTCAAGTAGTCTAGTGGCTAGAAATTCCACCTTAAAGGAGGATGAGTGGAGTGTCCAAGGATCGAACCCTGGCTCCTGCGTTTACAACGCTATGTCCCTACCAACTGAGCTAAGATCACGGGGACTACATAGTCACTTTTTAATATACAACAAAAATATAGATTTGTAGCTTCTACATTTTTACGGCCAAATAACATTGCGATGCAATAATTTAAATTTAAATGCAATCACAAATTTAAAATAGGTTTAGAATCATATTTATTGTTCAATTACCGTTAGTTAATTCAGTGGTGATTGACGTTGAACTTGGTAGTGAGAAGTACGGTTCGATCCCCGCAACAGCGATCGGGAGAGGACTGAAACTACTTGATGTCAGAACTGACCGCCAAACCAGATTAAACTGACGGCGATAGCAAAAAAAAATTATTGTTCAATTAACTTAAACAAAATGTATCTAAATATAAATAATTTTACCTTCAACCCACAACAAAATATGGAACTGCATATGACACCTGAGC
Source organism: Trifolium subterraneum (assembly GCA_951799995.1). Taxonomy (NCBI): domain Eukaryota; kingdom Viridiplantae; phylum Streptophyta; class Magnoliopsida; order Fabales; family Fabaceae; genus Trifolium; species Trifolium subterraneum. The sequence continues at coordinate 11,695,267 of OX637466.1, read as the reverse complement.
AAAACTATACCAAAATAAATTTTACATAATTAGTTAATTCAAAATCAATTTTTGCCTCCATATATAACCAAACACACACTTAAATGGTTTCAAATTTTTTAAAATGAATAAGAATTTCAAAATGAATTTAAACTTCAAAATATTTTTCTTTGTTGAGAGTACAAATATCCAACAAAGCTCTATGGTGCCAAAGAAGTTTCCTAGAAATTTTTTAATTAGTTTAGTGAGTGACTAAATCAATTTTAAAACTAATATATTAAGCTTGACCTAAAAGAAAAGAAAAACATAAGTTTTACTTATATAAAATGAAGCAACTCTTGTCAAAATAAAACAAAATGAAGCAACTACAAAGAAATTAAAAACTAATGATAGGAATTTTTAAAAGTTTAACATAACAACGCTTTTAGTCATCATATTCATCCATCATTGATTTCGTACTAAATAGATTATCAATGTCATTTTAAATGTTATGCCTTTTGGTCAATAAACTTATTTGTGGTAGCTAAATATCTTATTAGGATAGCTAGATATAAGTTTATAAAAGTTCTAGATATTCTTTGTTACAAAATGTTTAGTTGAGTTAATTCTTAAGTGGCTCTTAGAGTCAAGGCTAATTTCAATGCTCAAATAGCGTTAATAGAAATACTTAAAAGTTGTCTATCAAAGAGGTCATCACGCCAACAATGAGAGTTAAACTTACATGTTCTTACGAGTATGAGTTAATTTATTACCAACTAATAACTTTCATAGACCTTCATTGGGATCACCAAATTGAGAGTTAAACTTACATGTTCTTACCAGTCTGAGTTAATTTCTTACCAACTAATAACCTTCATAGACCTTCATTGGGATCACCAAATTGGCCCCTTAGTTTTTTTTTTTTTTTTGTTGAAAAAGCTATATTAGCCCACCCAAATTGACACCAGAGAGAATCGAACCTGAGACCTTAAGCAGAAGCACACTCCCAGGTCCCAAGTCAATACCACCAGACCAACCCAAGTGGGTTTAGCCCCTTAGTTTTTTAAAATCAACTAGTTCAGAAAATCATTTATTTGGACATGTAGAACTGACAAATCTATTTTGTAGGGGAGAATCTCATTAAAAATAAATTGCAAATGAACAAGTAATAAGTGGACATAATTCAACTAGTAGAGACATTGTAATTTACAAGGATCAGACTTAAAACCTGGAATTTACCACTTATTTATTTTGAGGGTAAAATTCTAATCATTAAACTACTTGATAAAAAAAGCAACAACAATGATTTGAATATGAAATTCTGGCGTAGTCCAAATGGGGTAACAGATGTTAGCACATCGCGTATCACATCTTCGACCAGTGCAGAACAAGAAAAAGAAACATGGCAGAAATAAATTGCAAAGAAAGTAAATAACACAGTATGTTGTTAGCCCAGTTCGGAGCAACCTCTCCCACTCTGGGGGATACCAATCCAGGAATGAATTCACTACTATAGTTCTAGTTCAAAGACTCCAAAACATCTCGTTTCTATCTTATCGCCTAGACACTATCTCATGCAATCCTACCTAGGAACTCCTAGATATGAGATGTCCCATCTCACTTCCTTTTGAAACAACACAGACAACGTTGCTTACAAATGATTACAATCAAATGGTGCAGACACACTCCTAGACATAAATAAACTTTACTCACGCTTAAAAGCTCTTGAGTAAATCACAAATACAACTCAACTAAAACAGTCCTACTTTAGCATCAAGATGATACAAGAGTGGCTCACAAATAAAGCACAAGGCTTACAAGACACGAAACCCTAAAAGACTACATCTTTGATATTCTAATTTGATTCGGTTTCGGTGAATAAAATTAGGCATGAGTCTTCCTTTAAACTAGCAGATACCCGTGCGTCCGCACGGGAGGAGCGGTGTTGCCGCTCCATAATAGGTACTATGAAATATTGATCTATTGGTTAATAAATAAAATAAAAAGGGTGAAAAAAAAAATGAAAAAAATATGTTGGTTATTTAAAAAAACTGAATAATGTATAAAATAAAAAAAATAATAAATAAATATTTTCAATGATTTTTTAATGATATAAATGAAAAGTAAATATGAAGTTAAAAATTTGAGTAAAAAAAAAAAAAGTTAAGGGTGAAATAATGAAAGATAGGCAATGTTGTGGGCTTTGAAACAGGGCCGTGTAAGTAGTTAATTGTCGTAAACATAAATAAAATTAAGACTCATTTTTTATAATAAAGGCATAATGCATCGATAGACCCTTTAAGTTTTACGTTTGTATCTGATAGGTCCTTTAAGTTTTTTAAGTTTAGGTCCTTTAAGTTTTACAATTGACCGTGACTAAAAACTGATTTTGGTAAATACAGTCCTATACTTTCAAGTGACCGACCTTGTGGCGGAACGTGCGCATTTGGTTTTTATTTTTATTTTTTTTGGTAAAGATCATTATTTTGTTTCTATCTTGTATAATATTTCTATGTAAAAGCATATCTCTTCACTTGTATCTCTCACACTTCTCATCAGCACATCTTCACATTTCTTGAAAGAAACAATTGTCATCACCGCTGAATTTGTCTCATTGTCATTCAGTATTGCCACTACTGTATCTCTTAATTGATATCTCTTCTTTCATAACTTCATTCAAGCACTGTTTTATCTTTCATAACCAATCCCTCGTCCATCTAAGTCTCTTCAACACCACACACACACAAATAATTTCAAAGCCAAGATTAAAAATTTATGAAGAAATTCAAGTTTCACAACCAATTAATCATCTCTATACCATTGAACTGGAACACTTTTTTTCATAATTAGAGAAATTCAAGGTCCGTAATCAAAGAATGAAAAGAATCATTAGTCAGTGAAGGAGTAAGATCATACAAACGGTGACGGCAAGTCGGACCCTCCCGCCGGGGAACCTCATTCAACATCGGTGAACCTCATTCAACGCGTGATGTACTGATTTTCTGTGTGGCAGTGGTAGACCATACTAGTCCTATAACAGTTTTTTAGAAAGATTTTTTTTAAAAAAATAGCTCATTCATGAACTCGCGAGAGGTTTCTATCGCGATATATAGCATTACTGTTAAATGATTGATGAATTTATTAAAAAAGAAATCAATTGAATTTGTATCATGCTAGTTTTAAGGTGAATGTAGTAAACATAATAAAAGTCAATTACTAAGTTTTATTGTAAGGTGCAAAACATTGGTTTGTTCATAATAAAAACCAATTAATGCATTACTATTAAATTTGTATCCTGCTAAACAGATAATAAAAGTCCATTAGAATTCAAAATGAATTTGGAAAGTCTGCATAAAAATAACACAGTTTTGTCACACTGTGAAATAACACAACAATGATAGGAATATCAATTTATATAATATTGTGAGAAGTACATCGTGACAAATGTTTAGTGATCTCGGCATATCAAAAGAGTTTAGGACAAGCTAATAGCTAATAAGTAGTCAAGGTTGTGCAACAAAGATATATATTACAATAACGGAACAGACCAAAAGATAGATGATAGATATTTGATCGAACAAAATAATAAGTCAAAGTTTGATTAACAACTTATGCAATTACATCTCGAGACGCTGTTTCTCGATTTTTTCAATTTAATTTGATATTCCTCATCACTTTGTTTGAAGATAGTTTGACATCATCAAGGGAAGAATCCTCTCCATGCCTTTTTGCATGAGTTTTCATCTTAGTTTCAGCTTCTGAAGTAGCAAAAAGTTCTTGTTGCGTAGCAAACAATACAACAGTTTCAGGACAAAGGTAATAGCTAATTCTTTGACGATATTTAAAGTCGACATTTGAAACTTATGAATAATGGAAAACTTATAGTTGAGAAACTTGTTTCTTTTGTGTCGCGCTTGTAGACTCGGTCATTTGTTGTGAATAGCGAAATAAGGTTATGTAAGATTAAATTAATTATAATAATTTAGGGAATACCAGATAATACATAAAGTGATTAAAATTGATATGATAAAAGAAAAGAACAATAAGTTCCTACAAATTACCTCTTGAGAGAGTAGAGGTTCAACAATTAACTGAGACGTAATCTATAAGACTATAACAACAACAACAACAACAACAACAACAAAGTATAGGAAATTATTAGACATTGTTGGTAATTCTTATAAGTAGCATTCTTATAATAATGGAGATTTAACTTGTTATAATAATAGAGATTAATAATTTGTATCACCTCATTGTTTGGAATTTGATCTTTGTATCACCTCATTGTTTGGAATTTGTAGTTAAGAACTGAGACAAGTTTGTAGTAGGGTTGTGCCTTGACTTTAAATGCAAGCTTCTTGCCCATCATGTCATTCGGTACAACAGGAAATTCATTTGGATCAAATTCACCATCCTAGAGTAATAAAAATAACAAAAAGTGTTAACAACTTGTGCCAAAGGAATAATTCACATGAAAATAATGTAATCATGTACCTCAATCATAATGGTTTTCAGTTCCTCGACAGTTTTGTCAATGAATTGTTGGCATTCACAGTCCCCAGAAAACAAATCGGACCTTTTGATCTTGAAAACGAACATCAACTTCAAACTTGTACCTGTCAAAGATATAGGTACAATGTGATGAAAGAGGTTATGTAAACAACCCATTAAAAAAATTTAATGCCAAAATTGGTTATAGAAATAACATATAATAAACTAACTTGATTTGTGGATCAGGGGTAACATGTATTACACCATTGGGCAAATTTTAGAGGGTAAAAGTACCTGAATTTGGTTACCTTTGATACGCAAAACAAACAATGTATTACATCATGGTTGACAAACAGATAAAATGATTATGTTTTGAAGCATATATGAAACTTATTATACTTGTTTGTCTAATATCAGAAATTCAAGATGTTGTATTCCAGTATCCGTTACCGTCCAAATATTTTCAAGCCTCACAGCAAGTTTCCACAGCTCATTTGAATCATTGACAGATTTAACATCATCAAGAGCCGTTAACATCATCGGTTCTACATTTGAACATTCACATAAAATTTAAAAATAATAAAAGAAAATCAAGTAGAAAAAGACAAAAAAGTCATTTTGAAGGGAAAAAGTGATAAAGTATGAACAAAGTATCAACAAAAAAAAAAAAAAATAGCATTAAAAAAGGGAAAAATTCATTTTGGTGATATGAACAAAAAACCTAAAAATAGCAACAAAAAAAAAATAAAAAAATAAGGATGTAACAAACTTAAATTAGAACAACACATGAAATAGAGAAGAAAAAAACACACAAATGATGTAAACTTTAAGTAGCAAAAAAACGGGAAAAAAATGAAGAAGAAAGAAAAGAAAATCATCATTCTACTTTCTAAAAGATTAATACAGACATCGGCGGCTAAAATATGGTTATACTTTCAAACATAAAGGATTAACTGACCGTGAAAAAAATTGAAGAAGAAGAAGAAGAAAGAAAGAAAGAAAAGAAAGGAAAGAAAATCACCATTTTACCTTCTAAATGATTAATACAAACATCATAAGTTAAAATATAGTTATGCTTCCAAATATAAAGGATTCAAGAAGAAGAAGAAACAAACATAGGAAGTTAAAATATGCTTCTAAATCAGTTTTTCATGATTTTGAAGAAGAAGAAATAGGAAGTTAATAGAAACAAACACAGGAAGTTAATAGGAAGTTTTTTGTTCTAACTTTTAAATAAAGACACAAAATAACCTTGAATTGAATGATGTGTCAAAAAATTAAAAGGGTAAATTGGAAATTTCACATGTATCTTCTTAATATATATAGATAGATATAGATAGATAGCCACGAGCAATCATGGGCTTGATTAACTATAAGCTTCAGCTCCAAGAAATCTTCTAAAGGCAAAATATATTTTCCACAAATATATTTGCACCAAATATTCCTTCCAAAAATATTTTAAAACCAAATCTTTTGCATACATATTTTGGAATCAAATCTTTATTTCCTTAAATGTTGCAACCTTAAGGAACAAGTAACCGTGTAAACCACTTCTAAAGATTTAAACCACATGCATCTTGGTGAACAAGTTAGTGCGAGACTATTCTTCAAACAAATCTTCAATTAGATATAACGCAAAATATAACAAACTTAGGCGCGTATTTAGGACATCTTGATGTTGTACCGAATGCTGCAACATCTTGTCCAACATCTGGCTTCAAACTTATTTTACCAAAATAAAACCAACATACAAAAAACCCAACAGAATATCAACCTCAAAAATATGATGAGTTCCAACTCGAGATTGCAATGTGGCAAAATCAATTCAAAATGTGCATGAATCGATATTTTCTCATGGTGAATCAATTGAAGCCACATGATTCGAAGCGTCGGTGTCATGATCAATTCAAAGCACCCAAAAACTTGAGTTTTGTCATTGTGAATTGATTTTCAATGGAGACTTAAGTTGATTTAAAGGAATGTCGAGCTGAGTTGGTCTTACAACATTGACTTTTGTAACTGAGTTATGATTAACTTAGGTACCGTTTGACCCAACTTTTTTTAGATGTAAAAGCTATTTTAATCATAAAGCTAGAAGTAATATCTACCTTGTTTTTAAAAAAAAGGTTAAAAGTTTTTTTTTAATTATAATAAGGTTAAAAGATAGGTTTGATGTATATTATAATTTAAAAATTGATGTTTGGCCTAACTTCTTAATTCTAAGGAAAAAAACTATGTCAAACAGTACCTTAGTATTAGTAATAGTAAGCAAAATCAAGCTAACATAATTCAAAATTAATCCATATTCACCCCCAAGAGTACAACAAAATCAGACAAAATAATTACTAGGATGATTCTAATGATAACAACAATAATAACAATAACAATTAAAATGTCCTTTCGACAATTTAGAAAGTAATACAAATGTTGAATGCAGTACAATCAATTAACACTAATATCTATGCTGAATGTTCCATTTCTATGTTCCTAGAACGTTTTAGCGCTTGGCGCACATTATAAATCTGCTTGATAGAAGTGAGATTCTCTTCATTACGTGCTTTCAATGTCTGTAATATGTCTTTCGGTTTTACCATACTCCTTGTCAAATCATCAACCAGCGACTTCTCTTCGCCACTAAGCCGACCAGCATATGTGCTCCCGATCGCTGTTTCAATTACTTCATGATTGTGAAATCCACACACTACATTCACTTTCCATCCATCACCATTTCTAACTGGCCTTCCTCTGAGTCTGAACGGACACCCACATTTCTTCGTTCCAGTCTTACGAGCTAATGCATCCTTGTATTGTCTGTATCTTCCACTTCTTTCACAACCCAAAATCACGGTTGTTTTCCTTCCTATCTTCTTCTTACCTGATCCACCATTGTCCGACCGCTGAATAATAACAGTAAAACCATTCTCTCTCCCAATGGCTCGAGCCCAGTTCAGTAGATATTCTCGGGTAGGAAACATCTAAAAATAAAAAGTTATAATGTTTGTTTAAATAGGAATGAAAAATCACAATAATAACTCGGAATTCAATTACCTCTTTAGTGGTGAATGCCTCACTATAATCCACAATCTTACTTGGAGGTGAAAAACCCACCATGCGCCTACAAAAATATCCAATACACCACCTTAAAATAGATATCATATTTACATGTTTCAGAAAGTTAAATTCCAACATAATATTCTGTCAAAAAAAAATCCAGTATACGGTGGAAAATAAGCTTTTGGAAATTAAATTACAAAACTATGCAAAAATTAATTTCTGTATTTCCATAAACCAAATTTCAAAATTTGACATAATATACTCCCAGAATTGAAATTCCAAAACCATTAACACCTAATAACTCATTATAAAAATACCCAAAAAAAAAAAACCAAAATATAGACAATCAACTAATTTTAAGACTAAAAATGACATTAAGAATTGAACAATAGATAAATTGAATCAAACATAATTAGTTAAACATCCATGTTCCCTATTTTCACTATATTTTCTCCCCATTTTACCATTTTGGAGCCATGTGTGCAACAATTGAGCAAAAAATATAGCAAATTCAACAATTTACAAGCTCTAACTTCTTACGTATAAGATTCAACTCCAATCTCTTCCTCTTCTAGTATCCACGTAACACAAGATAAATTAAAAATATATCATTCATGTGAACAGAAGGAAGGAACAATATTACATGTCAAAAAGACCCTATGTATTTCAAACAATATGCTAAAATGATAGTAGTTACTCCGCAGTGTAGAAAAAAGATAGCTAAAGATAGTATTCATTTTATTATTTGGTTTCAAGAACTTAGAGGAATCAATTCTCTAAAATGCACCTAACAAAGGACTTAATCTCGCAGTGCCTACGCTGGCACCAAGAGTCATTTACCATAAATTGAAACAGATATACAAATAATATACAAAGACATGTATTGCTCATTTGATTATAAACGAAATGCTATAAGCAACCAGGTATATTTTATACCTTTCATGTGCAAACACTGGAACAATCACTTCTCTAAGAACCTTTGCAGCATCCTCAGGCAAAACAGGATTGATGTGACACCCAGTTCCAAGCTCAAAACCAGTTGTCGGAATTAGCTGAGGTACTATCTGTATAAACCAATGACTGTACGCCAACTCTGATCCATCAACATGCAGTGGGCTGCTGTGAATCATAAAGTTGTATGGCGGATTGTTCAATTGAAAAGACATCTTTCTAAGAATTTGTCTCATCAAACCTCCAAGATCAAGTGCCTGCAAATTAAATGTCAAGATATTATGGTCAACCATTCAGACCATAACCCCCAAACAGGAGAAAATACCACATGTATATATAGTTCTTAATAGTGTGCAATGCATTGCAAAATCCACAACTGTAGCTATATCTCAAGCTGAGTAACAAGTATATTTTCAATCAGTACTATTATGATAAATCCTCAAAATTTCAATGTTTGTTAGGCCCTAAATGTTCATCGCATACAAGACATCGGCATCTCCTCTTACCGTATTGCCAGGTTCCGAGTCCACCTGCTACACCACAGCTCAACGTTTTCATGCAGCTCTGGTCAGGTAATCAACCTACCAAACTCTGACTGTCAAATTCATAGGTTGCCTCTGTTGAACCTTTTCTTTTCTTCCACTTATATTTCTTCTCTCTTTTCCACGGATTAATAAACACAAGGTTCTTCCCAACCAGCAGTTTCATGTTGTTTTTACTTGTATGTTTCAGTTTTTGTACTATGTTTCACACTTGTCCAATCACACCGCCATCCCCCAAAGATTCACTTATTTATGATAATACCTAGACTGCTGAATTCTTTCACAGTTTCAACAAAAACATGGTTTATGATTCAAGTCCTCGATGGATTTTCTGATTAACTAAACCATTGAATGATAACTTGAAATGGAGTTGCACTCTTAGTTTGTTTATAAATATTGCATTTGAAACACAGACAAAACACGATCCAGGTTTACGACACAAAGGCAGACGTGTGCAAAGCATTTATTATTCAGTTATATTTGAAGGCGCGCGACAATTATAACTTGGCATCTTCATGTTATCTTAAATTCCTATGCAAAATTAGTTTGTGTCCAATCATATGATCAAGACACGACATATAATGCAACTAGTATATTCTAATAAAATACCATGACAGTAAAACACCATTTTAGATTTACTTTTTGAGCGTGTTTCCGTCGCTGTGTGTCACATGTAATCAACACCCTTATAAAAAAAAGACCTAGCATCTAACAATCAGCTCAAGTTTCACAAGCAACTAAAATAAAGCCCTTTATTCGTGTGTGATATGAGATGCATTTACATTAAAATCAAACACATTTTGCATATCAATATAAATAGGACTGCATAGAATGAAGTGTTACCATTTCAGCATCCAATTCATGGAAATGAGCAGAGTGATTCCGGGGAATAATCCATATCTCAAAAGGAAATGAAGCAGCAAAAGGAACCAATGAAAAGAAGTAGGTAGACGAATCAATCAAAAGATCCTCACTTTGAATTTCACAAATGCAGCATTTCCCTGTCTGATAAAAATAATCCTTCATATTTCCAAGACGGGCTGAAACACTGGGTGGAATAATTGGCAAGGCCAGGATTTGACTATGAGAATGACTCATTGATCCACCAGCTTTTTCACCATGGTTTTTAAACACCTTCAAGGATTAAAAAAATCAAGTTTATACATGACTTTAGTCAAAATGAAAATGAAATTTAAAAAACGATAAAACAAGACAGGAAAGATAGTAACTTCCTACTTTCATATTGAAAATGTCAAACCACATACAAGCACAACACGTGAAACTACCAAAAAAATTCAATCTCAGATAACCTTTGAAGAAAAATAACAAATTATAGAACAAGGACCCAAAAAATTAACAAGGAATAAATAGTGAAATCAATGTTATCAATAGTAAATTGCGGAAGGCCAGAAATCTGCTATGTAAGATAGCAGATAGTGTTGCAGGCAAATAGTATAAACTACACAGCGGTTGAAATCTATATATATATATATATATATATATATATATATATATATATATATATAGCCGGGGTTCGAACCCTGGACACTCCACTTATCCGCCTTTAAGGTGGATTTTCTAGCCACTAGGCTATTTGACCAAAAATATATATATATATACAAAGGTATAGCTCAGTGGACTCGTTGCTCAGCTTTAGGCCTTATTAGCTTCACAAAGCTAGCATTGATTTACATTCTAAGTTAAGCGGGATGGTGCCCTTCCTTGGTATACTGCCGGGAACTGCTGTCAAAATTTTGATTGCTCTTGCTACAACCAGCTTAACATACAAATTGCATACAAACAAAAAACAGGGAATGGAGGCAGAGTGTCGTAGCTCACATATTTAGAGAATTACATATTATGGTGAACATATAGGTAGTTCTCATTGACTCTTCGGCTTCTCAAACTAGGAATTTACATTTTGCTAGTTGAATAAATCCAAGAGGCTAACTTGACTAACAAATTACCTATTCTAAGAACTACCTTGATAATTTCTTTTTTCAGGGATGAATATATAACCACACTTATATTGAAGGCTTACATCAAATCAAAATCATCACATTAACCTTCAAGAAGCAAAATGATCACACCGACCGCATTGCATATTTGAACTAGACAGAGCAACAACAGTGAACATTATTCCTACTTGCGAACCTAGCATGGCTCCACTAAGCTAACCTCACTGTGTTTTGACTGCATAAAAACAAATGTCACCAGCTAGAAAAAATATCACTACTCTAGCATAACCTTTTGGTATAAACAGGTAACGCAACCCTTGAGACAACCGCATATACAGCAAACCTCACTACTCTCATGTTATCTATTCTCCTTTAAAGCAACTACTTTTAAGTGATAATAACTTCACAGTTCTCTAAACATAAAACTAAAACAAACAAATAAAAACATCACATTAGCCTTGGGAATTGCAAAATTATCACATACCAAACATCACACATATATACACATATAGTACATATCGAATGCATTTTCTGATTAAATTCACATATATCCTCCTACAAGGCAGACAAAGCAACAACTGTAGACAACCTTCCCTAAGACATATCACCCCACAGTCCCACACATTCTTACTAGCATATCTAACACGCTTCCACTTAACCAACCTAACTAGGGTTTATCTATCAGTATCCGACACCAACACAATATTGATACAAGAAGTACATTCAATCACTTCAATTTTCCAGTGTCTGTGCTTTATAAATAACAACTAATATCATCACCAACTAGACAATTTCGATTTCGCTACTCTCAAACCTGAATTAAAAATAAATAAAAAATTCAAACCTGAATATATTTTATAGACTCGAGGTGAACCAATTCTTGAATTCTACTTGTAAAAGCAACAAAAATCTCTCCAATTTCTTTCGGAGACAAATCCAACAACTGATCAGAATGAACAGGACTTTCAATCACAACATCATGAATTCCAAACCCATCCAAAACACCAACAAACTCCGGAACATCAATAAACACCGGCAAATCCCTCGAAAGCACAGCGTTAGGATTCTCAACAACACGAATCTTCCAATTCGTTTCATCATAAGGAACACGAAAGATCTCAGGCGTACATTCATCTTCATGACCAATGCAAAAAACACACGGTTTGTTTCTGCTAGGGTTTGTATTAAACGTCGATTTTCCTTTGAAATCGCTAGCTTTTTTTCCATTATCTTGTGAGAAAATTATCCAACGGTTCCAAATTACAGATTTTCGAAGTTGTGGACTTGGATCTTCATCATCATTTTCCTGAAGAAATTCAGAATGAAAAATTAGGGTTAGGGTTTAAAAAATTGAAAATTGAAAAAAGAAAGAGAAAAACGACGTCGTTTAGAAGTACCTGAGTTATGATGGAAAGTGGAGAAGATACGGAAAGAGATGGACAACGGCGTTTACCGCCACCAACGGATTTCGTTCTCATCGTTGTGAGAAAAAAAGTACGAAAGTTTTTTTGAGAGTTCAAAAGGGTTTCGTAGTGTTTTTGTGTTTCGAAGTTTCGTACTTTTGTGCTTACTGAAACTGAAAGTGTTTTTCGTTGTTGTTGTTAGCCCTAGCTAAGCAGCAGCGGCCATCGGAATGAAGAAGTACCCGGCCAGAAGAAAAATAAAACACTTTGTTTTGATTTTTTATATTTATTTATTTATTATTAGGTCAAATTTTAAATAATTAAATTGATTTTAAAATTAAACTAATATTTCACTTTACTTTATTTTTATTTTATTAGGTTTTTTTTTTTTTTGCATTGAAGGGCGAAGGGATTTTTATTTTATGGAAGTAAGTGCAAAATAGTTTTTTTTATAATTACTAGCGGGCCAGACAGGCGCGTTCCGCGCCTGCCTGTGTCTAATTTATGTCAAAAAAATAAATAAATACATGTCCCTATGATGAGTTTGTTAATAAAAAAAATTTTTTGCACAAAAAAAAATGTGTCTTAAGTTATGGTGAGTTTTTTAATAAAAAACTTTTTTTTTTTTTTAAAAAAAATCAAGAGTATTTTTGGTATTATGAAAAATTCACACCAAAAATTTTGTGCATCCTTTTTATATATAGTATAGATTACAAAATAGCGTTTTTGTTTGTGTTTTTTTGATAAAAAAATAGTATTTTTGTTTTCGTAAATAATAAAATAGAATAAAATTAATTAGGTTGGAGAATTTTAGTTCAATTCTTACTAGAAATAATTACATATTGATGAGAGAGTTCTGTTTGCGCCGACTTTTTTTAGCTTTTTATTCTCTTTTCAATTTAAATTTGGGTCAAACACATTTTTAATAAAGCTCTTAACCGTAAAAAACAGATTTTTTTTAATGTGCAAAATTGGATTAAATGAGCTTCTACGAAAAGAGATTGAAACCTACTTTTAGAAAAAAAAATTCGAAGCTTTTTTTTTTGCAATGATGACGCTTTGAAATCTACTGAAGGTTCTTTTTATTATTTTTTTTCATTTTTTAGTTTGTTTTCATTTAAATATTATTAATTGTTATTATTTTTTTAAATTTTTTTTTTTTGGTTCAAATCTTTTTTTTTTTAAAATATATTTTACCAAACAAATTTTAGATTAAAAATAATTTGAAGCTAAAAAAACAACAATTACCAAACAATTTTTACTCTTTTCTAAAAGTCCTTATTTTTACTTTTAGCTTTCTGTCAATTTCTGTGACCTAAAAAAGTCCGGCCAAATGAATTTATTTACTTTGTAGTCAAATTTTAAATTATCGATTTCTTTTTCTTACATTTAGAAAATCAGCACAAAAAACCTACAAATATGACATGTAAATCAATATTTTTATGATATACTCCTATAGATTTTTCACTCCACATCATTTTCTCTTTCTTCGACTTCCACCTAATCATTCAACACTCATACAACTTTTACACTCTCCAATGATTTTTCTATTCAACACCCTACCCCACCACTTTCTCTAGCCCACCACTTTCTATTTCATATTCTTATTTAAATTTAAATTTTTGTTTTTATGATTAAATAAAATTATAATTATCGATTAAAATTAAATTAAAACAATACACTTAACAAAATTTATTTAAATAATTTTTTTTATTTTCTTAATTTAAAATGCAATACATCACACAAATAACGTAATTAGTACGATACAAATTAACTTAAAATGCAATACAACACACATGTAACGTAATTAATACGATGCAAATTAACTTAAAATACGAAACAACACACAAATAACATATAGTACGAAACAAATCATCTTCAATCCTCAAACATTCCAAACTTTGTCCATATGTGCTTCACTAGATCTGCTTGCAATTCGTGATGAGCTTTTTTATCATGAAACTCGGATATAGCACGCACATGATTTGCAAAAGCGGGTAATACCTCGGTTGAATATGGTTGCGGTGCACTAGATCCACTTTCTGCAGACTGCTCAAAATCGGTCCAACGTTGAGAATATAAATCTCGTTCATCCTCAACAATCATATTATGTAATATGATGCAAGACCTCATGATGATACTCAAATCGGCTATGTCCCACAAGCGAGCTGGTTCATGGATGATTTTAAATTGAGGTTGAAGCACTCTAAATGCACGTTCGATGTCCTTCCGACATCCCTCCTGATATTTTGCAAATAACTTATCGGGTTCACTTTGAGGAAGTCTAATTGATTTGACGAAAGTTTGATAAGAAGGGTAGATAGATAGTATGTCATATCATAGGGACATTGATTCACATAGAAATTCACACTTGGAGTCTTTCCCTGTTCCACGTCATCAAAAACAGGTGAACGGTCTAGAACGTTTATGTCGTTCAACGTTCCCGGACATCCAAAAAAGGCATGTCAGATCCATAGATCATGAGATGCAACTGCTTCAAGAATAACTGTGGTGGTTCCCTTATCCCCCTAGTATATTGACCTTTCCATGCTTTAGGACAATTTTTCCACTCCCAGTGGATGCAGTCAATACTCCCAATCATCCCTGGGAACCCCCGTAGTTCACTTACATGTAGTATTTTTTGCAGGTCATCTTGGGTTGGTGCTCTGAGATACACTTGCTCATACAACCGTATGATTCCTTTACAAAATCTACGTAAGCACTCTAATGCAGTAGTACCTCCTATTTCGATGTACTCATCGACCGCATCTGCTGCCATACCGTATGCTAACATTCGCATTGCTGTGGTACATTTTGCTAAATGTGATATACCTTCTTTCTTGGGAGCATCAACTCGCTGGGTGAAGTAGATATCACTACTTGAAAGGTCCCCAACGATTCGAAGGAAAAGATGTTTTTGCATGCGGTACCGACGACGAAACATTGCATTGTCATATGTAGGCTCATTGGCAAAGTAGTCGTCAATTAGTCTTTGGTTTGCAGCTGTATGATCTCTATTGAGATATTTTATACTACAAGGTGCGCCATCTTCCAATATTTTTTTTCGATGCTCTCTAAATCGGTTGAGTATATAAGTTTCTTCAACTTCACTATTTTACAAGTAGGTTGCGACATCAAAATCACCGGTTGATGGATCCATTGTTTGTGATATTAGAAGTAGATTGGATGAGATTTAGGATATTGGAAGTAGATTGGATGAGATTTGGGATATTGGTACATAAATGGATGAGTCCCTATATATAGATTCAAATTGGTCCACTGACGGGTTTCAAATAATTATTTTATAGAGTTAATTATCAGATAAGGATTGGGTGGTGGACACAATAATTAAAGCAAGTTGGGTGGTGGACACAATAATTAAAGCAAACATGTAGTACAAATACTTAAAGCAAACACTACACTGACATATCACAATAATTAAAGCAAAGACTACACTGACTTATTCAATCACAATAATGGAAGTAAACACTACAGACAAATACTTAAAGCAAACACTACATTGATTGAAATTAATTATGGAAACAGTTCTTGGGCCAACGTGTCCAACAGGGCTTTCTTCCGGTCATCGAGATTCTGATCGGAACTTAACTTCAGATACATTTTCATTTTCTTAAGTTTGTTTTTCTCTTGTTGATTGGAAACTATCATTGCCAATTGTTCCATCTCTTTCTCCTTCATTTGTTTGTATTCATCCCATTCTTTGTCCACCACCTCCGTGGAAGCTTTCTTTTTGCCCTTCTTTTTGGCTGTCTCCCTACCTATAGGACGAACACTAGATCCTATAGAGTTTGAGCCACATGCATCCTCGTGAGATCTCTTAGATCCACTACTTCCTGAGTTAATATTTCCTCCTACTAGACTTCTAAAACGTGGTTGATCACGGAGAGCATGTCATTCTTCCATTAAAGTGAATTTAACGTTCTTCCCACAAGCGTATATTTCCTGCGCTTTTGCCAAAACGTCATTCTTCGACCAACCGCTTCCTTGCAAACGCTTAGCGCCATCATAAGCGCCAATCCATTTACCCAGTAATTTGTTCTTATAATTAAAGCGGTTTCGGCATGCAACGTCATCACGCGGAGGATCGAATTTGCAATGCTGATTACAATACTCAGCAATATTACTCCAATGTGTTTCACGTCTCTGGTTTCTCCCGACAATACTGCTTGTTGAAAATTTAATCCACCCACTAATTAGCACCAACTTTTGTTCATTGTTCCATGTTAGTTGTGAGTGTTTCTTGCTCTTAGGAGTTGAATCCTCTAAATTTGGAGTGACTTCATTAGCAATTGTTATTTGTGTTGAAAATTCGGGAAATTCAGGTGTTTGAGATGAATTTCTCATCATTGATCCATAATATGGATGGTAGTTTGGAACAGAGGATGACTGGTTGAAATTTGGTGCAAGACCAAAATTAGGTATGTTTTGAGTAAGTTGGTTGAAAAATAGATTTGAATTTTGATAATGGTTGAGGTTTTGATAATTTTTAATTGTTGGAGTTTTGATAATTGTTGGGATAATTGGAAGAATTATTGGGATCCATTTCACTAAAAAAAGATTAAAACTTCAAAAGAAAGACTAATTAGAAAGTTAATAATAGATCAAGATAGTGAAAAACTTAGTTTTTTTTTTCTGTGTCCAAATGAAATGAACCAAATCTCTATTTATAGAGAAAAAAAATCACGAATTTTGGTAAAAAAATAAAAAACTAATTTGCAATGAAATAATTGAGTTCAAAGATAAGGATGTGGTAAAAATCCAGCCAGCCAACCAAAACAAGCCACCTGTCCCGGTCAACTTCTCTCTCCTTCCCTCCCTGCGTGTCACGCGCCCTGTCCCCGCGTGAGGCACACGCGCCTGCTGCGGTCCAATTTGCTTGTTACACCTGTCCTCCGGTGCAGGCTTCAGTTGTGTTGAATGCATTCATCTCCTCTCTCATCCACATCACATTAAACACCCCTTATCCAATGGTTTCAACACCCCCAACACTCATTCAACACTTAATTTTCCAACCATTGTAAATGGTCTAATATGTCTAATTTTTTTGTTAAAAAAAAATCAAATCAAATACATTCGATAAAGATATAAGGTATGTTGAGAATAATATAAAAAAGTATACAAAATACTAGGTCTGAGCATCAGTCTGGTTCGGGCAAAAAATTATAAAACCGATAAAAATCGCAACCATTTTAATTTGGACCCAATTTCGACTATCAACATAATTTCTCAACTTACCTAAGAGAGTGTGTTATTAACTAGTATTCAGACCTGTGCCAAGCACGGGTAAAAATGTATTTTTAAATTTATTGATTTATAAATAATATATTTTACTTGAAAAATTAAAATTAAAATTTTTAATGGAAGATAATTAATAACAACTACGTAAATATTTACAATCTTATATAATTTAATTAAAATAACATTTTGTGATAAAAACTAACTGTAAAATTTATGCATAGTGTCATAGATTTTCTTAGGGAAGATTCCTATAGTACGTATTTTTTGTTATCAAATTAAAATTGTATCATAGTTGTTGTTTATATTATTCTTCACTATGAGATATATGGAAGAGACTTTGAGAATTTGTAAAAGAGACTTTAAGGTGGATATGAATTATAAAAAAATATATTTGTGTATCAATACATGAGTAGAAGTACAGACAACAATTTAAATAAAAAACAATCGATTCCCGTATTAATATTTAAGCAAATATAGGCTCTCGTTAAAATTAAAAAAAAAAGTCTCTCTGTTAATATATGACTAAAAATATAGATATTATAAACAATATAAAATAAATACGTCTTCGTATTAATATACGAGTAAAAATATAAATCTAAGTAGAAATTATTAAAAAAAAAGTCATCTGTATTAAATATTAATGCATAAGTAGAAATATATGTTACCGTAAAAATTACAATAAAAATAGGCCCCCGTATTGATGTATGCAAAAATATTCTTATAATATATAAAAAGAAATAAAAGTTTATGTAGTAATTGTACCAGGCAAAAAATCAGGGTACCATTCGCCTAAGGTACAACTCACCTATTGACCCGTTTATTGGGCGGGCTCCCAATTTCTATTTGGGCTCAACGTGCCCCATAGAGCAAAAGGCCCAATATGCCTTAGGCACTCATATCTCAGGTTTACTTTATCATCTCATTGAAAACATTTTATAAAAAAAAAATAGAAACATATGGAGTCACTTCCTCCCTCGTGATCTCAACTACCTATTTGAAATAGAAACATTGTATCCCTGGATTTTCATATATAGTTCCCATTTTTCTTCTATTTCCACAAAGTGTCTGTAGGGACACTCCAATGATGTACAAAGTGTCTGTAGGCTGAGCACTCAACCTTCAAATTAATATCAATAATAAAGTGTATGTAGCGAAATCAAAATCATACAATATATTAAATTTTGGTTTTAAATTATTTTGGAAGGAAATTAAATGGAAATATTTGCCCATTTTAAAAAATGGTATTCATAAGTTTTTTTTTTTCTTTCAAAGAAGCAATTCTTCATGAGTATTTTTTTTATGTTTTTTAATTAAGGGGAGTCACCAAAAAATTAATATTCAGTATGATCCTTTTTCATAAAATATTTTTGATTAAAATGAGAAGTTATTTTTTTTAAAGAATATTTTTTTTAATTATAAACAAAGTCAAATTAACTTTTAGTTGTTAAAAATCATTAAAAATATTGTCCAAAGTCGTATTTAATAACCTCATGTATAATTTGTTGAAACAACAAAATCAATTATGATCAAATTCGATTATAGTTACCAATTGTTAGTTGGTTCAGAGGTGATTGGCGCTGACTTTGGTAGGAAAGATCACAGTTCGATCCCCCGCAACTGCGATTGGGAGGGGGCTGAAACCACTTGACGGCAAAACTGACCCCCGAACCAGATTAAACTGATGGTAAAAACAAACAAAAAAAATCGATTATAAAGTTACTATATATATTGTCAAAATTATTTATACGTGTAATTATGTGATCAATATCTATAATTATTAATTAATCACTAATTAGAAGAAAAAAATTATTAATTATGATGATTGTAGGAGGATCAGAAGTATTTTGTTGAATCTTAAGACATGAGCCACCAATCTTTTGATGCGTAGAAACTCGTAAAGGCTACCACTTCAATGGAAAATGTTTTACAAATATTAAATATATAATTTTTTTACATAATTAAATATATAATTTTTGTTGGATTTATCTCCTTTTAATTGTTTATTTATTAATTTAAATAAGTGAAAATTACTCACTAAGTGCACATTATGGTAATTTATCATTAAGTCTAAAGTGGTCTTTATTTTTTCCCTCAAATATAGTAACTGTCCACTAAAAGATAGTGGAGCAGTTATGATTGCACGTAAAATACTTTTGTGATGGACAGAAGTTATATAAGTAGTGCATTCCCTTTGTTTTGGTTCCCTAAGCCTGACATCTCTATTCAGTAAAACTTACACCATCAAAGGAAGATTGTAGAAGGTTTAGAAGAGTCTCAACATCCTTAAGCAACCAAGAGCAGGGTTAATCCTCAGACAAGAACAAGCTTTGAGAAAAAGCAATGACTGGAGGTATTTCGGCTATTTAAATTCAATTTTATTTCCGCTATTTTAAGATTGAATTTCGTTTACGAAACTATAGAAACTCTAACCTTTGGTATCAGAGTCTGGTTGAACGTCTGCCTTGCAATTTTTGTATCCCGATTTTGAAATCTTGAACTTCAGAATTTTCGATTTCATATTTTAGCGTTTTAGATACAGAATAATTGTTGAACCATAAAGCAATAATTTCCGGTTCATGATTTTGTGTTTAAGTTTCAATTTTAATATTAAAAACGTACGAAATCAGAAGTTTCAAAATCTGGGTTTTTGCTTCAATATTTTAAAAAATCTTGATTTCAGATTATAAGCTTTTGAATACAGAAATATGTTGAATCATATGGAATTGTTGTTGGATTCATGTATCTATGTTTAAAACTTGAATTTTCGGTATTATTTTGGCCTGAAATCGTGTTTTCTGCTACGTGTCACGTGGGTTTTCAATCGGGTCATGCTGACCCGTCTGAAGGTTGAAGATGATGGAGTAATTTATTTTAATCAACACTATTTTATAAATATTAAGAAATGCAGATTAATTTAGAAGTTCATTATTTGTCATAGTGGTTTATTCGGTTTCCTATCACTACGGAAGACGCGGGTTTGATTCCGCGCATATACATTTTGTGGAATTTCGTTTTGGTTTTATTTACAAACAGCATTGATCAAAATAAAAACCAGCGAAATAAATTATGTCATGTATGTAACCATATATAAATACATGATATATATGTAGTCATGTAATTAAGATATTAGAAAATTTATTGCTTACTGGTTTATGCAATTTAATTATTATGAATTAAATGTCAATATAATTTATATAATTTTATTTGATTAAGGAGTAGCCGCAAAATCTTTAATTAAGTAAAATTATATATTGAAAGTTTAAAATCATGTTAGTGATAGTGATGGTAATTGATTATATTGAACATAATAAATTTTATCCCACAAGAATTTTTATTACGTTTATGTATGATTAATTAGGATAAAAATTAAATTAAATTTTCTAATTTACCCGCAGGGATTAGAAAAGGGAACATAATTTGATAGTTTTATCATTAAGTTATATGAATCTAATTGAATAAAACTTTAACCTACATGTAAGTTTTATGTCACTAGGTTCATAGTTTGAAACATGTTTTACATTGGTAAAACATGATATTTGTTTAGTAGTCTCAATTCAATTATAAGCATGTAAATTTTAAAATTTGCAGCTATACAGCCTATGAAATTTTCTGACGTTAAGTATGAAATTCCCAAACTATAAGGTGTGGAAGGAGATAATTCTTTTCATTTAGGATGGATGAATATTGATTATGCTATTCAGAAAGATGAACCACCTCCTACTATAGAGGCTAGCATTCAGGAAGGTGTTGATCTTTATGAAATGTGGGAGCGATCTAATCGTCTCAGTGTGATGTTCATAAAGACCAACATTTCTGCTATCATATGTGGTTGTGTTGATCAACATAATAATGTTCAAGCATCGCATAAGGCCATTGATGAATAGTTTAAAACATCATATAAGACACTTGCTATCATCTTAATTATGAAGTTTTCATCCATGAAGCTCATTCATATGAAAGGCGTGCGTGAGAACATTATGTGAACGAAGGATATAGCAGCACAACTAAAGACTCTTGAGATTGATGTAACACATGGTGAATTGATTTTGGTTCTACAATCCATGTTATCGAATACCTTGTAGTGTATAACCAGCTTAAGGAAACCACTTCTAAATGAGCAAGACATCTATTCAGTAAGTAAGATGCGTTCACATGTGAAGGTTGTTGGAACATGCAATATAATTTTAAGTAGTGGCTTTGTTTTTAAATTTGGAAAATACTTTTTATATTCAAAGTTTTTCTAGAAATTTAATTTCTATTTCAAGACTTATACCATTGGGAAATTTTTTATTTAAATTTTTTATGAAATGTCCTTTAGTTTGTTTCATCAATCTATGTTTTGATGGAAATGGTGTATTATCCAATGGTCTATTTTCTCAATCAATTTAAAAAATAATGCCACTGATAATGTTATGCATGTTCAAGCTGGAATTAAATGATGTGTTATAAATAAGGAATCCTCTATTTTGTGGCACCAGAGATTAAGACATATCTCCATTTAGAAAATCATAAGACTAGTAAATGATGAAGTAATTGATACTTTGGATTTCACTAATTTTAGACTTGTGTAAATTGCATTCTGGGAAAGCAAACTAACACACATAAGAAATGTGCTAAGAGGAAATCATACATTCAGACATGGACATACAAGGTCCAAAATACTTCATCTCTTTCATTGATGTTTACTCCCGATATATGTATATCTACTTGCTTCATAATAAGTATGAAGCATTAAAGACCTTTAAAGTTTTTAAGGCTAATGCGAAAAGCAAATTCAGATCGTCAGAACTGATAGAGATAAAGAATATTATGGTAGATATACTAAGAATGGACATAGTTAGTAGTATACATAGCAACTCCAGACTTTCAAAATCATTGTGGAACGACACTCTTAAAATGATAGTGTATATATTGAACCGTGTTCTAACCAAGGTTGTCCTAAAAACACCTTTTGAGTTATTGAAAGTTGGAAACCGAGTTTGTATCATATACGCATTTGGCGATGCTCATCTAAAGTATGAGTTTACAATCCACAAGAAAAGAATCTAGACCATATGACTATAAGTAGGTATTTCATTGGATATGCCGAAAAATCTAAAGGGTATAGGTTTTAATGTTCATCTCATAACACTAGAACTGTGGAATCAAGAAATGCAATATTTCTTGAAAATGGCTTGATTAGTGTGAGCAATCAATTTCAGGACGATGTTGAACCTTCTACTTCAAGTTGTCGATTGATTTTTATTTATCATACCCCTCAAGCTCACACAGGTATGAGACAACCAATTATTGAAGTTCCACGAACGGCCGATGATAATCTAGTAAATGAAGATGTTCAAGAATTTTCTGAAATTATTGAACAAACCGTTGAACAACATGATCCTTCGGAAATGTTGAACCAACATTAAGGAATTATACTAGAGAAAGAAATTCAGCTATACCTAGTGACTATGTGGTATATTTACAAGAATCAAATTATAGTATTGTGCTGAAAATGATCCTAAAACGTTCTCACATGGATGTGAAAACTGCATTTTGAAAGGATATCTAGAAGAAGAAGTTTACATTAAACAACCTGAAGGATTTTCTTCTAGTGGCGATGAGCGTTGGTATGCAAACATAAGAAAATCATATATGGACTCAAACGAGTTTCCCGTCAGTGGTATTTAAAATTTCATAATGTCATCTTTTCTTTTGGATTTGTAAAGAATATTATGGATCAACGTATATACCAGAAGGTCAGTGGGAGTAACATTTGTTTCCTTATTTGTATGTGGATGATATTTTACTTGCTACCAATAATAAAAGTTTGCTATACGAGGTGAAACAATTTCTCTCTAAGAGTTTTGATGTGTAGGATATAAGTGACACTTCTTATGCCATTGACGTTAAGATTCAATGAGACTGAGTTCGTGAAATTTAGGGTTTGTCACAAGAGGCTTATATCGATATAAAGTCTTAGAGAGGTTTCAGCAGAAAGATTGTTCACCAAGTATAGCACCCATTGTAAAGGGTGATAGGTTCTGTTTGGACCTATGCTCGAAGAATGATATTGAGTGGGAACAAATTCTTAATATTCCATATGCTTATATTGTTGGAAGCCAAATCTATGCTCAGGTTCGCACATGGCCTGACATTGTATTTGAAATTGGGATGTTAGTCAGATATTAAGGTAATCCAGATATGAAACACTGGAAAGCTGTAAAGAAAGTATTGAGGTATCTTCAAGGAACCAAAGAATACATGTTTATGTATATGCGAACTAAAAATTTAGAGATCAAAGGTTACTCTAATTTAGAGTTTGCAGGTTGTGTTGAATTAAGAAAATCAACATCCGGTTACATTTTCATGTTAGCCGGTAGAGTTGTTTCTTGAAAAAACGCAAAACAGACCTTGTTCGCCACTTCCACCATGGAAGCTAAGTTCATATTTTGTTTGAGACTACATCACATGGTGTATGAATGAAGAGTTTCATTTATGGGTTGAAAATTGTATATTCTATTTTTAGACCACTAAAGATATATTGCGACAATTCAGTTGTGGTTTTATGGCTAAGAATAATAAAAGTGGAAGTCGAATTAAGTATATCGACATTAAGTATGTATCTGTAAGAAAGCACATCAAGGATTAAATAATTGTTATTGATCAATTATAATAGTACTGAATTGATGATTGTCGATCCTTTGGCTAAAGGCATGCCATCGTAAAAATTTAAGGATCATGTAGAAAGAATGGGACTTGGTTCCTATATCTGATTTTCGTTATAAGAACGTTTTTTGTTTCATGAAACTCTATATATGATATTTTCTCATGTTTTAAATCCTAAAGTGTACGTACACATTTGATTTTGAGAAATATATCGTTTAAGTTTGGAACCTGAATAAACATAAATGTTATGAGTTTATTCATTAAGTTATATTCGGTTAGAGACACATTACATTGTAATACATAGAAGATAATACTCGACATTATAGAGGACCTATCGCTATGATCCATGTGTTTTGTTTCTTATTATTGTGAGCGAAAGAATATGTCGACCAAGTGGGAGAATGTTGGATTTATCTCCTTTTAATTGTTTATTTATTAATTTAAATAAGTGGAAATTACTCACTAAGTGCATATTATGGTAATTACTCATTAAGTCTAAAGTGGTCTTTATTCTTCCCCTCAAATATAGTAATTGTCCACTAAAAGATAGTGGAGCAGTTATGATTGCACGTAAAATACTTTTGTGATGGACAAAAGTTATATAAGTAGTGCATTCCCTTTGTTTTGGTTCCCTAAGCCTGACATCTCTATTCAGTAAAACTTGAAGGTGCGTGGGAGAAAACACAAGAAGGGGGGTTGAATTGTGTTTTAAGTTTTTAAAATCTTTTCAAGATAATAGTATCTATCAAAGTCTTTAAGCACAACGGAATACTTAACACAAACAACGTGAATCTAAAAGAATGATGGAAGAGTAAATAAGAGAGTGTGAGAGAGACAGACACAAGAATTTATACTGGTTCCCCTCACAAAACGAGAGTACTCCAGTCCCCTTGCACTTCCAAGGGATTTCACTATAATCACAAAGATTACAATTCTAGTGCTCAAGCACACAAGCAAGAGACTTCTTTGCTCTAAGTCACACAAGACAAAGAGACTTCCTTGCTCTAAGTCACACAAGACAAAGAGACTTCCTTGCTCAAATCACTAAGATTGAGACTTTTCCAAATTACTCACGCAGGAGTAAATACTAACTTCTAAGCTTAAAACTATTACAAGATAATCAACCTTTTCAAATCCGCATCATTCGGTACACAAATTCTATTCCCAAACTGAATTACACCGTCATCTGCTACAGTGAACTCAGGTTTTCCTATTCTCCTTTGTAAATCCAAATCCTTCTCTTGTGCACTACCGATGGTGGAACGTAAGTCACATGTCAATTCGATTCTATTCACTTGACTCCACCCTTCCGGTAAGTGACACTCAAATTCATATCTCTGAATTTCTCATACAACCCACACTGATGCATTAAAATCTCCGATGCATACAATGCTTTTCTACTCAAGGCATCAGCTACGACATTCGCCTTTCCTGGATGATAATTCAATTCGAAATCGAAATCCTTCAAGTATTCCATCCATCTCCGTTGTCTCATGTTTAAATCTTTTTGATCAAACAGATATCTCAAACTTTTGTGATCACTGTACAATGCAAACTACACACCGTACAAGTGATGTCTCCAGATTTTCAAAGCAAAGATAATGGCGGCTAGTTCAAGATCATGGGTAGGATAATTCTCTTCATGTGGTTTCAACTGTCGTGATGCGTAAGCCACTACTGCGCCTTCTTGCATAAGTACGCATCCGAGTCCTTTATTAGAAGCATCACAGTACACTACATACTTCTTATCAGAATCAGGAATTACTAACACCGGAGCACTAGTCAACTTTTGTTTTAACAAGTTAAAACTATTTTCGCACAATTCATCCCAAACAAATGCAGCTCCTTTTCTAGTCAGTCGAGTCAAAGACAGCGCTATCTCCGAAAATCCCAAAATGAATCTTCGATAATAGCCTGCTAACCCAAGGAAACTTCTTATTTCTGATACAGTTCTAGGCCTTTCCCAATTAAGTACTGCTTCAACTTTGGATGGATCAACAGATACGCCTCCTTGTGATATCACATGGCCCAAAAACTTAACTTCGAAAAGCCAAAACTCACACTTACTGAATTTGGCATAAAGTTGCTTCTCTCTCAGCATATTAAGAACAATCCTCAGATGCTCTGCATGCTCCTGAGGATCCTTAGAGTAGATCAGAATATCATCAATGAAGATTACCACAAACTTATCAAGATAAGGCTGAAAAATTCTATTCATGTAATCCATGAATACTGCTGGAGCATTGGTCAGACCAAACGGCATAACCAAAAATTCATAATGACCATAACGAGTCCTGAAAGCAGTTTTGGACACGTCAGAAGTCCTGATACGAATCTGATGATACCCGGATCTAAGATCAATCTTGGAAAAGATAGTAGCTCCTCTGAGTTGATCTAACAGATCGTCAATACGAGGTAACAGATACTTATTCTTGATAGTAACTTTATTGAGCTGACGATAATCAATACATAACCGCATTTTACCGTCCTTCTTCTTCACTAACAGAACCGGAGCACCCCAAGGTGAAACACTCGGGCAAATAAATTACTTCTGCAACAACTCTTCAAGTTGAGATTTCAATTCTCGGAGTTCAAGAGGGGACATTCTATATGGGGCAATAGAAATAGGCTGAGATCCTGGGACAAGATCCAATGAGAACTCAATTTCTCTTTCTGGTGGTAAACTATTTATCTCTTCTGGAAACACATCCAGATACTCTCTGACAATTCTCGTGAAGGGTGACAGACTGGATACATATATCGAAATTTTGGCGGAAAGACTCCCGCAAAAGATGTTAACTGAATAGATTGGGTTACTAATTTTAGAAACTTGGACATGGAGATCCCTTGGCGATCAATTGTGTTTAACATTGAACTACATTCTTTGTTTCCGAACCGGAAAACACTGACATGTAACGTGTCAAATCAGGTGACTGCTGGTATTAAAATAAAATTTCAGTCATTATGCTACACGAACTTGATCGCTACAACTCGGACATGGGCATGAAATAAGAGATGAAATTCCTTTGATCGGGGAGCAATTAATAATTTATGATAACGGTTCGATAATCAGACAACAGACATTAGGGAGGTTCATAAAGTCTAGTTACTCCTCCTATAGTAACTGAGTCAAACGACTTTTGTAATTAGGCGTTGATAGGCTGAAGTGATGATCGGACGGAGTAAAAGTGTTTCTGGTTTTCCGTCTCCTCTCGATACTACACTACTCATTGTTGTTCTCCAAGACTAGCAATACCTTATATTACTATCTCCTACATAGTCCATTTATAGTTACTTACATCATAAAGAACGAGATGATTACCTCTTCACTTGTAAGGGCAATCCTTCGAGTAATGTCCCACCAGCTTGCACTTGTAACAGCCTGGATATCCTCGCATACACAGTCCTGAATGGAGCTTTCCACATTCGGCGCAACAACGGCGCTCTCGTGAACGCGAAGACCGACCACGCTCTCCTTCGCTCTGTTCTTTGACAGTTTCGGGACAATACTTTCCAAGGAAGAGTACACGGAACTGTTCCCATTCTCGGGGTATGTTGTATCCCAACTTTTCCTTTATTCCATCCCACCAATATCCCGCTGCTCCTTTTAGCATGTACGCGACGAACAATACCTTCTCATCGTCCGTGCATGGTATTACTTTCAAGATATTTTCCATAATCAACAGCCAATCATGTGCAACATCCGGACTTACATCTCCTCGGAACACTGGAGGTTTCAACTTCAAAAATTCTCCAAACGCCTGTTCACTTCTAGTTTCGAATTGCGTTCCTATCGGTCCTTGCACGACTTGCTGCATTTTGAACTGTTGTTCTGACATCACTGGACGTCGCCGCATCACTTCCATCATCCGTTGTTCTTGTGCCATCCAGACTCGAGAATCATCATTCCTTGGTTCAATCGAAATCGAATTCCTTAAACGTCTTTCGAATTCAGCTGGGTCCTTCTCGACATTCCTTCTCGCTCCTTCGGATCCGCGTTCTCTTGGTAATTCCGACATACTACTCTACCTGTCATAATCAAATTGAGTTAGCTAGGCTCAAAGTGACATGACATTTAGAATAAATGCAAGACATCCCTAGAGTACACATTTAATTTAGAATGCACTGTATACTTATGACTCTGGCACGGTCTGAATCGACCAGGCTCTGATACCAATTATAACACCCCATAATACATTGTCTAGAATATATTATAAAGTCCATAATTAAATACCGAGTACATGAAGATTACAAGTACATGGAGTGTTGATTAAGCACACGCAGGTGCTAAAGTACAACATAATACAAAACAGCGGAAAGAAATAGATTGAGACACGACAACTAAAACATCATAAACATGGATAACACAGCTACAAGCATGCTACTACTCCGCAGCTTGCTTGCCTCGATCACCCTGAGTACCTGAAACATGAACGGGGGGGGGGGGGGGGGGTAAGACTACTAAGTCTCGTGGATTCTACTACCCACCTAGCGGTGACTACACCGGGGTAACCTGCATGTCAGTCCTCACGCAATAACAGCGCATCTCATATATACAAATATATATATCTCTATACAACAAATAATATGGTGTAACACACAAGAATTATCTGAATTCATTTTAAACTCCGCAAGGACACTCTGAGGTGAGCCTGTCTCAGAGAGCCTCACACTCCTCCGCACCAATTCTCGTGGACAAAGCACTATGGTACGGAGCCTCCGGCATCACAATTATTATTAAACATTTTACTCCGGATTCCTCGAATCCCTGTAGTGGTGTACAGAAGACAACCCACTAATCTCCGACTGACATGTACATCTATAGTTTTAACAAATACCAATATATCCCAATCCCGGGGAATTAACCTATCACATAACCTAAGTTATCCTGTGTGATAATCCTACTCCGTGCAATTAACATTTCGATTATTAGAATCTCATAATGTCAATGGATATCAGACCAGGATTGATGACCATTTAAAAGTATTAATTAAGTTTTGAAAAACAGAACAAAAACCAAAAATCCTGTCATGGTCGCCCAGCGAGGACCTGGCGACTGCTAGCGAACCCAGTCAGAAGGTTCTGGCCAGCCAGCGAACGCTAGCGACCAAAACCTGCAAAACCCAGTTGCCGTTCGCCAGCTGCTCGCTTAGCGAGCAACACGATTTCTCTGCTCTGTTCTGTAGAATTCGAATAAAAACCAGAAAATTCCAATCACAATCAAAATTCAGTCCAGACATTAACATTATAATCATAATAACAATCAAAATGGAGAGAGTTTTGGGGAATTAAACTTCACTCATACACATAATCTAGTTTCCTAAAACCTATGTTATCATGCATAGTTTGAGTTTGGGAAATTTCTAACTACTTTATCCTAAGAACCCACCTCAAAGGAAGCTTGAATTCTTTGGCTAAAGTCTTGATTAAAAGCTTGGCTTGCAGCTGGATTCATCAATTGAATTGTGGTTTGATTAGAGCTTCTTCTCCACTTGTGACCAATGCACCCTAAGTAACATGTTCCTTCACTTGCATGCTTGATTAATGGGTTTTGTATGAGTAATTTGAAGCTCAAAGAAGAGGTTGATGGCTGGAATTTTGTTGCTTGATCGTGAAAGAGAAAAGAGAGTAAGGATGTGTTCTTTGCTTTAGCCAAGGAGAAAATCAAATGAAGAGTATAATGGTTTTGTGAGTCATAGGCATGAGTGGGACACATGTCTATCTTTAGCCAAGCTTCCTCCTTCTAGTGACAACATACATTAGAGAATTACCACTGCATCTTAAATGTATTACAATTCTAAGGCCAATTCTAAACATGTGATATTTCAGGAAATACTCTTAGTAGTATATGTTACTAGTAAAATGAACTGGGATGTTACAATAATCAATGTATTTGTTATGTTTAATCTCTATTATTTATCTAAATTTAATGTCTGTAAAACATATGAATAGTGGCGGGAATCTACTGATAATCCCACATGAATGAAAGTGGGTTGGGCAGTGTGATGATGAGAATTGATGAATAATCTCATGTGAATGAATATTTCTATAAGACAAAAAATTTTATTAGACAATGTATGTCAAGTAGTGTGATGGTGGGAATCTACTGATAATCCCATGTGAAAGACAGTCAACTATAAATAGTGAAAGACAGAGTAATAGTGAAAGACAAAGTAATTATGGAAGATAAAGTAATAGTGGCAGACAACTCTCATTATTATGAAAAATAATGCAATGGCATCCAATGCACACTCTAGTATAAATATATTATCATTACAACTACAACTCACTTGTATGATAGCAAAACATCTCTCTGATTATTTCTATCAATTTAGCATTTAGCAATTTCTCTAAAACTCTCAATGGATCTATCTCAATTTGATTTTGATATAGAATCCTACAAAAGACGGTCTCGTATGGAGGAGAAGTTAATTGTAAACCCTCTTAGGGAACGTCGCAAGAAAATATTAGAGCAAATGCAAGATTCTAACAGTGAGCGTACTAAGAGAAGATATTTTCATAGAGATCATGCAGCAGCAAACCAAAGGTTAATAGACGACTATTTCTCGAATCAACCTACGTACGATGAGGCAATGTTTCAACGTAGATTTCGAATGCAAAATCACATTTTTTTACGCATTGTTGGAGACCTTTCAAACGGTGATGTCTATTTCAAACAAAGATTTGATGCTGCAAAAAAAGAAGGCATATCTCCACTAGCAAAGTGTACCACAACCATGCGTATGTTAGAGTATGGTTTGTCAGCTGATGCGGTTGATGAATATATCAAAATAGGAGGTACAACTGCACTTGAATGTTTACGTAAATTCTGTAAAGGGATTATACAATTTTATGAGTCAATTTATTTGAGAGCACCAAACACTGATGACCTACAAAGGATACTCCAAGTTAGTGAGATAGGGGCCTTCCCTGGAATGATCGGGAGTATTGATTGCATGCATTGGAAATGAAAAAATTGTCCTATAGCCTGGGAAGGACAATTTACTAGAGGAGATAAGGGAACCACAACAGTTATTCTTGAAGCTGTCGCGTCTTATGATTTATGGATTTGACATGCATTTTTTGGATGTTCAGGTACATTTAATGATATTAACGTACTCGATCGCTCTCCAGTTTTTGACGATGTTGAAAAAGGGAATGCTCCCTGAAGGTGCGTGGAGAAAACACAAGAAGGGGGGCTGAATTGTGTTTTGGATATTTAAAAACTTTTCAAGATATTTAAATCTATCCGAGTCTTTAAGCACAGCGGAATTATTCACACAATTAACTAACGGCTAAGTGAATGATGAAGGAGTAAATGAGAGAGTGAGAGAGAGAAGAACACACGACAATTTATACTGGTTCCCCTCACAAATTGAGAGTACTCCAGTCCCCTTGTTTCCAAGAGAGTTCACTATAATCACTAAGATTACAATAAGATGCTCAAGCACACAAGCTCAAGACTTCCTGCTCTAAGTCACACAAGACAGAGAGACTTCCTTGCTCTGATCACACAAGATCAAAGACTTCCTTGCTCTGATCACACAAGATCAGAGACTTCCTTGCTCAAGCACACAAGCTCAAGACTTCCTGCTCTAAGTCACACAAGACAGAGAGACTTCCTTGCTCCTACACTCAGCAGAAGACTTCGTTGCTCTAATCACTAAGATTGAGACTTATGTGCTTCTACACTAAGCAAAAGACTTTCTTGCTTCTACACTAAGCAGAAGACTTTGTTGCTTCTACACTAAGCAGAAGACTTACTACTAACTTATAAGCTTAAAATTATTACAAACATAATAACTTCAGAGGCTTAAGCTAGTTTCTATGCTCACTTCATTTGAGAGATATTTTCTATTACAAATCAGATTCTCACTTTCTTCTGAGAGATGTTTTCTAATGAAGATCGCTAGTCATCAATTCTTTCTTTGGCATATTTATATGAGTTGAGAAAGACATTGAGACGTTGGAGAAATTCCCGTTGTAAAATGGACAGCTGTAGTCTTTGAAGATCCGTTGAGTAAAGCCACGTCTTTCTTTGCAGTGAAGCTTCACCTTTACTATTTGTCCAAAGTACAGTTATAAGGTACAACTAGCTCCTAGAGAGAGAAGAATCACATCCTTTGTGACCGTTGTAATTAGTTGACCTTAGAACAAATCATCAGGCTTGATAAGTTTAGTTGATGTAGCCCTTCTGATGATTTGGGGAATTCCTTTTCTTATGATGAACCTTTGATAACTTGAGTCTGATTGGTCATGAATGGTTGGCCTCTGATAGTCCTTCGTAATTCAGCTTCTGAACGTCCTCATCCTCTGAATGACTCATGACTAGCAGATAACTTCTGAACTCTTGTAGGCATCTGAACATCCTTGAGCTTCTGAACTTCTCTGAGCTTCTGAACTCCTTCAGATATTCTGATCCTCTTTGAGCTTCTGAACTTTGTTGAGCTCCTGACCACGTTGTAGCTTCTGAACTCTTTTCAGAGTGTAAATATTCAGACTTCCATAGGTTTCATCAGAGTCTAAATTAAGTGTGCTCTCGATATAACGTTGGATTCTCCTGCACTTAATTTAAACATTAGTACCATCAATTGTCCATTTAATACTTTGTTATCATCAAAACTTAAGGGTGTGTATTAACACATATTTTGTTCCAACACTCCCAAAGTTAATTTCTTTGTAACTGGACGCTCATACAATATGATATACTATCTTGCCGATGGTATTTACCCTTCATACCCAACATTTGTCAAATCAATCAGACTTCCAATTACCGAACAAGATAAGTTATTTGCGAAATATCAAGAGGCTTGTCGAAAGGATGTGGAGCGTGCATTTGGAGTGCTACAAGCCCGTTTTCAAATCATTCGTGAACTAGCTCGAATGTGGGATATAGGTGACTTGGCTATCATCATGCGGACTTGTATCATATTACATAATATGATTGTCGAGGATGAACGAGATACCTATGCACAAAACTGGAACGACTTTGATCAAGGAAATACAAGTGGTTCCAACACAACGCAACAATTCTCAACTGATGTACTACCTTCGTTTCATAATCATGTTCGTTCAAGATCTGAGTTACGCGTCCAAGTGCCCATCACCAGTTGAAGGCTGATCTTGTCGAGCATATCTGGAAAACATTTGGAATGTTTCGTGACTAGCATTGATTATGTATTTTAAAGTGTGATTTAAGAGTTTAATTATTTCATGTGTCAAGTGACTTGTATTGTGTGCTTTACTGATTGTACTTCGTGTGTAATTTCTACTATAATAATCGAGTTGTTTGCATACCTTATTTGAGTTAATAATAAAAAAAATTATTGTCATATTCATTTTTAAGAAATTAGTTTTAGTTGATAAATTAAAGAAGAAAAATAATATTAAATATATAAAAATATTCATTATTTAAAAAAAAATTATACAAAATTAAATAATATAAAAAAAAGAATAAAGAATGTGGGTATATGAAAGTGAGTTGGAAGGATTTGGATTTAGTGCACTCAGACTACATGCAGTCACTGCATCTGGACCTTCCGATCAAAATCAGATGGTTCATATTTTTTGATTGAATTTTAATTGTTTATAATAGTTCATATTCTGGATCATTCGATCTTAATTTGATGGTGATTGTTGGGCCGACTGCACTGTAGTCAGTGTTGCCCGACTGCACACAACCCAAATCCGAGTTGGAAGAGAGAGTATTTGGTTTAAACTAAACCATTGTATGAGTAAAAGTTGAATAATAGTTTAATGGAAAATGTTAAATAATGCTCCGGGACACTCTTTAAGGCTTTAAATAGTAAAATTTTTATACAATTTTTACGGGAATGTGTAAAGTCAACGCATTGAAAATTGAAATTGTCCACTTTTTGAATAAATTATTTCTTAAAATGGAATGTTTAAAGAGTGCCTCGGGGGCACTATTTAGCAAGACCCTAGTTTAATTGTTATGTGGAAGAGAGAGAAAATGATGTGGAGTATTGGAAAGTGAAAAAGTAGGGGTTTAATCTTTAAACCATTGTTGATAGCCTTAATTTTATGTGTTGCATTTGCCAACAAGTGACAAGCAACGTTCTTCTACACACCAACATTGCATTATAATGAACGTGCATTAGTAGTGAAATATCCATTTACCCCTGACATAAAAATATTGATAAGTGTGAAGGAACTCTTTGTAGGAGGCAATAATGCTGCTCTAACACTTTAAACACCTTAAATAGTAATTTTTTATAAAAACATGTGAAGTCAATGCATTGTGAATTAAAATGTTAAACTTTTTGAACAAATAATTTCTTCAACAGAAATCCTTAAAAAAACCTGAAGGTGAACTAAATAGACTTTCGTGGTAATAATGTAGAAAGCTCGAGGGAGGAATTGGATTAGGTGCAGTCAATTTATCACTGCAGTTGTTTTACAGCCGTCCGATCACGATCGGATGGTTTAAACAACTGCAATTGATAAATACATTTTTAAATCATAACCATCCGATCTTAATTGGACGGTTATAAATAGGGTGACTGCACGACTGCATCGAAATTCCGACTGCATGGAATCCTGATCCCTCGATGGAAGAAAACAAAGTGAAGTCTCAGATGTACGGTATGTGTATCTACAATACAAGTACAAGTACCGTGAAACTCAAGTCAATAGGTGGAATTTGTTGAGAACATGTGGATCTGGCCATCATCATTCATCTCATCATTGTATATGGAGCTTCAGGAAGGTTCCACTCACTCTAACTGGGTCTTGACTATTGAGTAGTACATAACTGTGACTATAGTACTTCTTTGGTATCTTAGACTCTTAGTTGATCATCAATGTATTCATTTGACTATTAATATTTTTAGTTATATTATTAAAATTTATTTGATATTTAAAAATATTTATTGAAACAAATTGAACATTTTGTCTGTGTTATACGTTAATATTCGTCTTTATATATATTAATAAAAAAATATAGTCAAAATAAATTATGTAAATAAGATATGATTAGACAGTAACATTTATTTTGTGACAGACGAAATACTATGATAAGATAAATGGAACTTTTTAATATAAATAAAAAGATAAATGGATTTTATATAGATTTTGTGGACTAAATTACACTTTTGATCTTTAAGTTATTTTTAAGTTTCACTTTGATTGCTTAAGTTTTTTTTTTTTTTTGTGTTCAATTTAATCCCTTGAATTACAAACGTTATACAATTTAGTCATTTATATTTTTTGTTTGGCATTAGTCCCTTAAGTTAAGAATGTATTTGTCAACTTGCAAAAATAAAAAAAAATCATTTTGACTAATGCTTCTAATTTTAAAGACCGATTTTCTTATTCACTCCAAACATAAGTATTTAAATATTCCGCTTCTTTGTACCAGATAACAAAAATCACATGGCCTTTGCTTCTTTCAAAATCAAAGTTTCAAACTTACAACCCCATAACAAAAGATAAAATTAAATTGGTTTCATATAAAACTATAAACTGTTTTCATATTCTATCAGAAAAATAAATAAGCTGTTTTCACAAACTATCTTGGATATCTTATGAAAATAAGCTGAAAACAATTTATAAATGCCATAAATTGCTTTCATAAACTCTCAATCAATAATCTTACAAGTATTTATGCCAGTAGATAGATTCAAATAAGTCCATCCAAAAATGCCTCTAAAGTTGTACTATATTTTCGCGCAATTTCATCAGCTTCAGAGCCATTTGCACAACGGTAGAGCACATAAAGATAGCAGATTCGACAATACTAGCTCTAAAATGATCCTCCATAATTCAATCTAGATACTGGAATTATAACCAACAATATAGAAGCCAAGGTGAATGGTGATGTAAGATGTGTAATCCATTTTATTATTTGGTTACAAACATTAGCCAGAACTTGGGGGAATCAATTATCTCAAATTCACCTAAAGTATGACTGCTAAAGCCTAAGCTGGCACCAAAAAACCTTTGCCATAAAAACTTAAAAGTAAATGTGCAAGTAACACTTTTATTAGCTTACATAAGTTTGAGATTCGGGCTCAGTTTGGATAAGCAACTTAATTAAGCACTTAAAGCATAAACACTTTTAATATAAGTGCTTACGTATAAACTATTTCTATAACAAAAAATAAAATAAAGTCGAACTATTCTCATATATGCTATAAGTTGTTTTCATAAGCTATCGTAGAGAGTTTATGTTTATGGAAAAAAGCTGAAAGTAGCTTATGGACATGTCATAAGCTGTTTCCACAAATTCTCCCAAATAGCCTAAAAAATGCTTATGCCTGTAGATAAACTCAAATAAGCTAATCTAACCAGGCCCTAGGTTAACAGTATGTTTCTACCCTTTTTATTTTGACTCTGAAACATTTACTTCTCTTAGAACCTTTGCGGCATCTTCGGGGAAAACTGGATTTATGTAACATCCAGTTGCAAGCTCAAAACCTGCTGTCCCAACTAGTTGAGGTACTATTTGTATAAACCAATGCATGTATGCCAATCCTGACTCATCGCCATGCAGTGGACTAGTGTGAATCATAAAGTTGAACGGCGGATCGTTCAACTGCAAAGATATCTTCTTTAGCATTTGTTTCAACAAACCTCCAAGATCAACTGCCTGCAACATAAACATGAAAGATATACGGATGAACTTTCAGACCAGAAACCCTAAACTGAAAAAATTGCCACATGTAAATTTAGTTCATTGTTAATTGTGTGCAATGGTGTATCCTATAGCAAAACAAGAAGGTTCAGTGCTATACTAAACTAAATCCATAACATTGCAAAATCCACAAACAGTAGCAATAGCTCAAGCTATCTGTAACAAGGATGTTCAAATCCAATCTACTAATCCGGAGCACAAGTACTTGTAAAATGGTGAAGTACCCATACGGGGCACGTACTCGGTACCGGTGCACATACAATACTCTATTTTCCTTTATTATTCTATTGCGAATTAAATGTGGCATTTTCATATATAAATATAATATTATTTACGTTTCTTTGTAGTTGTAATCAAATACAGTTTTTGAGTTTTTAAACTTTTATTGTGAATTGATCAATTTAACTCTCATGTTATCATAAGAAGCTGTCATGTTTTATATTTGACGTACCCACCTTGATTTTTTTAAAATTGACATCTCGTACTAGTACTCGTACCTGGTACCATACCTGTATCTATGTATTTGTCTATGACAGACACTCGGTAATAAAAAGGATCTATGTAAGGGATCATCGTAGGTGAGTAGAATAGCGAAGTTAAATGACACAACTTTACTACTATAGATAGAAGCATAACAGTATCAGGACGTAGCTAGGAACTCACTCATTTCTGGTTAGAAATGAAGAGGTGCTCTCAAAATCACCTTGCTGTTGTATTCCTTCTTCATTCTATATTCAATCCTTCTTTACTGTGCCAGTTTTGAATCTATCAAACTGTACCGGGGTGGACCTAAGAAGCCAAACATAGGTCATCCTGTAATCTTAAGTCAGGCCCAAACAAAGATAGTGTGAAGATCAGGTCCGAATTTTTACTCGGTTTAGAAGATGATCCCAAATGATAGGGATAAATATGACACAGCATATCCTGAATATAACAATCAGCTACGACCTGATAAGACCAGTGTTGTTAATAGCAGATCGCGGAAAATAGCAGATTGCCAAAAAACCGATATGAGAAATATCGGATAACGTAGTGGGCAAATAGCGGAAGCCGCAAAGCGGTTAAAACAAATAATTATATATAAAATAAAACATAAAACACAAATAAAAATTACATGATATTAAAAAAATTGACCGACATTAATAAAAAAATCTCAAATTCAAAGTTTCAAACAACTAATAAAGCAAAAAACAGAAATTAGAAACAACTTAAAACTCAAAAGCTAAGTAGTTCACACTTCAAAACAACTAATAATTGGTAGTTCTAGGTTTCTAGCTCTAATTATCCTCCTTTTCCCCTACATATTAGTCCACCGATTCCACCGCTAAAAGCCCAAAACATATACCAATTCCTATATTGTTACATATCGCTATACCGGTTTATGAGAAAAAGCGGCGCTATTTTGGGCATAGCGGAGTCAAGATTCCATACCGGATTTCGTATCGGATAGCCAAAATTCCGATACGCAATGCCGGTATACCGGCGCTATACCGGATATTTAACAACACTGGATAAGACTCTTATCAGAGAGTACAACTGTTATTAGATAAGGAGAACTCAAATACTTGGTATCAACCCACATATCATAGGGAAAGCACTTAAACCATTATCAAGATAAGGGTAACAACAGGTTCAAACCAGGATAAGCTCAACTCTTCAGCCAATCATAATGCTTCAACCATATCATTCTTCAGACTCCAAAACTACTATAAATAGTGGGCAAATCCCTAGATATAGACACTACATATGTCGCTATTAAACCCTGTCTTACTTTTGGCCTTCGAGTATCTTTACAGATACTAACCCTGCAACGTTCACCACGGGCCATCTTAGGGAGAACCAAGCTTTCAGAATCACAATTCACACATCCAGAACATTGGATCCAAACAACGGAATGAAGAACCCCAGACAAAGAGGCAGCTGAGTGTGGATCATCTACAAGATGAAAGGATTGAAGAACTCCGAGCTCAAAACCGACCTATGCGGACAAAAATAAAAGAGCTGGAAAGAAAGGAGATAGGGAAGAAGAACGGGACAGTGACAGTACAGCGGGCTCAAAATCCTAACACCATTTCAGATCTACTTATTCAATGTTCTGCCACATGTAATGACCCCTATAAAAGATCTAGTATCTAAGGACTGCAGAAACCATAACAATCAGATTCAAAGTCTCATAAAATTAAATAACTAAAATTGAGCCTTTCATCCGTGTGTGAGATGCATTATAATGAAAGAAAACTAAATATTTTGCATTTAAGCATTAACAGGACTTTGGAAAGAATATAAGTGTTACCTTTTCCGCATCCAATTCATGGAAATGTGCAGAGTGGTATCGAGGAACAATCCATATCTCAAAAGGAAATGAAGCAGCATAAGGAACCAATGAAAAGAAGTAGGTGGACGAATCAATCAATAGATTCTCACGTTGAATTTCACAAATGCAGCATTTCCCGGTCTGATCAAAAAAATCCTTCATACTTCCAAGACGGGAAGAAACACTAGGCGGAATAACTGGCAGGGCAATCATTTGACTATGTGAATGACTCATCGATGCACCAGCTGCGGCACCATGGTTTTTAAACACCTTCAAAGATTAATGAACTAAAGTTTATACACAATAATTACATGAAACAGTTACGAAAAGAACAAGAACAGATATTTTAATGTTATTGTAGACAATGATAAATTAAATATACATACAGATATATTTGATCCATATGCAATTGTAAGCAATGTGATTCATTCTCCTTGATATAAAATACATAAGCTAAAATAAGCTTGAATGATTCCCAGCTCAACTCTTATCAGTAAGAGTACAATGTGAATTTCAATCTCATATCAGAAATATATATTAATATTACGTTAGTCAAATCAGGTCCAAACAGCGTCGAGCTTAACAAACTAAATACCAATTTTAAGAACCAATGTGATAACTTCTATTTTCAGGGATTACCACACTGAAATCATGTATAGAATGCATATATATGAAGCACCGACACATACACGAACACCAGCCAATGCACAAATAAAACTGACACGTAGATATCGGTAATAATATGAAAAAATGAACTGATTTATGTGTCTGCTTTGTGCTAGTGTCAGACGCTAGACAAATCAAGATTCTCCGGAGACGGGAGATCCAAAATTCACGTGGTCATTATATATATAGCCGTTGAATCAAGATCAAACGATCTAAATTTCAATCTCGGTATTTATGTCTTCAAAATGAATATAATCAAAATCAGCATATTTTATCATTTGTGTAATCTTAATTCAACAGTCACCAATGCACTAACCACATAAATGCATAGATATCTCAACTGCAAGAAATCCATTACACTCTTCAATATGAAGTGTCAGCATTACATAGATGCATATATTCACTACGACCACTAGTATGTTTAGAGTGCACATCCATCAAACACTAATACAAACATGAACACAAGATATGCATTGAAACTGACACCTAGACAGATATAATTTTTTTAAGATAGACAAATACTCCCTCCGGTCCTTAACATAAGAGAAAACTTACTTTTTAGTTACATTGACTAACTAATGTATCTAAAAAATAAACTTTCTCTTATATTAAGGACCTGAGGCGGAGGTAGTATAATAATTTGAAATGTGAAAAAATGAAGTGATCAACACGTTTGACGTGTCAGTGTCCAACATCGACTTTGTCTAGTGACGAAGTTGCAAACGCCACTCAAATTCACACACAACTGTGAGATAGGTTCGAACCCGAGTGAGTAAGGATTTATGTAGGCGACGCCTGACAATATTGTCAGTTGAATTATGACTTTTGGACACATTTATTCACTGCTACCACTAGTGTGCATATCCATCAAACACTAACACAAACACAAGATATGCATTGAAACTGACATGTAGACAAATATAAGTGTTTTTTAAGAACATAGACAAATACTCCCTCTGGTCCTTAACATAAGAAAACTTACTTTTTAGATACATTGACTAACTAATGTATCTAAAAAATAAACTTTCTAATCTTATATTAAGGACCAGAGGCGGAGGTAGTATAATAATTTGAAATTTGAAAAAATGAAGTGATCAACGCGTGTGACGTGTCAGTGTCTAACACCGACTTAGTCCGGTGACAAATTCACAAACACCACCGAAATTCACACACAACTACCTGTTGGATTCTAAGTGAGCTAGGATTCATGGATGCTGAACAATATTGACATTGTCAGTTGAGTTAGGACTTATGGTCGCATTTAATTCAATGTGAAATGCATATATTCACTAATATCATACAAAGGGCCTGTTTGGATTAACTTATTTTTAAGCTTATGGGAAAAGCTTATGCAAAGAAATAAGATTTTAGGTATTATTATAAGTTTTTCAAGGTAGTTTATGAAAAAACAACTTATGACACAAATTTTGCTAGTGAAAACTTATTAAGTGACATAATAGACCAATAGTTTATTTATTTGCATAAGCTATTTTCATAAACTCAAAGATAAGTAGAAATGATTACTACTATATTTGAAAACGAACCTGAACATATTTGATAGAGTGACGATTAACAAGTTGTTGAATTCTTCTAGTATAAGCAACAAAAACCTCTCCAATTTCATCACTTTCCAAATCACATAACTGAACGGAATGAACCGGAGTTTCAATAACAACATCATGAAACCCAAACCCATCCAAAACCGAACCGGAAGCTCCACCAACCGGATCATCCAATTCTCGTGAAAGAGCAGGGAATAGATTCTGAATGACCCGAATCTTCCAATTCGGGTCATCGGATGGGACCCGAAAGATTTCGGGTGCGCATTGGTGTTCGTTGCCGATGCAGAAAGGACAGTTGGTGGTGGTGGTGGGATTATTAGGGTTTGATGATGATGATTTGGATTTGAAATCGGAAGGTCGTTTTGATCTTGCTGGTGAGAATATTACCCAGCGGTTCCAAATTGGGTCTTTTCGAAGTTGTGGTGGGTTTTGATTTTCTGAGGTTGAAGATGATGACATTGTTCTCTATGTTGATTGTGGTAGTGAGTTTTGATTTTCTTTAATTGTTGTATTAGTCAAATTAGTCCATGGTGTTTTGACAAGTAATTTTAAGGGTAAACAAACTAATCCAAAAAACTAATCCATTTGAAAGATCCAAGTGTAGTTGGACATTTGAAAGATGTATCTTATTCGGGTATAAATATCTGATTATATTCCGAATAACCATCGAAAAAAGCAAAGATGATACGACTAGCGTCAACATCGACTAACATGTCCACTACTTCCATATTCATCCTTGGGAGTAACCAAGTCCAAGTTTCTATAATTAATGCATTTTTCGAGTGTTGGTCATCGCAACAACTGGGAGTGTGCCCTACTGGTGAGGAAATTTGCGTTTGTAGCCGTCTGGAATTGTGTCGTACCAATGTATGATATGGTTTTTGCGCGTTACAAGTTTATGTTCCTTTCATAGATTTTGATGTGTCTGTTTTGAATCATCTCGATAATGCTCCTTCGCAACTACACCCTCTAGGTTGGGCATTTGAGAAAGCCTTCCAATTTTGGTTTTGTACCGGGCGAGAACCCCAGACCCCATCATCAAGCCCAATGACACCTACACAATCCATAAACTCGGCCCATTAGCTAATTGCTAGGCCCAATCCACGACAGGTCTCCCCTTCAGAGTCCACGCATCCACAATCACCCCCACTTAATCAAACATGGAGAAGACCGAAAATATAGGTGATCGTGGGAGTACCCCCTCTCCCAAGAAATCAGGCATGTGCACATTTGGAACGTGGGATCGTGCTCAGGTGCCGAGCAAAGTCTTAGACTACTATAAATAGATGTCATTCCTCGACAAGAAAGATACAACCACTTTTCGCAAGCTAAGAGATAAACACCTAGACTAAATACACCCCTTGTTCCCATTAGTAGGAACAAGTTTGGATACAAGGGAAGCAGGGCGACCAACAATCTGTTCTTCAATTTATTTCATGTTAATCGTGAAAGGTAAAAACTTTTGATCCCCAATGGTTGATTCGCTTTAAGCAACTCAAAAAGTATTTTGAGAATTACTTGGACTATCTACCAAATTTCTTGGATAAATACTACCTGGTGAGGCCATTGAACCAACTAGCTCATGAGTCTATGTGTGTCATGCCTCTCGTAGATGAAGACATGTTGGCAATAGATGGGTGTCACTTGTGATGATATTTTTCATAAATTTTGGTCTCATGATCATTTCGTAGAACCCGGGAGGTTATATGCATATAAGAGTGACATACTTTACGATGATGATAAATATTTAAAGAATGCTTTAATTAAATATGTCAACTCTTTAGTTTGTGAGACAACGCCAGACCCAAGTGATCCTTCTGGGAGGAAGCGAATTGGTACTCCTTGTTATGTAGATATACGTCTAATGTTGTCGGAGAAGACAATCAAAGGAAGACAATCTCTTTGCCGCAAGTTTTTGTTGGTATATTGCTTAGTTTTCTTTGTCGGTCTTGCTTAATAATTTTTAATTGATCTTTGACTTTCTAGTGATATGGTGGATCACGTATAAGGCGAGGAGGGCTGCCTTGGATCAGTGTCCACCCGTTAAGCCTGTTAAAGTTGTTGTTCTGAAACCGAAAGTTGGAAATTCTTCCCCTG
Organism: Trifolium subterraneum; assembly: GCA_951799995.1. Classification (NCBI taxonomy): domain Eukaryota; kingdom Viridiplantae; phylum Streptophyta; class Magnoliopsida; order Fabales; family Fabaceae; genus Trifolium; species Trifolium subterraneum. The sequence continues at coordinate 11,651,709 of OX637466.1, read as the reverse complement.
TCGCTAGGGAGGACCTTCCCTGTGTGACTATTGGAGGTTCTTCGTCTACCAAGAGGAGGAGTCTTCCTGGTATAAAGATTGGGAGTTCTCCGTCTACTAAGAAGGAGGACAGAACTCTTGAAGACGGGAACCTAGCTAGCATAAGAAAATTGTGGTTGTCAATTCAGTTGTTCGTAAGAAGAGAAGTCAGAGCGAAAGGGGACCTTGGGGGAAGCCTTCATCTCAATCTCGTCTTTTTTGTGCAACTGACAACCTTGGAGTTGATCCTTCTTTTTTTTCTTCATCAGATTGTATCCCCTTGGAATTTTTTTGGTATGGTTTTTAATGTGGCAGATATTGTTCGTACTTTTCCCTAGTTCCTCTAATTTTATTTATATTTTTGTATTTAATAATAATTATTGGTGTCCTGTAAATTATAGGTGGTGGCTGCTAGGTGCAAACTTAGTTGAGAAGTCATTTTTACCATGTGATATCTTTGTGCTCCGATTTTGTTTTTTGCTTAAAAAATTTGATTATAAATTTTTTAAATAAAAGCATATTATGCAACAATGATGTCATAATCTTGTTCAAAATTTCTTCTTAAAATTCAGTACTCTTTTATGATTTCAGTTTTTGTTTTGACTAACAGTTATTTTTTTATTTTAAAATGGTAAAAAGGGGAAACAATGAAAACCTAGTGTTTTATCCCCTTATATACTAAGAGAGAGAACCTGAACGATCACACAAACTATGAATTTGACCGTAGATTACTTATGTATAAAAGAGCCACATGGCACATAGATCTCACTACATTTCTTCAATTTCAAAGTCGCCTCTGTGCCTATTTATAATCTCAAATCACACTTTTTTAGTCAAATCTATCTCTTTAGCCATTGCTCATAAAATAATCACACTCTCCCTCACAGATTCAACACTACTATAGCGGTAAGATTTTTCTACATAGAGTTTGATCATAAAATCTGAGGGAATCTCCCAAATCTACCACACTACTAAAGCTGTTGCAATGGAGGGTCTCCCTCATCCTCATGTAGCTCTTGCAATTTCAACTGATACTTCTCACAGCCGCAAAGGGCTCTGGACCCATGATGAGGACAAGTATGTAGAAAATTTGTACACAATTTTATATGTCTAATTTTTTTCTTTCATTAGATTCTTTTTAAAATTGATTGTTATTAAATTTATTTCATTTGTCAAAGATCTTCATTGAGATATTTTCTCATTTAGTTTAAAGATAGTGAATGTTTAATTTGATTGTAATTTTATATAGGAAACTTGTTGAATCGCTGAAGCAACATGGGCCGAAGAGTTGGTCTCAAATACCAAACCCGATGAAGAGAAAGCTTGAAAAGCAGTGTCGTGAGAGATGGTTCAATCATCTTTGCCCAAACATTATGGTTTGCCTTCTTTTTCCCTTATCTTTTTCATACATGGAGTTCAAGTTACTTTATGAATATGCGTATAAAATTAATACCTTATAATACCCAAAAATTATTGAAGTTTTCAAATTTTTTACCATATAGTTGTATTATAATTTTTTTTGTTTATGAAAGTTTATATCATATAAAATATTGAACTAACTTTTATAAAAATCTAAAATTATTTTATATATCATAAAATATATCAACATTAACGTCATTTATTAAAAGCGCAAAAAATGCTAATATTGACATGTCTCAATGATATATAAAATTATTTTATATTTACATAAAACTTTACCAAGATTATCAATATGGTATAAATTTTTAATTCAAGATTTAGGTTTGTAATATAAGTATTACATAAAAAGTTGTTTAATGTTGTAACAATATTTAGAAAAACATGTACACAAAATAAATTTGAAAGATGTGATTTTATTCTAAAACTATTTAAAATATTATTTTTTTGGTAAATTAAAAACATAATTACATCAAAGAGAATAAGATTTAAAACATTTATCAAAGGATTATATATATATAACATGGGAGGGAGTGATAGTAAGTAGTAACGTAGGGGTGTATATGGGTTAGACAAATTCGGTCAAACCCACTCAATCCAATCCAAAAAAGTGGGTTGAATCGGGTCATTGGGTGGGTATAGATTTCATAACGAAAAATCCATAAACAAAAATTGGGTTTTGGGCAAAACCGGACCCGGCCAACCCAAAAAATCCAGCAACCCACTTAATTTGTAGTGTTATGATTTTTAAAAATAATTTTCTTTTGCAATTTGAGCATTAAAAGGGAAAAGTCACATGTTCAATACTCTAATTTTCAAAATAAGTTGTATGTGTATTTATTCCCAACGGTAAACACATTTTGTACATCACGATTTTAACGCATTTTCTCATAATCTCCTTCGAGTCTTCACTCTTTGACTTATTTTTGTCATTTAAAAATAGTGGTGCTAAAAAATATCATTCTTTAGAAATAGTGAAAATATGTTGTTTTTATGAAGAAAAATATATGATGATGATATTATCATATTATGATGCTAAAAATATATTGAAAATATGTTACATTATTTTTTAAGAAATAAAAAAGGTTGAGTTATTTTTATGAAAAAATATGATGATTCATCATTTGGTAATTTAATATTGAAAAAATTAAAATTTGGGTAACCCACCCAACCCAACCCAAAAATAAGTGGGTTTATTCAACCCGGCCCAATGGTAAAGTGGGTGGTTATTTTGCTCGACCCAACCCGGAGTACTATATATAGTTCGGGTTTTGGTTTTGATCAAACCCAACTCAATCCGGCCCAGGTACACCCCCTACAGTAACATACCTATGATGTGAAACATGAATATGTGTGTTGCAATGTGCATTATTTGTTAAATATAACGGTGATTCACTAGGTAGATATTAGATACCCAAGTTTCTTAAAAATGTTTTCTTAACTTATGAGATATATACTAATAGTTAGTATTTGCTAGAATAGTGTAAGTATGAAAGTGCAATTCTTTTTACTAATTCTCTGAATTCCAGGGAGGGGTTATGGTAATTCGGAGTTCAAATTGTTTCTATTAGAAGTCAAACTCGGGTTCTTCTGAACGATTAATTAACCACTTGAATCTAATATCTTGGTCAAGCATAAAAGTGTAATTTCTGATTCATATATAATCAAACTATCTCCTGTATTTACACCTTGATATTGTTTTTTACCATAGAAAGACCCATGGACTGTAGAGGAAGACATGATGCTGATAAAATCCCATAAAGTATTTGGAAACAAATCAAAACAGATTGCAAAGACATTGTTGGGTAGGAGTGAGAACTCCATCAAGAACCATTGGAACGCTACCAGGCGATGCCAAAGAATCAGTAGGATGAAAAATAAAAACCCCGAAATCACTAATGATGGATCACTACTTCATGCATACATCAAAGAGGTAACAAACTCCGAAGAGGTTGAAAATGAGTTGAGGAAAAAAACAAGCGAGATGTCATTAGATGATAGTTTAAGCTCTAAAGGTCTTATTGGAAATGGTGAAGGAACTACCGCTGCAAATGTGATTAATGGCGAAAATATCAAGTGTGGTGCAATTGTGGAGGAGTTGAACATGGACATGGATTTCATGGAGATTATAAGTGAAAAATAGTATTACACTTCATATGATGAAGTAATAATTTATGTTATTGTTATGCGGGCTTAATTTTATTATATCATGAGTTTATATTGTTTGTTGTGATTTTAATTTTCTTGTATTTTCAACTTCACAGTAATTTGTTATATATTTTAATAACGTGAGCACTTTAATTTTTAGATATTATATAAATATACTTTTTTGATAGTGTCAATTATACGCACCTTGTTAAGATTATAGATGTCATATTTTAAGCAAAAATGGAGAAACTGCATTGACGCAGTTACAACACTAACTGTCTGATTAGAATCAATGCTTAGGATCATTTCAATGCATATGCGATATAAACTGCCTGATATGTAAAATCAATTTTCAGGATGAACCGCAACCTTTAATTGCATGCTCTGTCAACTGCAGCAAATCCGAATCCGTGTATTGGTATATGAGAGATGATGTTGATGTAGACATCTCTAACCCTAGGATTAATGAGGAGCCAACTGTGTGGTGTACAAATAATGAAATGAATAGAAGAGGTCCATGTGGGTTGCACACTACATGAATGGCAACATGATTTTAACAGTTCTTGCTTATAAAGAAAACACAAATTTAATAAAAGTACTACATGAATGTTGATATTTTGAAAGTACTCATGATTTTAGCAAATAGTCATGAATTTTTGAAATTTTATCATATTAATTCTATATATCAATTACAAATAAACATGAAATAAAAATTTATTTATGCATATATGAACCCGTAAAATGATACAGTTTGTGTCTGTTTAGTTTCAATTCTAAAGTAGTCATGGGTCTTTTTGGTGGAGGGAGGTTGCAAAAATTTGGGATGGTACCGAGGGTCTAGGGGGTGATTGGTTCGGGGATTGTAAGGTGAAAAAGGTGGGGGATGGGCAAGATAAATTTTTTTGGACTGATCCTTGGTTATGTGGGATACCCTCAAGTGTGAGGTTTAGGCGCTTATTCGATCTAGCAGAGAATAATTCGAGTATGGTAGCCGAGACGTCTCCTTGGATGCAGCGCCGAAGATCTTATATGGCATAAGCAGATTCCCTTGGAGGTTTCTATTTTGATGTGGAGACTCTTGCGCGACAGGTTGCCGACAAAAGCTAATTTGGCAACTCGAGGCATCATCACTCCAGACGCTCACTTTTGTGTGTCCGGATGAGGCAATGTTGAATCAGCTCATCACTTATTTCCCTCTTGCAGCACTTTTGGTTCCCTTTGGTCTTTGGTCCGGTCGTGGATTAGTTTCTCGTCAGTGGATTCTCAATATTTATCTGACCATTTTCATCAGTTTACTTACTCATCAGGTGGTCTACGAGTTCGTCGCTCTTTCTTGCAACTCATATGGCTCTTATGTATCTGGATTATTTGGAACGAAAGAAGTCACAAGATTTTAAAAAAATTCAGAACTGTCCGTACCTCAACTCCAGGATAAGGTCAAACTTCATTCCTACCGGTGGTTGAAGACAATGAACGTCAATCTATTTTCAAACTCCTATATTTTTTCGATTCAACGCCTTTGTATACTTTTGTAGTCCTTTTTGGCACACCTTGTGCTGAGGAGACTATATATATATATATATATTAAATGACTTGTCAAAATAGTCTTTCAAAATCTAAATCCAATACACCCCCCTTATTCTAAAAAAGTAGAATTGATTTTGATATATTTGGCATCTCTAGAATAGAATTAACTCTGTCTCCAGAATTAATTTTACTCGAATCTAGAAAATGTAACTTCTAATTCTAAACTTGATGATTACATTCAAATTTATTGTCTAACTCACATTTATATGAATGTATCTCGACATAAATCATTTTACCTTCAACTTAATTTTAGTCATATTCAATTTCACATAACTAGTTCTCAAAATCATTTTTTCTCACCGCAAAACCAAACATACAGAAAGTTGATATGATAAATTTTTGAAACACATGAATATTTTCAAAATACCAATATTAGTGTAGTATTTCTATAAAATATTTTTTTCTTCTATAAAGTCAAGATTATACAAATTTTGAAAACTCGCGAGTGTTTTCAAAATATTACCATTAACGTAGTATTTTATATGCAAAAATTCTTAATTATTTGTATTGCGCTTATTGTAGATTTTATGTATTTATATTGCTGAATTACATTTTCATATCCCAATATGATAAAAATTTAAAAAATTATGAGTATTTATTGTCCTGTTTCTAAAATTTAAATTTTAAATGTGAAATTAAAAGAGAGAAAAATAAATTTTGAAAGAAGCAATAAATTTATAAATAATTTATATATATATTTTTTATTTTACGTGCTTATATCCGCGAGTATAAATTTTTATATTTATCATTGACAAATATTTATCATGTATTTTTAATACTTTTCAGAGCCACAATAATATTAATTCAAATTATCTGAATCTACTCTAATCATACAAAACTACAATATATGTTTGTCGAAAACCTTGATAAAATGTTAGACATTCTTTAATGAGAGTTGAAATATAAAGAATAAAGATTATAATATAAATTAGATTATAAATAGATTAAAGAAATATAAATGAAGAAATATTGAAATATTAGATTAGATTAGATTACAAAATAAATAATTTAAATTTGAATTGTGAAATTGAAAGAGGAGTAAGACAAATATATAGTTGAAAGAGAAAACATTAAAATATAAGAGAGATAAAAAAAGTGCAATGAAAATATAATAAATAATAAAAAAGTAATAGAGAAATTTTTGAAAAGAGAAAAAGTAGTCAAAAATTGAAAAAAGTAACAAAAAAAAAAGAATTTAAAAGTAAAAATAAAAACAACTTATTTCTCATTAAAAAGAGTTGATTTTAATTATTTAAAATAAAGATAATAATGTAATTAAAATTCTTATATAGTTATAGATAAAAATAAAGACAATAGATAAACGGTAAATAAACACACACAATGAAGAGAAGTGAATATCTATCAAAAGCAACACTTTTTGGTTAAAATTGTGAAGAAATAATACATTTGAGCAAAAAATTATACATCCACATCAAAGAAAGAGGAAAAAAAAATTCATTAAAAAAAAAAAAATAATAACTATCAATAGCCCTATAACTTATATAGGAATGTATATATGCAAGAATGGTTGCATATTTATTAATTGGACTTAAAAGCAAAGTTATGATTTTAAGCTTCCCAACCCCTAAGGACAGTTGCCCTTGCTACACGGTTAACTGCAAGTGTAAAGGCTCCCATACGTAGGTCACAATTATGTGTTTGGCACATTTCTTTCACATCTTTGAAACCTTTGGTCATGTATGTCTTTAACTCTTTGTTCACTTTTTCTTCATTCCACATGAATCCTTGTATGTTCTGAAAATTACATAATAATCATTGAACCTTAATTATATTAGCAAAATATAAATCATAATTTGATTCGCCAAACATTGAGTTCGTTCGAGTTTGAACATATGTCTTTTTAAATTGGGACGTGCAATAACGTTAAAAATTTTATGGAGAGTTTGCCGTCCATTTAAATTTCACAAAATTCTAGAAATTAGTCTCCACAGTTACAAAAAATATAATTCCGATTTGCTTCCAAAAAATGAAAAGATATAGTAAATAGTAAATTGTTATCAAAATGGCTACCTGCACCCACTCAAAGTAGCTAACTGTAACTCCTCCTGAATTTGCATAAATATCTGGTAGGATCACAACACCTTTCTTTTTTAAAATCTGTAAAGAAGTGTGTGATTGTTAAAGCAATGCATATTTAATATTTTCTTCTAATTTTTCTTCATTTGGTTTCTTTTAATTTGATAATAAAAAAAAAAGAGAATACAAACTAACCTCATCAGCATCTGGATCAGTTGGGTGATTAGCAGCTTCCACAATAAATTTGGCTTTAATCTCATTTGCATTTTCCCTTCATTCATTCAAAAAGTTGACAACAAAAACAATTAACAAAGGCTAATCAAAATCAAATATATAGGCTTATGTATTTTTCCGTTACATGCTATTAATATGAATGTTGTTAGTTTGTTCGCAGATTCATCCTTTTTGGTTTTTAGCGATTTTGAATTTGTATTGCATCGATGTTCTTAGAATTTAGTATTGAATCTAACTTAACCCTACAAAACCGGCTTGTAAGGTGAGAAATGAGGATTGCCTTTTACTTATAAACCTTGTGGTGACTCACATCCGATGTAAAACTTCTTAATAAATATCGTTTATTCAGTTTAAAAAAATAAAATAAAACTTGTATATAGAAGTACCTATTGATGACTCCACCAAGAGCAGCAGGGACAAGAACATCACAATCTTCAACCAAAATTGACTTAGGATCAATTGAATCACCACCATGAAATCCTTTAATTCCTCTGTTTTCTTTGGTATACCTAAGTAAGCTTGGAATGTCAAGACCATTACTATTCTTTATAGCTCCTGTTATGTCACTCACAGCAACAATTTTTCCACCCTTTTCATATATTAATTGTGCAGCCCAAGACCCAACATTTCCAAAACCCTAAAAAGATACACAACATTATGATAACATATTAACATTATTGTGTCAAATTCATCAAAAATACTAAAGACATTATAGACTAATTTACTAATAAGTTTCTTTAATCGAACTGAAAAATACTGAGCTGTGACCGATAGTTAGTTCATAAACTATATGTCACAGTTCAGTTATTTTCAGTGCGGCTCAGTTGTCGGTTATTTTAAACGGTCATAATATTTGATTTTGAAATATAGGATAAGAATTACCTGTATGATAAACCTTTGACCAGATACACTCTTTCCATATTCATTAAGCAAAGCTTCTGTTGCAAAGAGGACACCTCTTCCAGTAGCTGCATCTCTTCCTAGAGATCCACCAAGATCCTTTTTTTTCAAAATGAAAAATTAGAAATGAAATTGATTAATTGATTTATAAACACTCATTAAATTGAAAATTATTAACAATTTAATTTACTTACTATAGGTTTTCCAGTTACTACTGCAGGAGAGTGACCATGAAATTTTGAATACTCATCTAGTATCCATGCCATTGTCTGCATTCAAAATCAAGTAGTAAAATTTGTCAGTATTAGATATAAGTCTTAATTGCATATTTGACCATTTACGTTTATTTTTGGTAACAAACTAAGGCTTTGTTTGGTAAAAAAGAGCAGATAAGTGATAAACTAACTTATAACGAATGAATTTATAGTAACTAAGTTATAGCTGATTGAATTAGTAGTGTTTTGGTAAAATTAGCGGTTGAATTTATAAGTATGAAACGACATAAAAAAGATATGTTTAATCAATATTTAATTTTTTTGAAAGTAAGATGGTAGGGGTAAAATTGGAAGAAAAAATAATAAGCTAGCGTTTGAAAAATAAGCTATAAGCTAGAAAAATAAGATTTAAGCTCTTTTTTAAAAACGTTTACCAAATAAGTCTTATTTGGTCATATAAACTTATAAGCTATAAGCTATAAACTCAAAATCTGGTATTACCCAACAGAGCGTAAATCAAAATAAAAAAATTTATGGAACCAAAGTGAAACTTAAAAACAACTTAAAGGATCAAAATTGTAATATAGTCAAATAAAAATTCTTGAGCACATGCATTATTATGAACATTTAATTTTAAAAAATATGATGTAAATCAACAAAGTTTATTATGATTTGTACTAACCTGTGGTCCTGTTCCCATATCAGGTGCAGGAACATCTATATGAACTCCAATAAGATCATGAATTTTCTGAGTAAAAACTCTAGTAAGTCTTTCTAATTCAGAAGCACTTAATTCTGAAGGGTCACACCCTATTCCTCCTTTTGCACCACCATATGGTAAATTTGCTACTGCTGTTTTCCATGTCATTAGTTGTGCTAATGCATTCACTTCATCTGGTTCAACCTAATTAATCCAATACATTATGTCATTAATTAATTATTCAGTGGCACTGTCCAAGTTGTACAATTACAAATACGAAAGGAGGAAATAAAAACATTATTATTTTGACTAAAATTTTTTGGTTTGAAAATTTCTATTATGTATTAATTTCTTGTTTTCACACTAATGATGCATATAAATAACTTTTTCAATACACCAATAAGAATTGACTCTAGCAAAATGGATTAATCTATTATGACAATCACAAAGCATCAAATTAAAATTTGAATTCCGATTAAGAGATGTGTCCTCAGTGTCCAACAGTGTTTCGAACGTGATTTCCAGAACATGTGGAAAAAAAAAATGTTGCATCATCCAATAAATGGTTGTTTATAATTTTAGTTTCAAATCTTTGGAAATAAAATGAAAAACTAATGAAAATAAAATAGAGGACATATGTATTATCATAATTTTTTTCTTAATCTCCAATATTTAAGAAAAAAGACATTTAATAATTCAAAATTTAATTTGAAGGTAAGTAAAATTTGATTAAAGATATAACTTTAAATAGAGTTTGAAATCGAAAGCAAGTACTCGTGATCAATGTATGTATCATACCTTATAATTTATTGATGAAAACAATGTTATAACTAATTAGTTTCCAATTTAATTTAGATTTGATGGTTACAAAAAATAGAATTTGAAAAGTGAAGAAAACCTCAGGATGGTATCTGATCCCTCCTTTCATAGGGCCTCTAGAGTTATCATGTTGAATTCTGAATCCAACATAAGTTGCCAAGCTTCCATCATCTTTAGGAATGCTACACTCCACCTTCATTTACATTAAAAAGTACTTAGAACATAAGTTGTCAAATAGAATAAGTTATAAAGACACATTTACCATTAAATAGAATAGAGTTATATTTAGATAAACAACTTAATTAAGCACTTCTGTAAGAAAAACAACTTAACTATAGGCATCTAAAGTATACACGTTTATTCTATAAGTGCTTAAATATAAGTTATTTTGATAACAAAATATGTAAAATAAAGTCAAAAGTCGTTTTCATACAAACTCTAAGATATTTTCATAAGCTATTCTATAAAGTTTTATAAACATGTCATAAACTATTTTTTATAAATTTTCCAAAACAGTAAAATAATTGTTTGATGGTAAATAAATTTATTCAAGCACTTAACAAATAAGTTCTCCAATAATCCTCTTCAAAGAAATATGATTACCCAAAAAAGTAAATAAAAACAAAAAGTATTTTTTGAGGTATCATGCACTTAATTACCTTAATTTCTCTGAATGGAATCAACAAACTTTTCTCAATCTTTGAATCCAAACCCAAAAGCCTTGATGCCAACCTAAAATTCCTGTTAGTAGCTGCTAGTGCATTCATTGTAAGAACTAATAATAATACAAAACAAAATTTTCAATCTCTTAGAAGTATTGTATATTCAAGATTTATGTGGAAAATAGATATTGAAGATATTATGATGTTTATAGTTAGAGTTTTGAGTTTATATATATAGATATTTTGGGGAAGTAATGGAGAAAGACAAATCCAAATTTTTTTCCTTGAAAATAGGATAGACACGTAAGCAACAGCTAGCTATAAAGTCAATGTCAACAAAAGTGTATATTATATTTCTCAAAAAAAAAAAAAAAAGATTGACTCAAAAAAAAAAAAAAATTGTATATTATAGTAATAAATGTTTGTAGGGGACACAAGATGGATAAAGAAAAAAAACGTGAATATTATTAACCACCCATGTGGATCAAAGTCAGCAAGTAACATTAAAGACGTGCTTCAATTTTCCAAAGGTTTATTGTAAGCCTTCAAAATAAGATTTTTTTTTTTTGGTTAAATATTTTAAAGATATTTAGGATATATTTGGTGCATACGACATGACAGAGGTAAGATATAAAATAGGATAATGATAGAATGGGATGAATAACGACTAGTTTTAATAGATAACTTTAATGATATTTATAGGGATAAATATAAGATTTAAAATAGGATAGAGATAAAATATTAAGATTTATTTATATCATAGGGATATTTTGAATAACGGCTAGTTTTAATGGATAACTTTAATGATACTAGTGGCCCGTGCCCGTTTGTGTGATCCATGTTTTTTATTCCGCCGGCGTATATCAATTGTAAACATAGTTTATTATAAAACATAATTATCATTCAAAGCATTTTTAAATTGCATGTCTCTACAAAGTATACTTTTTTCCTAAAGATGATGAGGATATTAAAGTGTGTGAAGACTTAGAAAGCATAATTGTTAAAGGTTTTTCAGAGTGTCAAAGGAATGGGTATGTACTCCATTTTTTCATTTTTAATTCAGATCTTCTTTTTTAAATCTTTGTGTTTGTTTATGTTTGCTATATTGCATTTTTGCTTATTTTATATATATATATATATATATGTTGCTTAGTGATAATTTCTTATTTTAAAGAAAGTTGTTTTAAAAATCATGTTAAAAGATGCAAAAAAATTATTTTCCATATTTTAAAAGAAAGTTATTTCTTATTTCATAATCTTTTGTAAGAATTTTTTTCCATATTTTAAAATTGATCTATATATTGCACTCACAATATCTAATTGTGCTTTAGTATTGGTGTTTTTTCCTTTTTCCATTTTGCCTTATAGAGTGATTGGAAGATGATTGTTGTGAAACAGTTTAATTCGACCATACATGAGAAAGAATGGCCAGGGAGAATTTCTTATAGGAATTTCATTGCTACAAACTCATGCAAGTATTTTTGGTGCATAAGAGCCTTTGGGAGCATTACTAAGAAGATTTTTAGTATTTATATTTTTACTCAAGATCGTTTAAATAAGATGACACAAATCTTTTTCTAACTTAACCATAGTCCCGAATCTGAGTTTGGAAGATGCAACTGCAACGGTCTTAAAACTCTTACGAAGGGATGAGTGTGATCATTAGCGGAATTAGTCATCATCTTGAGTGTTTGGTTACTTCTTTTTTCTTTTTTCTTTTTGTAGAATATTGATCATATTGTTGGTGGTAAAGTTTGGTTCCATATTTTTCTTTGTCAAGAAATTTGGTGTCATATTTTTAATTATTGTTGGGGTTTCTTTTTGCTTATTTTATGCCTTGATGCAGACAAATATGTGTAAAATATAAAATAAAAACTAAAATTGACAAAAATAAATTTAATTAAAAATCAAATTTATACAAATTGTTTATAATTTATAAAATAACTATATATATTCTCTTTCTTTTTTTTTCTCAATTGTGTGTGACTAAATTATATTACCAAATGTTTGTAAGCAAATAACAATTATTTTGCTCCAACTCATCGCTATCCCTACTTGGATTTTCACATCACTTTGTGTATTTATTTTCATGTTGCTTGCACATTCAGTAGATAATTTCAACTATCCACTCTTGTCTCAACTTGCTTATACACTTTCTTTCTTCTGCATTCCTTCTTTATTTCTTGAAATATACATTTTTTCATCAATACAATCAACATTTTTTAAAACATTATAGTATGACAAACAAAACAATAATGAATATGTTGTTGTAACTCACATCATGAAGTAATTAATTGATGTCCTTCAATTGTTAACAACTACATGATTGATGCACTTCGTTAGTAAAAAAATTAGTGTTAATCAATTAATAAATGTCCTTTGCCACAACAAGTATTTCACTTTGCAAATCACATCATTTAAAGCATCAAAATATTTAAAGCATCAAAATTAGAAGAACATAGTTATGAATTAATGTAAGTGACACACTATATTCAATGTTGAAATATTAGATTCAAGTGATGATATAGAATTATAGATTAATAATTGACAAATATTTAAGTTTAAAAAAATTGAGAAAAAAATAAATAGGAATGAATATGAATTTTCTTGAAGAAATATGGAGAAAATGTAGTTGGTTTTAGAAGTTAAAGGAGAGTAGTTTATTTTTTTGGAAGTTATTAAAGAAGAGTGTGAATAAAAAAAATGTTAAGGGTATTTTAGGATTTCTAAAAAAAGGCTACACCAAACCAATGCATTCCCTTTATTAATGTTATAGATTTATAGGGATAAATATAAGATATAAAATAGGATAGAGATAAAATATAAATAATCTTTAAGATTTATTTATAGGAATATTTTAAATAACGGCTAGTTTTGACGACTAGTTTTAATGGTTTATTTTAACGGCTAAAATTTAAGATAAGAATTTGAACTACATAGAAATAATCGAACAAGTTTTAAGATTTATTTACCATGTTATATTGTCACACTAAATACTGAATTGAAATATTATATGATACAATTATCATATTTTATCTCTTATCTTGACCATCACCATTTAAACGTAGGTTATTTACAAGGATTACCTCTAAAAAAGTGACTCAATAAATCGAATTCAATTTTTTTTAAACATTTTATGTGTTTTAACCTCTAAATGGATGGTAAATTTAAAATTGACACGTCATTTTGAAAATAAAACTCACGTAATATTTTAGTTTAGTAGAATTTAGATATGGTCCCGTGAGTTTAGCTCAATTTGCAAAGACAATGCATTATATAAACTGGGGTCAGTGTTCGAATTCCGATCATCCCACTTATTCACCATAAGGGTGAAATTTCTAACCACTAAACTACTTGACAAAAAAATATATTTAGATATGAATTCCCTACATAAACCTAAAGTTAGTATTTATTTTATTAATCCATGAAAATAACGGAAGTAGTGTCCAAATGAAACTGGTGTTCAGTAATTTAATTCCAAATGAAATGGAGGTCCTTTAATTTGTTCTCTCAAAGTAGCATGAGCCAAACAAACTGTATCAAAAAGTCAATGGATAAGGTCGTCATTTGTCAAAAAATTCTTCTAGATCTAAAGCACCCGCCTACATCTTATTAGTAAAAGAAACACAGATTTCTGTCCTCTTTTTTTTTCTCTTCAATTCTCTTTTTTGTGAGTGTGAAGAGAGAAAAATAAAAAATAAAAAAGAAACAAGTGATGGTGAGAGAGAAAGACACATAAAAATAATTGGAGAGAAAAAATCGGTGAGAATCTAAATCCAAAGAAACATTGCCTTCATCATATTATTAGTTACTATATAGAGAGGACAAGAGAACATAATTCTCATTCTAATCTCTATTATAAACAAAAAAAAAGATTACTTTTCAGGTTTATTGAATCAAATACATCAGTTTTCCAATAAATCTAAAAAGTGATTTTTTTACGTATAATAGTAATCAGAGGGAATACACCTTATAAAATTTATGGTTAGATCGAAATTTTATATTATATTAATAATTATAAGTTTATTAAAATTTAAATAATTGAATATGTATTAGTATGAAATGCGAGAGAATGAAATGGAAGGGTAATTTAAAATCTTAAGTTTATTTTTGAGCTTACAAAAACTAGTTTATATGGAGATTGAAGTTCAAATTGCAGACACTCGATTTATTCACTTTAAATGTAGAATTTCTAGCTACTGCTATTTGACAAAAAAAAAGTTTATGCAAAAAATAAGATTTTTAATTAATAAATTCGTAAAAAAGAAGTTTATGAATAATGTATAAAAGTTTATTTATGTATATGAAATGTTTTACATATGTTTAAAAAAAAGTCAATTTAAAATGGCTATATTTTGAAAAGATGTGGCAGCCCGAAAACGTGAGTTGCAATTAAATAATGGCTTTAAGAAGTGTCATCATTTTCAAATGGTGTCTTTTTTTTTTAATCATCAAACGTGTGTTTTTTTTTTTGACAATATCAAACGTGTCTTTTAAACTTTGGAAACGTCGTTTTTGTGATAAACTATGGTATAAAAAAAAAAAAAAAAACTCTATATTATTATAGGATTATTCAAAAGTGTCGAGCTATCTAAAGTTGCAGATCTATAATATATGGCCTGGCCCAACTGCCTACGCAATGCTAATCCAATGAGTCCAGTTGTCCACGTTCTCAGTCCAATTCAAATATACTATCATATTTCATGCTTGCTTGCTCTTCTCTCCTGCATTGATCGTTATCTTATCGGGTTATCGGTATACGAACAAGAGAATTACTTTTGTTATCTTACCGGTTACTCGCACGCTCTAAAACTTTTCCTTTTTATCCTTCCGTTACTTAAGTAACAGACGTTATATTTTAGAAATTATCATTTTTATAACGTCCTCTACTTAAGTAGTGGTACCAGCAGACGTTATAAATGTATGATGTTTTTCGGGCGTCCGGTATTAAGTAGCAGATGAGGGTGTTTTAATAAATTCGTAGGACGCGCACTAGAATCATTAAGGTGACAAAAGTAAATTCATGCTAACAATGCAGATATGAAGAAGGGATGAAGAGCAAATCTCTTATATTATTAGCCTGCAATAATATTAACATCCTCCTACAACCCAACTGTTCACGTATGTAAACACAAAGTTAATACAACGGGTGAGCTGCCCTAGCCAGTTATAGAGCACTCAAGAGAAAATGACTATTACAATACACTGTTTTTACCTAGAATGAATCTCCCTCTTTTCCTCCTAAGTGTCTCCTTTTATAGCCCCACATCCCTTGACCTAATGAGCCTTTTCTTGTGCTGAAGTATCCAGGCCCAATAAGCATGACATGGAGATCCAGAAGCAGCTCGTCCGTACAGGACGTGTGGAATTAGAACTCACGTGACTCACGTCATTTATCCGTGCAGATCACGTGGCAGTGGAACAAACCTAGCTCACGTCACTCATCCGTGCAGATCACGTGGCAGTGGAACAAACCTAGCTCACGTCACTCGTCCGTGCAGATCACGTGGAGGTGGAACGTGCGAAGGTAGAGCTCGTGATGTGATTTAGCTAGGCTTGTTAGAGTGAAGCTCACAACGTGGCATAGCTAGGATTGTATGAGGGGAGCTTGTGATGACCTGAATGGTCAAACTATAATATTATTTCATGATATGGTCGACCTATATCAGTCCACAGTCCACCAAGCGTCAAGCCAGTTAAGATGTAGATGTTTGTCTCTTTACCCGGTCGACCTATATTAGTCCACAGTCCACCAAGCGTCAAGTCAGTTAAGGTGTAGACGTTTGTCTCTTTATCCGGTCGACCTATATCAGTCCACAGTCCACCAAGCGTCAAGCCAGTTAATGAATATAGTCTTTTCACAACGATTGTCTTGTCTCGTCACATCAGTTGTACTTTCTTTCCTCTCTTTTTTTCTCTTTCTAATATCATGTTTCTATCATGACTCTTTTCCAGAATCAACTCTATAAATACTTGCCCCTCCTCCTCATTTTTACCATTTCACTAGTTACTCCCTCACAATCTCTTTTTTACTCTCTTGGATTTGCTCTTGGTGTGCACTACCTTTTTCCCTCCATCTTCATCAAGAAAAACTTATCCGTCACATCGTAGGTATCCTATCTATTCTTCTCTTATTTATTTGTTTACTTGTGAGTATATGAATGACATTGGTCAGCTCAGCTCCTCTATGAGCGTTATCAAGCCTAGCTCGACTCTTATTACAATTTTGCTAAAATTTCTCCTAGCTCATCAATTACAACTTATTTAGGAAGGATCACTAATATCATGTGTTGTTACAAAATTCCAATAAATAATCAAATAGCCGTTACTATTAGGCAAAGGTATGGCCACTAAAATATCACAGGTCGGTCCTTTTGTTAGTTCCCCATATCTTAGCTATAACTCCACAAGGAAATAAAAATAGCTCACCTCTACATAAAAAATAAACAAGAAAACCACAACTAGCTCCCATTAATATAAGCCTAGTAACGTGACCTTATCTCTAATATCCTATGTACTATTATCCCTTAGTCATAGTCAAGAGCCTTTGAGAGTAGCTTTATGTAAGTGCAGAATTTTTCTCCAAAAACCCCACTGAATCCATTTAACATCATGAGGGAAACTAAAGAGAGATCACAATAAAATAATTGGAGATAAAGTTTCTAGTAGACAAGCTTAACAACTCCTACCATACACCTCTAACAACACGACAACACAACAAAGAGAGAAGCTAAAGTAAAATAATGTATTGCAGTGTTCAGCACAATATGTGTAGCTACGTATTGTAGTGTCCAATCATATTAATAAAGTTTACTAGATCACAGTTACTTGTTTTTTCAAATACGCAAAGACATTGTACTATAGGGACTCACAATAAAAACAAGGAGTTAGTGTGCTACACTTACTTTTATCATATTAAAAAGTAGTAAAACTTTTAAAACTTTATAACGGAAGTTGGAGAGACTACACAAATAATATTCTTCTTTGCTAACTTGCAACCATGCTACACCTTTCTCCAGCTCGGTCCTATTGCTTTCGGCTCTCTCTTTGCTTGGCCTTCTATCAGCTCGACCCTTTTTATCAGCTCATCCTTCTATTATAATTTAGTAACATCAGCTCTGCTCGCCCTTCTCTAAGCTCGGCCCTCCTTATCAGCTCATCCTTATATTATAATTTAGTAACATAGCTCTGCTCGGCCTTCTATCACCATATTGCCTAAGTCCATAGCTCATCAATTACAGCATATTTGCATGGCAACAACCTCAACTCTTTGTAATATGTTATTTGTTCACTAAAATATATCTCTTATGAAACAAACAAATTATAGCTTTCAACCACTTGAAGTTGAAGCTCGGCACTCCTAGAACTAGTAGCAATGTTCAATTTGGTATCATCATAATCATAAGCATTGTTCCCAGAGACTAAACTAGGTACATCACTTGTCTTTTCTTTTTTAAAATCATTTTATTAAAAATGAAAGTGTATAATGCTTGATTTCTTTCTCCATGTTTCATTACTATTTTCAATTGATTTATTTCTCTATCTTTTACCTTCCTCTTTGTTAAGTAAACAACACACCAAATATTTGATTACGTGCCCCAAAACTAGTTTTCTACATAAAACAGCTCGGCTTACTACAAGAACACACGTAATGTTTGATAAAATGCTCCAAACTATTTTTGCTTAAACAGCTCGGCCGTATGCTACTCTTGCTTAAACAACTCGGCTTTAACTACTCTTGCTTAAACAACTCCGTCTTTACCCAGAGCACCTCTTCTCTGTCACTTGAGCTCATACACACATTCATGTTTGATAAAATGCTCCAAACTATTTTTGCTTAAACAGCTCGGCCGTATGCTACTCTTGCTTAAACAGCTCGGCTTTAACTACTCTTGCTTAAACAGCTCGGTCTTTACCCAGAGCACCTCTTCTCTGTCACTTGAGCTCATACCCACATTCATGTTTGATAAAATGGTGATATGTGGTGGAAGAATCATCAGAAACTTAGTAGGAAGAACTGAAATACCTTGAGTTGAGATGGAGGTTGAAACAAGCCATTAGAAAAATGATGATAGAGTAGAATAGTCATCTCTTGCGTTTTCAAATTACTGAAAAAGCAAATTCATATAGTACTAGTTTAATTTAGTGTATGTATTCTTCTTTTTTACTTTAGTGCAGTGTATGTGCATTTTTATTATAAACAAATGTTTGTAGATATGAGCTAGGAGAGAAGAAACACAGAGGTGCAGATATTGTACTGTGCCAATTTCCAATTTTCTATGCCTTGAGCCTTGTGTATCACGTGAAGAAACATTTTTAAATAATAGTGTCAGTATAACTTTTCATCAAAGTGTCTTAAATACCTTCGACTAAAGATAATAAGACATAATATTTCTATAAGCTTCGGTCGGATCGGTCATCATGAGATTGAAAATTTGGAAACCGAATTCGACCACGTGCATCCGTTCCTAGTCTATTTTTTTCACTCGTGAGACCCGAGATCCATGCCAATCCGACCGCAGATAAAAGTTTCTCACGGTTATGACGGTTTTCGGTCGGGCGAGTAATACTTGCTCACCCCTAACTTCTTATTCACAAACATTTTTGTTGATGAATAAGGTAGATACTACATAATGAGCTCTTTAACTTGTTGTACAAAATTTTCTTAAGTTGAATTTGAACAAACACACCTAACACTAAAGAGCTTGGTCAATGGAGCTCGAAAGAAAACAACTGCTTGGTTTTTCTTTCTATTGCACTTCGGCTCCGCCTTCACTTTTGCGGCTTGAGAACACTTCTTCTCTTTCTATTTTATAGTTTTCATAAAATAAATTTTGAATAGTTTTCATAAAATAAATTTTGAGTTCAACAAAATCTAAAAGTTAAAGTGACAACAAAACCTCTTACACCTTTGATCAGGCAGCTCGGTTACAAACTCTTTCTCTCATCACTTTTTCTCTTCCTTAGCTTAAACTTTGCTTCTTATTTTTTATGTTAGAGTTTTTACCTTAGTTTATTCTTCACGTCTTTGCTCCACCTTAGCTTGATTTTCACCAACCTAAACTTTTTTTTTTTAGGATTGGAGGTGGATCCAAGCTACCCATGTCTTGTTGGGAGAGACAAAGGTCCGAGTCTCCCGACTCATATATGCCTCCATCCTCTTCTGGGTCTAACATAGAGGAAGGAGATGAATTTAATCCTCTTCAGGTAGAGCTACCCCGGGAAGATTGGGCCCATGAAGAAGTTTGTAATGTTACCTCTAAATATTTCGACTTCAATTCAGCTTTGGCGTGTTTTACAAATTGGAGTCATCCTTCTTCGCGTGCCCTCTTTGATATTCGACCTTGTTACGAAGGAGACGCGGTTTGTGACGCTCCCTCAGAAGGAGAGTGTGTTTGTTTTACTTATGTGTACTACTGTATTTTTTCGAAATTGGGAGTTCGCATGCCGTTTACCGAGTTCCAATGTGAGATTCTTCGTACGCTAAACATCGCGCCCACCCAATTGCATCCAAACTGTTGGGGCATTATTAGAGCATTCAAAATCTTGTGTGGTGGCTTAGGTCTTCCTCTCTCCGCCTATTCTTTCTTTTCTTGCTTCCAAGCTAAAAGTCTTAAGAAACAATCCTGGATTTATATGAGCAACAGAGCTAAACACACTCTCATTACTCCCCTTACCTCGTCTTGGAAACACTTCAAAAATGACTTCATTCGTATTTCACCTAGTCCTAACTCCTCACTATGGTATGATGATTTTGGAGCTCCATTTTTTCCTTTTCATTGGACCAAAAGACCTGTGCTGAAACCTAACCTTCGTACCTTGCCTCACTCACTCGAGGACCTGGAAACTGTTGCAGAGCTACGTTCGATGCAAACTGTTACCGTAGCCGAATTACTTCTTTATGAGAACAACGCAACTCAACTATCTTCATATTTACGTAATTTTCAAGACTTGAACTATTATTACAGCTTTGTTGTATTTGAAAGAACTATTGTTAATGCTTACATTTGGTTCCTTTGCATCTGCAGGATCGAAAGGAATGTTGAGTAACGCGGAGCGCGCTCGAATTAGGAGGATAGCTGGTGAAGAGGACCAAGGTTCACAACAAGATGCACCCAAAGATCAAGGTGCCTCCATTCCTATTGGTGAAGCTAGCTCTACTTCTCCTCAGAAGAAAAAGGTGAAGAGAAAGAACACTCCTAGAAATGAGATCGTTTTGGCAGCTACTTCATCTCGGGCTAGTCCACGACCTATTCCTCAAGTTCCTATCCCTACCGGAACTTCCACTCTTCCCGCAAACAACTGGCGCGCTAACCTGGCTCTTGAAGATCGTGGTGGCGAAACCCAATCTGCTTGGGATGTGCGTTTTTCGGGTGAGAGAGTTATACCACACTACACTACCTCTTCTAACGTAGAGCTAATTAAAGAGATCGGCTTTGAACAATCCTTGGAGGCTGTTAGGACATATAGTTTATGGTCAGCTTCCCTTGCTCATGAGACCAGCAAAACTCTCAAGGAGGAGCGTAGTCGTTATGTTGAAAATCTCCGCGTAAAGACTGATGTTATCACCACACTGAAGGCGTCATTGAAAAATACTGAAGACGAACTCACAACATCGCATTCGAAGTTCTCAGAGTTGGAGTCAAAGATGAAGTCTCTTCAAGTATCACGTACAAAAAAAGAAAAGAAATTTGACGAGAGCGTAAAGCTTGAGAAAAGGAACAAACAAATTGGGGAAAATATGAAGGAGCTTGAGAAAAAGGACAAGCGAATATATGCCTTGGAGAGGTCAGCTGTTAAAGAGTACGATCTTGGGTTTTCTCGAGCTCTTGAGCAGCTTGAGGTCCTGCACCCTGGACTTGATACCAGTATAGCAGATTCGAGATTCGTGGTCGAAGAGGGTGAGATTGTGGATCCAGAAGCTAGGTCTACATTTGGTGTTGTGACTAGCCATCGACCTTCTTAGTGGTTATATCTAGAATATCTTGCTTTATTACTATTCCGTATTCTCTTTTGGTATTTGCAGTATCGTTTTGTACTTATGTATGTGGTCACTTTTGGGCCCTTACTATGTTGTTTTGTACTTGTATGTGGTCACTTTTGGGCCATTACTATGTTGTTTTGTACTTGTATGACTCATGACTATTTGAACTTTAAATGTTCGAGCTGAACTCGATTGTGCTTCACATATGATATCATGATATTTATTATTTCATGCTTGTTTGTTACTTGCCTTGTCATGTGTTATTATTATTTGCATTATAAGTTTCTCAAAGGCATGACCTTGCTAGGACATCCTTATTGAGACGTCAAAGAAAGTCTCTAACGGATCTTTCCCTATAACGTAAATTTGCCTAAGGGTCGGGTCTATATCGAAACTCGCTCAGGTCTTTAAAGGCATGACTCTGTTCAGCCATCCTTATTGAGACATCAAAGAAGAGTTTCTAACATAAATCTGCAAAAAGTACTATAGAAAGCAGCTTTGATTTTCATATCATAAATATAAAGCATAACATTAAATGGGCCTAAAAGGTCTTGGCATAGTAGCCTTCGTTACTACTACATAATATAACTTCAAAATAAATTAGACATAAAAAATATAAATAGATACTTGCTCGCTTTCTTTCATCTAAATCTTCTTCCCCCTTTAACTAAAGTAGTAGCGGAGGTTTGCTGCATTCCAAGTCCGTGGTACTTTCTTACCACCTAAATGCTCCAAGCGATAAGCTCATTTTCCCACCTCTTCTTTTACTCTAAATGGTCCTTCCCAGCGTGGAAAAAGCTTTCCTGGCGTCTGTACTCCTGGTTTCTTTCTTAGTACTAAATCACCCTGTTTGATGATCCTCTTCTTGACTTTTGAATCATATCTTCTAGCTGCTCTTCTTTTACAAGCTTCCTTCTTCAAATGAGCTCGAGCTCGCACTTCTTCCTGGAGGTCCAAATTGGCTAACAAGTTGATAGAATTCTCTTCCATGCGAGCAAAAAGGACTCCCGCACTAGGTTCATTGATTTCAATTGGAATCATAGCATCTGATCCATACACCATCTTAAATGGGGTTTCTTGTGTGGAAGAGTGTGGAGCAGTATGATAAGACCACATAACCATTGGTAATTCTTCTACCCATAATCGTTTAGCTGCCTCTAACCTTTTCTTCAAACCTTGCAAAATTACTTTGTTAGCCGACTCAACTTGGCCATTTGCTTGAGGGTGCTCCACTGATATGAAGCTAAGTTGTATTCCCCATTCCTTGCAGAAATCAGCTACACTCGAGCTGGCAAAAATTGTGTTCCATTATCAGTCACCAGCACCTTTGGGAGACCAAACCTGCATATAATCTTCTTCCAATAAAACTTTTTTATCCTTTCAGCTGTGATGGTAGCCACTGGTTCCACTTCTATCCACTTAGTGAAGTAGTCCACAACAACTATTAAAAACTTCACCTGACCCGCTGCTTCTAGAAATGGACCCAAAATATCCACTCCCCATTTGAAAAAAGGCCATGGGGAAACAACTGAGCTTAGATGTTCTGGAGGAGCTTGGTGGAGATTTGAGTACCTTTGACACTTATCACATTTCTTTACATAATCAGCACAATCCTCTTTTATCGTCGGCCAATAGTAACCTGCCCGAAGCACTTTTGACGCAAGAGTTCGACCTCCGATATGACTACCACATGCCCCCTCATGTACCTCGGCCGTCACATACTCCGCCTGCTTTGGAGCTAAACATTTCAGAAGTGGGCTGGAGAAACCTCTCTTAAAAAGTTGATCCACAATGATAACAAATTTGACCGCTTTCTTCTTGACCTTTAATGCCTCATCGTCCTGTACCGGAAGTTGATTTTCTTTCAGATACCGTATAATCTCTCCCATCCACGACTCCAACTCTTCTATTACAAACAAGAGCTCTTCCTGGTCTATACTTGGGCGTGCCAAAGTCTCTTGAATCACAGATCTATTATTCCCTGGTTGTTTGGTACTGGCCAGCCTAGCCAACAATCTGCTCTTCCGTTCTGATCTCTCGGCACATGCAACAATTTGAAACTTTCAAATTTCTGAATTAACTTAGCCACTTTTCAAGGTACTTCAAAAGTTGAGGGTCCTTTGTTTGAAAACTTCTTGTCACATGTCCAGTAACTAGTTGTGAATCACTTCTTGCTTCGAGCTCTTTAACCCCGACTTCCACTGCCAAGCGCATCCCTGCTACTAAAGCTTCATACTCAGCCTGATTGTTACTCGCTTTAAATTCAAACCTCAAGGATTGTTCGATCAGAACACCATCAGACCCTTCCAATGTCACTCCTGCTCCACTTCCCTTTAGGTTGGACGAGCCATCAACCGATAAAATCCAACTAGCAGCTACGGGACTTCCTTTTTCTGTTAAGGTTGGATGAGTCATCTCTACTACGAAGTCGGCTAAGGTCTGCGCCTTTATCGCTCCTCGTGGCTTAAAAATGATATCAAACTCAGACAGTTCTACTGACCACGTAACCATCCTCCCCGCCAAGTCTGGTTTTTGCAATACTTGTCTGATTGGTTGGTCTGATCGAACTATTATAGTGTGACTCTGGAAATAAGGTCTGAGCTTTCTAGTAGAGGATAACAAAGCTAAGGCAACTTTCTCAATTTTTTGGTAACGTAGCTCAGCTCCATGTAATACTTTACTGGTGAAGTATACTGGTTTTTGCTCCTTACCCTCCTCTTGAACAAGCACCGAACTGTAAGCCTTCTCAGATACAGCCAAATATAATATCAGTGGAGTGCCCAACCTGGGCTTTACAAGGATGGGTGGTGTTGTAAAAAATTCCTTCAACTTCCGGAAAGCTCCTTCACATTCTTCTGTCCAACAAAACTTTTCATTTTTTCTGAGCAATTGAAAGAAAGGTAGGTTTTTGTCTGCAGAACATGATAAGAATCTTGTGAGTGAAGCAATTCGTCCTATCAACTTCTGAACGTCCTTGGCATTAGTTGGGCTCTTCATCTCCATGATGGCCTTGCATTTTTCTGGATTCACCTCTATCCCTCTCCTAGTTAGCATGAAACCTAGAAACTTTCCAGCCTGAACTCCAAATGAACACTTTTCAGGGTTTAATTTGATGTCATGCTTCCGCAATAAGCGAAACACCTTACTAAGGCTACTTTTGTGATCCTCTTCTCGGGCTGATTTTACTACCATATCATCCACGTACACCTCTATGGTCTTGCCGATCTCGTACTTGAAAACTTTATCCATTAATCGCTGATAAGTAGCTCCAGCATTTTTTAAACCAAAAGGCATAACCTTGTAGCAGAAATTAGCCCTATCGGTCATGAAAGCAGTCTTCTCCTCATCCTCTAGATGCATTCGTATTTGGTTGTACCCTGAATATGCATCCATAAAGCTGAGTAAACCATACCCTGAAGCATTGTCCACCAACTGGTCGATGCTAGGTAGCGAGTAAGCATCTTTAGGACACACCTTGTTCAAATCAGTATAGTCAGTGCACATTCTCCATTTTCCCGAAGCCTTTTTTACCATCACCACGTTTGCTAGCCAGGTCGAGTATTTTACCTCACGGATGAACTTTGCATTCGCTAATGTTCACGTATGTAAACACAAAGTTAATACAAAGGGTGAGCTGTCCTAGCTAGTTATAGAGCACTCAAGAGAAAATGACTAGTACAATACACTGTTTTTACCTAGAATGAATCTCCCTCTTTTCCTCCTAAGTGTCTCCTTTTATAGCCCCACATCCCTTGACCTATTGGGCCTTTTCTTGTGCTGAAGTATCCAGGCCCAATAAGCATGACATGGAGATCCAGAAGCAGCTCGTCCGTACAGGACGTGTGGAATTAGAACTCACGTGACTCACGTCATTTATCCGTGCAGATCACGTGGCAGTGGAACAAACCTAGCTCACGTCACTCATCCGTGCAGATCACGTGGCAGTGGAACAAACCTAGCTCACGTTACTCGTCCGTGCAGATCACGTGGAGGTGGAACTGCGAAGGTAGAGCTCGTGATGTGATTTAGCTAGGCTTGTTAGAGTGAAGCTCAACGTGGCATAGCTAGGATTGTATGAGGGGAGCTTGTGATGACCTGAATGGTCAAACTATAATATTATTTCGTGATATGGTCGACCTATATCAGTCCAATATATATATATATATATATATATATATATATATATATATATATATATATATATATATATATATATATATTAGACTATATGTTAGTTGTTTGAAGGAATAAAAACAAAAGCATGTCTAGGTGGCACTTAATGATCGTTGCTATGCAGATGTGTGCAGTGGCGGAGTTAGGACCCTGGTTCAGGGGGTGCAATTTTTTTTAACAGGAGATTTTTTTTATAAAAGGATTGCAGATTTTCTAACTTCATTAATAATTATTGTAATATATAAATAAAATATTAATTAATGTCATATTAAAAAACAAAATAATACTTATTTTGAACCATTTTTAAAGAGTAAACTAATATATCAGTCACCGACTTTGTAAGATACTTTTAAATAGATATCTTGACTCTATATAAATATATTAAAAAAGTCTCTGTCTCTGTTAAATTTTACTCATAATAGTCGTTCAAAGAATATCTTAAAGGATAAATTAAGAATAGTGAATTAATTTAGAGACTAAATTAATAGTAAATAGTTGAACATAGAGATATATTAATCCATGTGGATACTTTAACGTGTTATTTTATTTTTGCTTGTATTTTTACTTTGACATGTGGTGTGGAGAAATTTATTAATGCTTGTGTAGAGCTGCGATTGGATGGATACTTTGACAATGATACTACGAGAGCACATGGCACTCGACTTGCAGGGTGCAAAATCTTTACATGATGGATTTCAAAACATTTGAGGGGGTTCATTTAGCATAATATAGAGTTCAAAGTAAAAATAGCCAATAATATTATTACCATTATGTGTAGTTTTTTAATTCCAGAGGGTGCAACTGCACCCCCTCAGTCCAATGTAGCACCGCCACTGGATGTGTGTCCATTACTGTATTAACGATGAGAAAAGCCAAATATCAAGTTTACTCACAATGAATTGGATAACTGGTGTTAATTGTTGTGGCAAGTGTGAGTGTTAAGTCCCACATTGCTTAGATAAGTGGAGGTTGAACACTTTATAAGTAAGAGGACCCATAAACCTAACGCCTTAAGGTTTTGGGTAAGAGTGTGGTGTCCAACTCACTTGTACAGTTGTTCTTAGACCCAATGTGGATGATCCCCTGGTTGTCCCCTCGTGATGACCCAACAGTGGTATCAGAGCCGATGGTTCGACAAAGGGTTGAACTGGCTCCTTGTATCGAAAGTCTTCCTGACAAAGGTGGTCAGGCGGCGAGTCCCGTGTGCAGTGTGGCAACGGCGGTACAAGTGTAGTGTAGCTGAAAAAGCTTCCGCTTGAGGGGGAGCATATCCTGGTATGGATGGACTCACACTTGAGGGGGAGATTTTTGTGGCAAGTGTGAGTGTTAAGTCCCACATTGCTTAGATAAGTGGAGGTTGAACACTTTATAAGTAAGAGGACCCATAAACCTAACGCCTTAAGGTTTTGGGTAAGAGTGTGGTGTCCAACTCACTTGTACAGTTGTTCTTAGACCCAATGTGGATGATCCCCTGGCTGTCCCCTCGTGATGACCCAACATGTAGCACCGCCACTGGATGTGTGTCCATTACTGTATTAACGATGAGAAAAGCCAAATATCAAGTTTACTCACAATGAATTGGATAACTGGTGTTAAAGAACGATACAAAAGTGCCGATAATTATGCTCTTAGTGTGTTAACTCAGTTATTGCTAGAAGTAAGTTTTCCCGATACCGCATAATCCTTTTCCCTCGTGAACACTCCCCCTAGAAAGTAAGTTTTTTTTTAAGGTGATGCTAAACGGTGCTCCCGGGCATTATTTAAACATAATAAATAAAAAAAATAGAAAAAAAAATTAATATTTAAAAGTCAACTTTTTATTCTTTTAAGGTATTGAATGCACAAAGTTCGAGACAAACTTTCTATTTTAACATGCTTAACCATTGACCCGGGGACGATGTTTAGCATTTTCCTTTTTTTAATATACAAAAAAAACTTTAAGAAAGCGAATAGCTGAGGAGTGACGGCTACAAACTTTGTCAAATGTGGTTGTGAGTGTGCATCTAGAAGATTATCTCCAATAAGTGGGGTGGGTTCACTTCATCAACTACGTCTTGTTGTTATTAATTTAAAATTTGGATATCTTTTAAAAAAAAAAAGATATGTAAACGAAAAAAAATTTAGAATGCATTTGATTTTTTTTGTTGATAATTAGAACGTATTTTGTTTGTTGATATAATTAGAACACATTTGTTTAAAATAAAAAAAAAAGTTTAATCACTATGAACTATTGATGAAAATTAATTTTAAACATTGGCATTTAATTAAAATAGTTTTTTTTTTCCATTATAAATAAAATATAGATTTTTCTTTCTCTTTTTTGAAGGATATATTTTTCTTTCATATCTGCAGTGATTTGAAATTGTTTTATTTTTAACCTCCTATTTAAATGACCCAACCTCTTTGTTTTTTTTTTCAAAAAAAAATCCAAACTCTTAAGACTTGCTTAGTTTTCACTACCAATATCCGGTCCAGTGGACTGCATAATCGGGATCCTCCATACTAAAGCCTCGTTTGGCCCGGCTTATTTTTTACTTTTCTATTTTTTTCTAAACAAAGTAGATAAGTAAAAAAATTGCTTTTGACCGTATTTCTACGTAAAAGAAATAGAGAAATAAAATAAATAAATAAAAAGTAAGGAAAAATAAGATCAAACATAATTTTATACTTGTCTACTTTGTTTAAAGAGAAATAAAAAAATAGAAAATAAACCGGAACAAACGAGACCTAAATCTAATGTCAATCACCAACTACCACTAACGAAGTTAACACTTACTTAAACCACCGATTCATTGTCTGTTATTCAATTATCTCATTATAAACCTAAAAGAAAATAAAACAAAATAAATTGTAGAATATTTTTAATTATAGTCACTACCTTTATCATGAAAACAAGCCACAAATGCTGACTCAATATGAAATAATGGCATGTAGTTGGTATAGCAACCTTTTGACATTGTAAACAAAAAATCTTCAAATCTCATCATAAAACCAAATAATCTCAAAAGTCATAACCACGGTTGTTGAAAATTTTGGCATTTTTCCAAACAAAGAAACAAGAACATCTCAACGCGCGTTTACTCATTCTAGTTTCTGTTTTTTGTTTCTTATAAAAACCAAAAACCAAAAAAATAAAAAATTCTCGTACAACAATTTTTAATTCGTGGGTTGTCATTATTTTTTCTTGTTTCATCTTCAATTTCATAAAATCCATACCTTTGACTTCACATATTTTGTTGTTTTTTAAGAAAGATGTGTCCTTTAAGGTTTATCTTGGTGTTCTTCTCTGCTCTTCTGGCTGGTTACTTTGCATGGAGAACGGTTAGTTCTTCACCAAAGATTGATTTGGATTCTGATGATTCAATTGTTGAAGAAAAATCATCTTTCAAGAAAGAAGATTTTGATTTCAAAAAGGTATACCCTTCAAAATCTTTTTTTTTTTCAATGGCCCATAATTTTTTTACAATTTCCTTTTTTTAATAAATGCTTAAATTTGTGATTCATATGTAAGATTTCAAATCCTGGTTTTTTTCTTCTTCATTTTTAGATTAATGTGTTTTTTTTTTTATCTAATGTTGATTGGGTTTTTAGATTATGTTTTAATGTTAAATTTTGGGATTTGCTTGTTCTTTGTGTTTGGTTGTGTTTTGTATTCAATTTACCATTATATGTTGATTATTATGTTTTTATGTTAAATGTTGGGGGATTTTTTTTTGAGTTTTGTATTTTTAGATGATGTTATGTTTTTATATTTCTTTTTCTTGATTAGGTTTTTTATTTTAAATTTATGTTTCTTTTTTTGTGTTTTTGTTTTGAACTAACCAAAATGTTGATTGGATTTTCAGATGATTCAAAATGGATTTTGGGTTTTTGTTGACATGGCTAGTGGAAGATATCTATGGAGAAATTTGAGGCAAACAAACAAAGATGTAGAATTGAAGAGCTCTTAGAAATATTAGGGACTTTATGATTGTGGTATAGAATTATGCAATGTAATTTCTTGTATTTCCAAGAATATTGTTTGGTAGATAAATGGAGTGAAAGAACTTGATGTATGATTCTAATCATTCTGCATTTTGTCCATGTTTGTTTTCAAAATCCTTTATGTATTAAATCCGGATTCATTGCAATCGCTAAACTCCCGCATTCACACTATTACTGTGTCAAAGACCGTGGAATTGAGATCGGACGGTGTAAATTTTATTTTTGAGTTTAGAAAATGATGGAGGAGAACATCATAAAGAGATTCATACGTTTTAGAGGTGTATTTGAGTACACTTTTCTTTTAGTTTAATGAATATGACAAAGATATCAAGATGTTGAACAGCTTTAATAAAATTGGGTGAAACATGTTTTTGGTTCCTATAGTGTCGTCGAGTTTTGTTTTTAGTTCCTGAAATTTTTTTTCATATTTTTTAGTCCCTGAAGTTTTTTCCGTCAGTGTTTTTAGTTCTTACTTTTCATTCAACTTGTGCTCCATTCGTGCATATCATTCGAAAGTTTAAAAGTATACAAGATATACACTAGTTTGATTAAAAATAGGGACTAAAAACACTGACGGAAAAAACTTCAGGACTAAAAAGTGCAAAAAAAACCTTCAGGGACTAAAAACGAAATTTTGCGAAAATATAGGGACCAAAAACACTCTAAAATTTCACGTTTTTCTTATTTTTTATATAACGGTATTTTATACTGTCAAAAAAAAATATAACAGTATTTTAAAAATTAACATTATTGGATGTTTCTTGCCAACTCAATATTTTTTTAATAAAAAATTAAGAAAAAGTACTTTATATGCACATGTTATGTTATAAAAGATAAAAGATTTAGACCAAAAAAAGAAAGATAAAAGATTAAGTTTTACAAATAAATAATAAAAAAGACTTAGGTTCCGTTTGGATTAGTTTATTTTTGAGCTTACAAACAATTTATGCAATATAAATTAGGTTTTGTGCTATTTTTTATAAGTTCACACTAGTGAAAATTGTATTTTTATAAGTTATTTTATTATAAACTACATTGACTTATAATAATACATAAAAATTGCATAAATTGTTTGCATAAGTTCAAAAATATGCTAATCCAAACGACCGTTAAAGTGTTAAAAAAACTCAACCACTTATAATATTTAGGTGTAATTGCAGTTTTAATCCCACCATTTTATCAAATTTGCAATTTTTGTCACTTTTTTTCTCGTTATTTTAATCCTCCTAGGGCCTGTTTGAAACAGTTTCCAAATACTCTTTTTTAGTTTTCAAAATTAAAAAAGAAAAAACGGGTCCGGTTATGCACCGTCCATAAACCATAGTAAAATGCTGCATACACTCCACCCTTCCTTCATACACCCCCATGTCCTTGCTTCATGCACCCCCACAATTTCTTCGTACACCTGATGCGATATTTCTGCAAGTGCACAGACTTATCGTGTAGTTATAAAAGATTATCGTTCCTTCAAGGACTATTTTCCAAAACTTCGCTTATGTTTTTAATATAATGTAAGGTTAAGGCTAAATAATAATTGGAAAGTGATTATAAAATAATTAATTTAATTTAAACAATTAGATTTAACTAACTAACTGGAATGTTACTCTAAGTCGCTTCAATGGGTTCGGTAATTAAATTGCATTTAGAAATAATGTTTCTTTTTAACAAACTGAAATTGATTTAAAAACACGCTCCTCACACTTTCGTGCTGTTGGTTAATATTGTAAAGTTATAAAATAAATGCTTCACTCTCGCTCTCACATTTACTTATAAAAATACTTTTTGAAAATCAATTAAATTTAATTAAAAAGATCTAGTTTTCACAAAAAAATATTAGTTTAAAGACTGAGGTCTCACACTTTCGCGCTATTGAACTAAATCATACAATATAAATAAATACTTCACTTTCGCTCTCATATTTAGTTTATAAAATATTTTTTGGAAACTAATACAGTTTAATTAATTTTAAAGAGCTATCGCGGTGTTTAAAATTAATGTCCAGTTTTTACTATCTAGTATAAATCTCACACTCTCGCGCTGTTGACTTACACTTTAGTTAATTTTCACTTTCGTGCAAAATTATAGTCTACCGTTTAATTAAAAAACTGAAACAGAAAACTAGTTTGTTTGAAAATAAAGTTTACAACTTAATTACTAAACCCAACTCAGCTTCTTATTCACATTCCAGTTATATTAAATTAGTTCGACATAATTATAATTGAAAACATCATGATTAAATAAATAACAATTAATTTAATTAAGAACATAACAAATATTAAACAAATAAATAAAAAACTGAATCTGATTGAGGACTGTATAATTAATACTGAAACCAATTAATAAAACAAGTAGCGGTAACTATTATAAAGCATGATTCAATAATTTGTAGAGAAAATAAAACAAACAAGGTAAGTGCCATATACTGTACAGTATATGGCACAAAACGTAAAAGCTAAAATGAGATACACGTACTGGAATATTGCAAAATAAATAAACAAATTGAAAACAAAAATAAAGTATTAAACTGAATTAAATATATATAATAGAGTAACTTACAGATAGCAACTGTAATGAAAGCAAAAACACCAGAATAACAATAGCTTAAAATCTCAAATAATGCGTGAAAAGAAGAAGAAGAAAAAAAAAATCTGAGTACAAGATCTATTTATAGGCTGGAAAATAGAGTTCCTTCCTCCCCAAGTTTAGGAGCTTCCGTTGATATTTAATAGATCATGGTGAGGAAAATAGGGAACCTGTAACTGTATCCGTGAAAATAGCTTGTGGCTGGTAGCCACAAGCCTTATGACCAGCGCCTTGCTTGCTTAAGCTTAGGAGGAAGTTGTTTCACTTGTGGGGACCACGTTGATATTTCTTCTTTTTTTACACACGTGAAAAACCATGGTGGTCACATGAGGCATGGCCAGCGCCTTGCTTTTGTTTGGTTTAAGTGTATGCTGGGCACAAGTGCCATGGCTAGTGCCATGCACTTGTGTCTTGGCTATTGTTTTGACTTCTAGTCCCATAAAACTCATGTTTTGCTAAATTTCGGCTGCATCTGTATTTCAATAAAATGTAATAATTATTTTATTGATAACACAATAATTTAGAGAAAATATTAAAATATCAAGACAAATAATATTAAATAAATAGTGCATTTTTCGGTGTTATCAAACTCCCCTAAACTTGAACCATTGCTTGTTCTCAAGCAAAAAGATATATCATTTAGTGATAGAGAAAACAAAACAAAAAGATTTTCCAAGAGTAACATTTTTAATCTCGACCAAATCAGAGAAACTAATTTATTTATCGTACCAAAAATATCATGGAAACACAAATCACAAATGAACATGAATTTCTTCCTTACATAGACCGTTCCGAATTATTTTACTATATCTGAACTTAACTCTCATTTCTTCTTTCGTTATCCTTTTTTAGCCCGCGGTAATGACATTAAGCCCGTTATCTATTCACACACACATGGTAGTGAGCCTGTTAGTGATTATGACCCGATTCTTTTTCATATTATTTATTTTTCTCTTTTCTTACTTTTTGTCATAGGATATTTTATATCTTTGAGGTATTTCGCATTTGGGCTAAATGATCGGGTGAGGGTCATCTGACTTAGAGTGCGTAGTCCCTTTTCAGATTTATACATCCTTGATTTTTGCTTTGATTATGGTAATTAGGTTTTATTTTGGTTTGATTATTTTCTAATTTCACAAGATTAAAACCATTGAATGTACTAAATGGTTTCCTAATTTTATTTTGGGAATTAGGTTTGATTATTTTGGAATTGTGGATTATTACTCATATGTGTATATGTTTGAACTTTTGTATGCTTGAATGGTTTCCATATTTGAGGATTGAACTGTGTTTGTTGATAGTAGTGTATGTTTTTGTGGTTTTAATTAATTAGTGAGTTATGTTTGTGTTGTGTTTGATTAATTGACTGAACCAAATGTAGCTGAACTAGAATATATGCTTGAACGTGAATATTGGCTGTCTTGATTTATTTGGTAGGAAAATTAAAGAAAAAGATATTGGACACTTACTAAATGTTGAGGTCATGTATGTCTGAAGACTATCAACATAGTTTTTGTTGCCAGTAAATCTGGTCTTTGTAGGACCATCACCAATAATGTTAACATGGTCCTTATGTTTATCTGAAGTAACATACTGATTATAGACACCAGCCTTATACATGATTAACAAAAGGAGCTTTGTTCTTAATAGGAATAAGTTTAAGTGCCTCAGTCAAAGTCTTAATCTGTCCACTACCATCTTGAGCAAGAACAACATTAGGCTTAACACTCTCAGGTGACACAAGAAGTTTCCTTTGATTTTCACTAGCCCATGTTGGGAAACCATCATCATCAGACAAAAGTTTCCTATTATTCAATTCACTTGTAAAAGAACTTAAGTTAAGGCTTTTCACAAAGTTTGCAACTCCATTAATTATATCAAAAGCATTGTTACTTAGCTCCAATGATGTTTTAAGAACCTTAGCCATGGTTTGTCCTGCCATTTGTGTTCCTCCATTTGTGTATCTATTGTTACTTGTAAAAGAACTTAAGTTATGGCACTAATGATGTTTTTATTGAGGCGTTTAAAATTGATTTTAGAATGGTTTCAGAGAGTTGTACTCTAAAACCATTTAGCTGGTAGAATGGTTTCAGAGAGTTGTACTCTGAAACCATTTTGCTGGTAGAATGGTTTTAGGTAGTTGATGTTTAATTGTTGCTTCCTAAACCATTTTGCTGGTAGAATGGTTTCAAATGATTATGTTCCAGTTACATCCTTAGTTTAGGCCATTTGGAGGAACTACAAAATTAACATCAGTTCATTTATCTTATCAATCAATTATGATTATCTTTTTTTGTAAAACTTATAGATTGTTGGAGATAATATGCAAGGTGCTGTGTTTGGAGAGCTGCTAGATTGCCTCTTGAAACCTACAAACACCAAAGAGAAAATATCAAGTATGTTAACTTCATTTTGTCATGGACAATGCTTCTTAATAATGCACTTCTTCTTAAAGTATGATTTATTTTTGACAATTTTGCGCAAAGGGATTGATATAGGTTGTTTTTACTTGTAGGCTTGATGCTACTTGCATCTCTTGGAAGCGAATGCGTGGAAACTAGTGTTAAAACAATTGATGTTGTTGGAGTTTGGAAAGAGAACAATGTTGTTGAAACTGAAAAGACCATTGAAGCTCTTAAAAGAGTTGCATAGTAAATTTAGAAAAATTCTCGGAATTGATGTTATTCTTGTTGTATAAATTGTTGTAGACCTTTGGATGTATTTATATATTTTAAGTTATTTTATGTGTCATCTTGGGTAGAAATTGTAATATCACCACCACATACATTGTAAAGAATTTAGACCTATATTTGTGTACTATCGATTAATGCAATTAGATTTCTAATGATTTTGCAATATCATTTTTCTGGTTTCAATATCTTTCCCATAGTTTCTACTAGTTATGCAATTCACCAACTACTAGTTAATGAAACCATTTAACTATACTAATGGTTTTAGTGTATTTACCTAGACTAATGGTTTCACTTATACAAATCCATCATAAACTAAAACTTGGAATTGTGACATGATGATATAGATGTGGTTTTCATTATGATGGATTTGGGTTCATGTCTTAATTCCCAATTATATCTTATAGCTTATGATTTGGGTCCATGTCTTCATGATGTCTTACTTAATTCCCAATTATAAATTTCTGAATTTCTTGTTATGTTATGTTATGTTATGTCTTCATGGGTTGATTTGAAGACAATCCTTTCACCAAAATAGCAGCGTTTTCCACTGAATTTCCACCAGTGGAAATAGAAGCAATTACGTGCACTACAAATAGCAGCGTTTTACACTGCTTTTCCACCAGTGGAAATAGAACGTTTTACACTGCTTTTCAACTAAAACTGCCTGTTTTGCTATCAGCATAGACACTGAAACCATTAATATTGGTAAATGGTTTCAGTATATAACTTACTGAAACCATAAAACCATACGTATGGTTTCAATGTTATATTTCTCTTTTTTTAGGTGTTTAGTATAGTGAATGTGTTCTTGATTTTGATTTTTATTGATTCGATTGTGTTTTTGTATAGGTTTTGATTCAATTGTGTTTTAAATGATTGTATATACCCCTACATATAAGAGAGGAGAATTGTCTTCAAATCAACCCATGAACCTAAACCTCGGAAGAGAGGCAATGTGTTGGATTCAAATGCACGCCCTTCAAATGGGTTGATTCGAAGACCATCCTTATCTTTCTCATGTTGGGAGAGCATCCTTAAGGAGGTTTCAACTAATGGAAGTTCCTGAACCTTTTATCAAAAGTGTATAAGTAACTGAAACCATTTAACAAGACTAATGGTTTCAGTGTATAACTTACTGAAACCATTTATCAAGCATAATGGTTTCAGTGTACAATTCCATCATGGGCTAATAATATTCAAAATCAAGGTTATAATATTGAAAAGCATAAGTATGAAAACTCAAATCAAGAGTTATTTCCTTTCACCAAGAGTGGCTAGAGGCACACAAAAGAAAAATTAAATTTCAAAAGTGGCGAAAGGTTTTTTCAAAATGGGTCTGCTTAATAGTTAATGTCGTTCAAATGAATTTATAATTAAGTTGAGAAAGATTAAAATGTGTTAGATTCGGAGAGAGGAGAAGTGTCTTTGAATCAACCCATGAACCTAAATTTCGGAAGAGGTGATGTGTTGGATTCAAATGCACGTCCTTCAAATGGGTTGATTCGAAGACCATCCTTAAATAGATTTCAACTAATGGAAGTTCCTGAACCTTTTATCAAAAGTGTATATGTAACTGAAACCATTTAACAAGACTAATGGTTTCAAAGTATAACTTACTGAAACCATTAGTCTTGATAAATGGTTTCAGTGTATAACTTGCTGAAATCATAAAACCATACTTATGGTTTCAGTGTACAAATCCATCATAGGCTAATAATATTCAAAACCAAGGTTATAATATTGAAAAACATAAGTATGAAAACCAAAATCAAGAGTTATTTCCTTTCACCAAGAGTGGCTAGAGGCACACAAAAGAAAAATTAAATTTCGAAAGTGGCGAGAGGTTTTTTCAAAATGGGTCTGCATAATAGTTAATGTCGTTCAAATGAATTTATAATTAAGTTGAGAAAGATTAAAATGTGTTGGATTCGGAGATAGGAGAAGTGTATTCGAATCAACCCATGAACCTAAATTTCGGGAGAGGTGATGTGTTGGATTCAAATGCACGTCCTTCAAATGGGTTGATTCGAAGACCATCCTTATCTTTCTTATGTTAGGAGACCATCCTTAAATAGATTTCAACTAATGGAAGTTCCTGAACCTTTTATCAAAAGTGTATATGTAACTGAAACCATTTAACAAGAGTAATGATTTCATTGTATAACTTACTGAAACCATTAGTCTTGATAAATGGTTTCAATGTATAACTTGCTGAAACCATAAAACCATACTTATGGTTTCAGTGTACAAATCATAACTTGCTGAAAAATTAAATTTCGAAAGTGACGAGAGGTTTTTTCAAAATGGTTTCGGTGTACAAATGCAAAAACACAATAGCATAAACCCAACAATAGATAAACACAACAATAGCAGAACTTCATCTCAAGAAATTCAAAAATTCAAAAATCCATCATAAACAAACATAACAAGAAATTCAGAAAATTATCTATATACAAATCCAAAAACTAACTAAGACATCATCTAGAACCTAGTTGTTGACTCATTTCTTCATAGTAGGTAGCTGCTTTGTTTTCCACATCTTTCCTTCTTGAATTGCTGGAGTCAGTTAAAATTGTCGAGCATATTCCAATCCTCAAATCCATTAGCTTTGCAACTTTGTCATGAAAGATGAAACCAATTTTGGTTACTGAAATTACTGGCAGAAAATAGATATGTAGCAGCCAAGACTAAGGTGAACACTGGAACAATTCATCACGGAATTTATTATAAACTCACAAGGCGATCTTCAGCTCAGTGTCTACTGTCTACTACTATTTTGGCTAAGACGGGACACAAAAAGAAAGAACAACTGTATCGTAAATATAAATTTACCACAAAATTCAGCCACCAAGTGAGTCACTAGTAGTCAGTGAGCACAGAAAAATAATGAACATTCAGTAATAATAGCATACAACTAGGCTTTGCTAATCCTAGGGTTTCAGAATCTTTAACAGTTTCTGCATTAGGATTATCTACCTTCTTGACATTATCATCTTCCTTAGAATTTGTTAAGCACATCAGGGAAGAACCCCACAAATCGTCCTCTATCAAACACTTTCTCACCACCAGAAACATTCTTCTTATCACCAACAGACACAAAATTCTTACTAATTTTTCAGATGTTTCAACACTACCCATAATAGCGTGCATTACCAAATGGAGGTAAAAGACAGTAGCAGTCGCACGCCACACTAGCAATAATTGCTATAATTCTTCAAATAGGCAAATACCAAGTTTGCCTCGCAATTTTTCAAATTGAACAGCATCTAGAGCTTTAGTAAATATATCTGCTAGTTGTTCTTCAGTGCCTACATGCTTAAGAGTAACAATTTTATCTTCTACAAGATCTCTTATGAAGTGGTGCCTAATATCAATATGCTTTGTCCTACTATGTTGAATAGGATTTTTTGAGATATTTATGGCACTAAGATTATCGCAATATAATGTCATGACATCTTGCTCCACATTATACTCCTTCAACATTTGTTTCATCCATAATAGTTGAGAACAACTGCTTCCAGCAGCTATGTACTCTGCTTCAGCTGTAGATAATGAAACACTATTTTGCTTCTTACTGAACCAGGATATGAGATTGTTACCTAGAAAGAAACATGCACCAGATGTGCTTTTTCTATCATCTGCACTACCTGCCCAATCTGAAGTAGCAAAGTTTTTCACAAGAAAGGGGGGTTTGAATTGTGAACCTTTAAAATATTCCCTATAAAAATTATCAATCACAATATACTTGAAGAAAATGATTAGATTGTTAGTTAAACCAAATAACCAAAAGTGTTGCAGTCTGGAGATCGATCTCCCAATCACTCTCTGACAGTATATATATAACTATTAAATTGTGATGTGTGTGATTAGTGATTGCACAAATTAAATCAGAGTAAGGGAAGAGAGTGCACACAATAATTTATCCTGGTTCACCCAAAATGCTTGGGCTAGTCCAGTCCCCACACTCCTTGTGAGATTGTCCACTAAGAGATGCTAATGATCTCAAGTTACACTTCCTTTGATCTAGATCCAAGATCAAATAATCTTCTAAGCCCTACAAGCTTAATCTACCTCAGTCACACTGACTATGAAGGTGTCACTCAATTAGTAGTTACGTACTAACTTGAGCCAATGGTTACAATGATGAAGGATTTTGGAATCAAAGCCTATTCACTCAATACACTTATGAGAAGCTTTGAAAATGGATGGATAAACTCTCAAAACACTCACTGGATATTCTGATCCTAGATATATATGAATTACAGATCTGAGTGATAGAGAAAAGAAGAGCTCGTGATAAAACTTGTAATGAAAAAACAAGTGTTGAAGTTGTAGTGGAGACTCTTGCTATTCAAAGTTGCCAAGGAGTGATGATCAGGGAGTCTTGGCCACGAAGTATATCCGTTGGAAGCTTGAAAATAACGGCTAGTTGCTTCTGCAAATTGACAGCTCATGTAATTTGAAGAAAACAGATCAGTCTGAGATTGATCTCCAAAGTTTCTTCTTCTGACTTTTAAGAGAGGAGCGTATTGCTAGCTGTTGTTGAGCTGTAATGTTGCTGTACGTTGCTTAACAAACAAGTATAGCCGTTGTGCAGCTTTTGGATAACCTTTGAATAGCTGTAGCAAGCTGGTGTCACTCCAAGTGATGATTTTCTCTTTCCAGCATTGGTCTGAGATCGATCTCCCAATTCTGGCGTGAATGACATTCTTCTTTTTGGAGCAAAGAAGCTAGAGCACGAAAAGTCCAGCTGTTATGGATAAGAACAGCAGCTGGATGTTGTACTTGATGTTCCATAGTGTCCTTGTTGCAAGTACAATTGTCATATAGAAAGAGAAACTTCATTGGAGAATGTTCCGACTTTATTCTTTAAAAGTACAAGTCAATTCTCCAAGACCAGGTTGTGTTGTCTAATTCTCCATGGTCCATATAAGATCAGTTCCATTAATTGAGTATAAAAATATCCTTGTGTCATATGCTCAATCTTCACATGGTTAAATCATAGAACTTGATAAAAGAAGTAAGTTCTCTATTCATGAGAGAAACCTTTGCCTTAAATGATCTCTTGGATGTGTAGATAATTCGTGAGAGAAGCCCAAGAGAAAAGTGATCATTTGTCTTGTACATAGTTGACTTATCCATAAGTCCTTTTGCATTGATTGTGTGAAAATGATGTCTGCGCAGGTCTCAGAGATCAATCAGAGACCGTTCTCCAAGCTTTTGTTTTTATCACAATAAAAACATGATATTTGATCTAAATAGCTCAATTGTTCCTAGCTTGATTAAAACACTCAAGAGCACTTGTTAGATACCAAAAAGATTAGAATTACACTAAAAAATAATTAAGAGGTTTGTTATCCTTAAAACATCAATTAGGGATTTTGCCTCAACACAATCTGCATCACAATATCCTACTAGAGTAGAATTTTCACTATGACAATAGAGAATCCCATAATCACAGTTGCCCTTAACATACTTCAAGATCCTTTTTACTTGAATAAGATGGCTCATCTTGGGTTGGGCTTGGTACCTAGCACATACTCCAACTGCAAAAGTAATATCAGGTCTACTAGCAGTTAGATATAATAAGCTTCCAATCATACTCCTATATAGGCTTTGATCAACATCAATTCCTGTTTCATCTTTGGTAAGCTTCAAATGTATTGCTGCATGAGTTCTTCCTGTACCCTTGACTTAAGAGAAATTCAGTGAGCCTCTCATACCATGCCCTAGGGGCTTGTTTTAGGCCATATAGGGCTTTCTTCAATTTGTAGACATGATTGGGGAGAGTGGGCTCTATGAATCCTTTTGGTTGTTCAACAAAGACTTCTTCATTTAAATACCCATTGAGAAAGGCACTCTTCACATCCATTTGGAATAATTTGAATTTTAAGATGCAAGCAACACCTAAGAGAAGTCTTATGGACTCAAGACGAGCAACAGGTGCAAATGTCTCATCAAAGTCAATTCCTTCAATTTGAGCATAACCTTGAGCAACAAGTCTGGCCTTGTTTCTGGTGACAACTCCATTTTCATTAGACTTGTTCTTGAATACCCATTTAGTACCAATCACATTTACATTCTCTGGTCTTGGAACCAATTCCCAAACTTCATTTCTTTTGAACTGTTCTAGTTCCTCTTGCATCGCATTTATCCAACAATCATCAGTCAAGGCTTCCTTCACATTTTTCGGCTCAATTTTAGATACAAAGCAAGCATTTGAGATAACATCATTCATCCTTCTTGTAGAGATTCCTTGGTCAGGATTACCAATGATGAGATCAGAGGGATGATTCTTTTGGATCCTAATGGATGGACCTTTCTTAGGTGGAGCACTCATAGACCCAGTTTCAGAAGCTTCCATGTTATTTTCATCTTCCTTTACATTTTCAAATGCTTCAGTTGATGAGTCAGATGCTGTAGCATCTTCACCTGCATCTTGCGTCCCTCTTTCTACATGGTCAACTATCACAACATTGCTAGACTCCATCATTACTTTGGTTCTGGAATTGAACACTCTGTAGGCTCTATTGTTGGTGGAATAGCCTAAGAATATTCCTTCATCACTTTTAGGATCAAGTTTTCTCCTTTGTTCTTTGTCAGCCAAGATGTAGCATTTGCTTCCGAACACATGAAAATATTTGACCGTAGGTTTCTTGTTCTTCCAAAGTTCATACAGAGTTGTGTTGGTTCCAGTCCTTAATGTAACTCTATTGTGAATGTAACAGGTTGTATTCATGGCCTCAGCCCAGAAGAAATATGGTAGTTTCTTTGCATGAAGCATGACTCTAGCTGATTCTTGTATAGTTCGATTCTTTCTTTCAACCACTCCATTTTGTTGGGGTGTGATGGGAGATGAAAATTCATGTTTAATTCCTTCAGATGCACAAAATTCAGAAAATTTTGAGTTTTCAAACTCCTTTCCATGGTCACTTCTTATCCTTAAAATTACACTATCTTTTTCTCTTTGAAGCTGAACACATAGATCTTTAAAGATGTCAAAGGTATCTGATTTTTCTTTGAGAAAATTGATCCAAGTGTATCTAGAGAAATCATCAACAACAACATAAGCATACCTTTTTCCTCCTAAGCTTTCGACTTGCATAGGTCCCATAAGATCCATATGAAGTAACTCAAGGACTCTTGTAGTTGTGGAATGTTGTAGCATCTTGTGTGGCATCTTGGTTTGTTTTCCAATTTGACATTCACCACAGATGTTACCTTCTGCAATTTTAAGCTTAGGTAGTCCTCTAATAGCTTCCTCAGATATTGCCTTTTTCATGCTCCTCAGATTTAGATGTCCTAACTTTTGGTGCCAAAGTGTTACCTCATTTTCTTTTGCTATGAAACATGTTGACAGATTTGCTTCCTCTTGAGATACCCACAAGTAGCAATTGTCTTTGGACCTCACACCTTTCATGAGTAATTCATCATTCTTACTTGTGACAAGACACTCAGCTTTGGTGAAATTTACCTTCAGACCTTGGTCACACAATTGACTAATGCTAATCAAATTAGCAGTTAATCCTTTTACAAGTAGCACATTATCAAGTTTAGGTAAGCTTTTGTTGATCAGCTTTCCTACACCAATGATCTCCCCTTTGGCTCCATCTCCAAAAGTCACATAGCTAGTTGAGTAAGATTTGATATCAACAAGAAATCTATCATCTCCAGTCATATGCCTCGAGCACCCACTGTCAAAATACCAGTCTTATTTTGAAGAGGCTTTAAAAGAAGTGTGAGCAATCAAACCTGTAACTTGATTTTCAGTTTGGTCTTTATCAACTTTGGGTTTTATAGTGACGTTCTCACTTTTGAGTTTCCATTCTTGTTGAATCACAGGTATTGGCTCAGTTTGTTGCTTCTCCTGAGGGTATCCATACAACTTGTAGCAAAAAGGCCTTATGTGTCATTTTCTACCACAGTAGTGACATCTCCAAGGACGATGT
This sequence comes from Trifolium subterraneum, assembly GCA_951799995.1. Lineage (NCBI taxonomy): Eukaryota > Viridiplantae > Streptophyta > Magnoliopsida > Fabales > Fabaceae > Trifolium > Trifolium subterraneum. Next base: position 11,608,607 of record OX637466.1, on the reverse strand, counting down.
TTCTTATGGTTAGAATTGCCATGATGCTGCCTAGGACGCTGGGGCACCTTTCTCGATATGTTAGCCCCTGGAACTTCTTTTGGATGAGTATATATAAGATCAGGATTATAAGTCTTGAGTTTGTTGACATTTTCATAGCTGATTCCAGCGAACCTTGGTCTCCTTTTGTGGTATTCCAAGATTTCATCAAGTTTCTCATCCCCAGTTTTGTTAAGCATCTCAGAATATTTTCTTAACCGTCCCACATTAACATTCAACAGATCAATTTCTTTGTTTGCTTCATCAAGATCAGAGGTCAGATGGTTTACCTTAATTTGAATTTCTTTAATCCTTGACATGTTTTTAGCTTGGTCTGCTTTAAGTTGAGAGTTAATCTTCTTTAATTTTTCAATTTCTCTACACTTATCAACTGAGACTAAGCACAACTCTTTGTATGTTGTTGCTAGTTCTTCATCACTAGATTCTGTGTCAGATTCTACTATTCCAGTTAGAACTCTAACATGTTTTGTAGCTTCAAATTCTTTTTCTCCTTCAGATTCTTCTTCATCAGACCATAAAGCAACTAAACTCTTCTTTTGGTTTCTCAGATATGTGCCACATTATGTTCTTATGTGACCGTACCCTTCACATTCATGACATTGGATTCCCTTGTTTACAGTAGGCTTTTCATCACCCTTTGATTTTTTCTGGGCATCAATGCTGCGTATGATGTCAGAATCAATATTCTTAGCACCTTTCCAGGAGTTTTTGTCCGCCTTTCTTAGTACCTTATTAAACTGTCTTCCAAGCATGACTATAGCTTCAGAGAAGCTCTCACCTGAATCTTGTTCATCTTCCTCAGCAGCATTGGATACAAAAGCAATGCTTTTGTTTTTTCTTTCTATTCTTTCATTGACAGATGATTCATAAGTTTGTAGTGATCCTATTAATTCATCAACTCTCATAGTTGAGATATCTTGTGCCTCTTCCATAGCTATTACTTTCATATCAAACTTCTTGGTGAGGGACCTAAGAATTTTTCTTACAATTTTTTCATCACTCATTTTTTCTCCTAAGTCATCAAATGAGTTGGCAAAATCCATAACATTCATATAGAAATCATGAACACTTTCATCCTCTTTCATTTGAAGATTTTCAAATTTTTTAGTTAAAATTTGTAGTTTAGAAATTTTTACCTTAGCAGTCCCTTCTTGAGTGGTTTTCAAGATATCCCAAGCTTCCTTAGCAATTTTGCACCTTTTAATTAACCTGAACATATTTTTGTCCACTCCATTAAATAAGGCATTCAGAGCTTTTGAGTTTCCAACAGCTAGCGTATCTTCGGCAGTAGTCCAGTCTTCTTCTGGCTTTAGTTCATCAGTGTCTGCTCCACTAGCATTCTTTACCTTGGGATGTTCCCAGCCCTTTAATATAGCCTTCCAAGCTTTCATATCATAGATTTTATGAATGCTTCCATGAGTGATTTCCAAAAATCGTAGTTAGAGTCATCTAGAAGTGGTGGCCTAGATGTATATCCTCCTTCTTTGTTCATAGTGCCAGATACTACCGTGGAGCTCACCCAAAACAGGTTAGGGTGTCTGCTCTGATGCCAATTGTAATTCTGGCACGCAGTAGAAAGATGTTGCGTAAGACGCTACAGCAACCTGTGAAGCAATAAATCACGCTGAAAGAATAAAGTGCAAATAATTAAATAACACAAAGGTTTGTTAACCCAGTTCGGAGCAACTCTCCTACTCTGGGGGATACCAATCCAGGAGGAATCCACTATAGTAATGCTAGTTCAAAGTTTCTCAGCAAACGCCCCGTTTACAACTTCTCGCCTAGCCAATACCCGTGCTATACTCTACCTAGGAACTCCTAGATATGAGACGCCCCGTCTCACTCCTTACGTTTACAATAACCAATATGTTACTCACCGTAACAGAAACTAAGAATCACTTAAACAAACCTACCTCCGTGCTTAAAAGCTTTGGAGCAAATTCACACGACCTATTCTCCGTGCTTAAAAGCTTAAGAGAATTAAACAATACAACTCAATAAACCCAGTCCTATACTTGCATCAAGATGACACAAGGAAGGCTCACAAATTACAAGAAACAAAACACCTAAACCCTAAAACTCACGCTTTAGTGAACACGGTTTAGAAAAAAATACACACTTCAATAAGCTTGGGTCTTCATGTATTTATAGCCTTGAATTGTCTTGTTGTCCAAGCTAGGTCTTCAAGTAAAAATAGCTGCAATAATCTCGGCCAACCCTAGATTATTTTAAAAAATATAACTTGAAGATTTGAAAAAATAATTCTTTCAAAAAAGATTTAGTTCAAAACAAAAATATATAAATATTTTTTGTGTTAAATATTTGAAGCAATCTTTCTTTGCTCAAGAAACAAGGCGCGCAAGCATGTTTAGCACATGTGTTGTAATTTTTCTGAATCAAATCTTCCCAAAAGATATTGCATAAAAATTCTGGGCGCGCGCAAGCTTCAGTCCTGACGTAGCGATGCTGCACAACATGCTATAAAGCATCTCGTCCAGCATGTTGGCTAATAGTTAATTTTTGCAAAATTGTAGCCAACTTCAAAAATCCAACACTTGCTATGTTCTTTGGTTCTAGATTAAACTTTTCATGTTATTTTGCTAGTTGAAATTTCATCTGTGTTGTATTCTGAATGTGATGGCTTATAAGTCTTATAACATTTAGTTACTTTAGATAGGCTTAAGTGTTATACCATTTAATTACATAATTTCGGCATTACAATGGGCTAGTATTTCGGCATTACCACTCTATGTGTGCACAACCACATAACATATAATTTTTTAAGCTTAAAGTTGAATTCTATTAAATCTGAAACTGAATTTTCAAGTGTAAGCGTTGTATAAGTTCAATGAATATCTTATCTAAGTGTAAGTGTTGTAAGTGATAAGCATATGGTACCTGAATCAAATTGGCAGAAAGGCGGAATCATACTCAAGCTAAGTGCATTTTAACTATTCTTTTAATTTAATTTTTTTTCAATTGAATTCTTACTGAATCACCATTTAACTCAGTCTGTGAATATAGTACCAAAACCATGTGATATAAGTAACACGGAAACCTATGTAATGGATTACAACTTACTAGGGCTTGGCTAGTTGGAGAGAAATCTCAAAGAAGAGGGTTGATCGTATGTTCGTAAAATTTTGGGTGTAAGTTTACTACCTTTCTTAGCTTAATTCATTTATTGTGTAAACTTTTTGCTTAATGGAAAACATGGGGACCGTCCATTTTTGTGATTATTTTCTTTTTTGATATTAATGTCCAATTACATGTTAAAAATTTGGCAGAGCATTGTGCATTGGATTGGACACTGAATTGGTTCTAGGCAAATTTTAGAAACTAAATTGATTTATAAATATCAGTATTTTGTGCATTGAACAGTATTGTACCGAGTTTGATGACACTATTAGTTTTTGGTTCTATGATTTATGTAGAATAGAGATGTTAAATTTAGATTTGTAAAATTTGGCAAAGTAGCATATGCAGTTTGTCATGTGTGGAGTAAGTGATAGTGAGGAGTATGAGTTATACAGGTCGCTGCAAATGTAAGAGTTGCAGGTATTTGTATTTTGCTGCAAAATGGATTATGCAGTTTTGATATGGGTGGGTGGATGCATTCATATTTGATTTTACCACTGACTCTCATTCACTTTGATAATACTATAAGGAACTTTTTCGAGCATTATGAGTTCATTTATTTGATCTGCTTAGAAATGCATTATGTTATGTTTGAAAATACCATTATCTTGTGGAATTATGCCATGGACTAAGTCAATTTGTTCAATTCCGTTCGTTTTTTTAAGTATCCTAATATATACTTATGTTTTTTCAGGTAATTGAATAAGAAAAATCAAGAGATGATTAAGGATCATGAAGCAACATAACATAATAGGGATTAGTTTTTTTTCTTTTAGAGCTTCAAGTACTTTAATTAAATTTTTGATGTATGGATGTTGTCACTATTGAATAAATTATATGAATGAAATTAAGTTATTTATATTTATATAATTGTGCATTTTAATTCTCTTAATTTTGTGTGGTTTTGTAATTGTTATTTAATAAGCCATCAAAAGGAATAAAAAATTAAATCAAATTCCTTTTTTTTTTTTAAAGTTTGCGACGGTTTTGTAACCGTTGCAACCTCTGCTATTAAATCTAGTGTTTTGTGGGAAAAAACATAGGGACGGTTTGGAACCGTTGCAAGAACAACTGCGACAGTTGTAACGAAGGTTTTCAGAACCGTTGCAAAATTCTCTTGCAACACACAAATCATCGACGGTTAGACAACTGTCGCAGATGTGCAATTGCGACACTTGAAACCGTTGCAAACTGCAATTTTAACCGTCGCAAAGTACTTATTTTCTTGTAGTGTGCTTTATTTTGTATACCTCTCTGGTGTTGTCGTTGATTATCTAAGCACAGAGATGGTTTGTTTTATCGAGTTGTAATTTGTGATCTACTCTTAAGCTTTTAAACATGGAGTTAGAGTTTTTTATTGGAGTGTGTCTTCATCTTTGAGTGGTTATTGAAATCCACACAGGTTGTGTGGTTGAGGGGAAGTGAGAGGGGTCTCATATCTAGGAGTTTCCTAGGTAGAAGTCTATACTGGTAGTTGTTAGGTGAGAACCTGTAAACGGGGCATTTGCTGAAAGCTTTGAACTACTTTACCATAGTGGATTTCCTTCCTGGATTGGTATCCCCAGAGTAGGTGAGTTGCACCGAACTGGGTTAACAAATAACCTGTGTTATTTACTTTCCCGCTGTTTATTTTTACCTTGTTCAGGAGGTCCAATGTTAACACATTGTGCCTTACATTGGGACCTCGCGCCAGAATTTGAAAATTGAAAATGTCATTTATAAAGAAGTTTTTCATAATGTTTAGTAGTTAATCATTAAACTATTTATCTAAATCCGTCTTTGTACTGAATATTTTTCATTTTTATCATCACTATATTTTTAATTCTTTTAATTTTTCAATTTTATTTAAAAATTATTATTATAGTACACATTTAATATTATATATGATAACCTACAATTTTAATTATTAGTAGCATAGAAGCAATTTGTCGTTGTTACTCTAGTCCCTCTTGCTACATATGAATTTAGGTTTGGTAGCAGGGGCGGATCTATGTTGAGGCACACTGTGGTCATGTCCACACCAGAATTTTTCATATTTTTTTCATATATACAACATATACAGAGCATGAAAAAGGAAAAAAAGCTTAAACCAGAATAGAAAATATAGAAAGATGAAGTAAAAACAAGAAAACATATATAGAGAATATGCATTTTCTGAGAAGATACAGACAAAAGAAAACGGGAACAAATATGCAGCTACTAACTAGCAAAAAAAAAAGAGAACGAGAAAGTGGCGGCTATTCATAAGAAGGCTATAATTTTTAGGGTTTTCTACATACTTTGGGCTTTTAATATGTGGCCCAGATGTGATATGTGTGTATATATGCACCGAAAACAAACATATGAAAAGAAGGGAAAAAAAAACATATCAAAAGAAAAATTGTACCCCCGTAATTATTTTAGGGTGTATTTTTTTTACAAATATTTTAGGGTGTTGTTGAAAATAGGTAGTTGATTGAACCATTTATGTGGTGGCCTTATCAAAAAATTATTTACCGTCTTCACAAATTACATATATAATTTATAAGCAATTTTTTTTATATTCATATATATGTATTTCTTTTGCTCTACAATTATAATTTAAAAATAAAAAATAAACTACAAAGCTACAAATCGAGGGTAGCAAACCAAAATACCAGCTACATACAGAGAACTAAGTGGAGTCGGACAAGACTCGTAATAAATCAAATCGCCACTGTGATTAGGCACTTATTTAGAGTTGTATACATTTTATTATGGGTTTGAGTCTTATGTTTATGTGCATCACTTTTGAGTTTTGACCACAAAATCGTATATCTGACGCTGGACAAAATCCGTGCAACGCACGGGTCAGAGTCTAATTGATCAAATGGTGAAAATAAACTTAGGTATGATAAAAATATTTTACTTGGACAAAACCTAAAAATTATCTGCATATTTATATAGTTTGTGAATTTTGCCAACAAAAGTATTTTGTTCAATCATCACTAACCACATGGCAAACAAGATGGAATTAGTTTAATTTGTTGACATTAAAATTATCGAAGTTCTTAATAGTTAATATATACACTAATAATACAAATTCATATTCATTCAATTGGAAGAATCAGTGAGTCCAGGAACAAAAGTCTCAAAACCAGCTCAACAGTCATCATCCTCGATAGTATTTTGTTACATTGGAAATACCTAAAGTAACAAATAATAATATTACTTTTTGAGCCATAAAAAGAATATATGATATTTTGTTACATTGGAGTATTACTTTTTGACGGAACAAATAATATTATTGTCATTAGTGCATAGTCATCTGTATATCTATTCTTTTTTCTTTTTGGTACAAGAATATTTATTCTATCTTATGCATTATAGTATTCAACGTCCACTTTTCTAAGTAATATGGAATTTAACTTGCCTGATATTTGACTTAGAGCAACTATACAATTGAGTTGAATACTACACTTTTACCCAAAGCCTTAAACATTAGGCTTATATGTTATCTCATTTAATTTAATTTAAAAGGTATTCAAGATCTACTTTTCTAAACAATTTGAAACTTAACTCATCTCACACTTTTCACAACACTTCACTTGCCTTGATTTTTTTAGTGTCACTTTTGACCATCGCACACATGCAATGCACAATTTTAATCGCTAATATATTTAATTATATATTATAAGAATTATGAAAAATTAATATTTTGAAAATATTTGTAGAGACCAATTGAACAATATCTTACACGCTAACATTGGTCTTTATATATTAATAAAAAAGCATAGACAAAATAGATTATGTGAATAAAATCAAATTGCAACACTTAAAAAGTAACGGTGGGAGTAACGTGCAAAAAATGAAGTAATATTTAAACTCGATTGTTTTACTCTGAATTACTCTGAAGATATATTTTTAAAAAAGAAAAAACTAGAAAAAGGAAAATTACATTTTAATAAAATTGAAACAAGAAAAGTGGGCCTCCAAATTTGTTGTGACAACTGTACATAAACCAAAAGCCCAATGCAGACACTCTGTCCAACCACCAACCGGGCAGCTGTTGCTAAACCAGACTGATAAACTTTTTAATGTTTATCAATTAAAAATATATTGAAATAAAAAAATTAAATTTATGAATCTATTTAAAAATTCTGATGCATAAGCTTTCAAACATTTTTTTGTTAGCAGCTTTCAAACATATATATTTATGCCCCGTTTGGCCTGACTTTCTATTTTTCTACTTCTTTTTAAACAAAATAGAGAATTAAAAATTTGTTTTTGACTCTATTTCTACGTAAAAGAAATAGAAAAATAAAGTAAAAAAGTAGAAAGCGAGGAGAAATAAGGTCAAACATAATTTTTTTACTTATCTAATTCGTTTAAAGAGAATTAAAAAAGTAGAAAATAAACCGGGTCAAACGGGGCAACATACACGGTTTACAAAAATAATTTATGTTCAACAAAGAAAATTAATTAATATGTACTAAAGTTATTTACACTAGTAACATTCAATCATCATAACTCATCAATTTGAACTAAAGTTATTAAAAATATGTATAATTAGGCTAAGTCAATGTGTTGCAACACATTTTTTTTATACAATGGAGTTAATGAGGAAGATCTTATAACATCATGTATTCTATCTAAATTTATCACCGCTAAATTAAACCCAGTGATTTTGTGTTGCAATCAATTTATTTATTATAAAAAATTATGATGAATTAGCCAAATTGCCAAAATAGATTTAGATCCCCAAAGAAAAAAATCCTAAAATAATCTAGATTATAATTTATTATTATTTTTACTCAGATTAAACATTTCTTAATTGATTTTTGTGGAATATAAAAGATCCGCATTATCTGAAAATTTACTTAAAGTTCACTATTTATTTATTTTTTTACTAAAATAAACGATATTCATTTATTCAAATTGATAGAGAATATCAATAAAATACAAATTTAAAATCGATAAAAATAAAAATGATGAACCTATGAATAAACTTACAACATCCATATTCATAGCATAAAACGGAAAATTATATAAGTCTACAAATATGTCTATATTGAATTGTCTAGACTGTTTATGCCTCCGGGTCTATATTGTTCGATGACAACAAAATTATTGATTGGATTTGCACTATAATCAAACTGATCTTTCAACTTGAAACAAATGAACCCCGCACTAAGAGGGTAAAACAAAATACACTGCAACAAGATAGAAAAATAAATATCATGATGAAATATCAAAACAAACAAATATGTGAAAATCACACTTATTCAACTAAACGAGAAGGAAAAAACTATTTAGAGGAGTGAATGTTTTGGGTCGGAGTTTACCTTAAACCATCTATATTCGATAGACTAATAAGAGAAAAGTTGTAACGGTTAGGTTAAAAGATAAGAGAAAAGAAAAAGAGAGACTTGGATCGAACCTCGCCACTTTAAATAATGCATAATTTAGATTTTCTCGTATCATTGTAGTGAATTAGAAAGTTAAATGTATCAATTATAATAATATACTTTTTTTTATTAAATAAAGTGATAAAATACAATTGAAATTTACATACATATAATTACGAGATGATAAATGTTATTTGAGCAACAAATTTTTAACAAATTTTTTATAACTTTATCTTTCATACTCACATTATACTGTATTCTTACTCTCTCTCTCTCTCCCCATTTTTCTCTCTCTATTGTTTTTGTCCAATAAAAATATAGAAAATGAAAGTTGTTCTAAAATTGTTGTTCAAATAAATACGCCTCTTGCGAGATTTCATGTTGGAATCCAAATAAAAATATATAGTTTAATAATATCCACATTATTTGTTTAACTATTAACCACAAAAATTGTTTCTTGTCTCATCAAGAAACCAAACATTTGTTGTATTATATTCTCCTATTCTCTTGCAACAACTATATAAAGACACATAAACATACACTGATAATCATCCTCAAACCTCTCCCTATCTCTACATACTCAATTTCTTTCATCAAAAGAAAGAACAAAAACCAAAGAAATTTTCCAAGAAATTATAAAAAATGGAGGCAATGAAGATGAAGCAATTTTTTGCTATGATTGTTGTGGCCATGATGATTGCAACATCAAGTGTTTCAGCTGCAGATTCATCACCAGCTCCAAGTCCTACATCTGATGCTACAACCCTTTTTGTGCCAACAATTATTGCTTCCTTTGTTGCTCTTGCATTTGGACTTCTTTTCTAAATTTATGAACAATGGATTTAGAGGGTTGGTTTAAATTGTTGTTATATTTCTTCTTAAATTATGAATCATATTACTAATATTATTATGTATTAACACATTGATTAAATGTAATTTAGTCAATATACTTATGTATTATATGAAAGATCAAAGAAGCATATATTGCGTTATTTCCACGGATACTTACTTACATGAATACTTATTGTATTATATGAAAAAATATTATATAATACTTTCATGTTGTTAGTTTGGGAAAATTGGTGATTGATTTTGATTTTAGTTTTGATTTGGGTTGGTGCATGTGGGATGATGGTGGAAAAAAAGTGTTTTGTGTTTGAGGTTGAAGAATGAAGTTGTGGTGACGGTGGTGGTGGTGGCGATGGTGGTGACAGTTTGATGGTTTTTATTGGGCGGAGTGAGTTTAATGGTACATCATTTTTTACAAAAATATTGTTTATTTTTGCATTTTATTTACCGGGTTTTATATTTGATGTTTGCTCAAAGCACAAGTTAAATGTTTTTAAAATAAAATATGAAAAATGAAAAAATACAAGGCAAATTATATAAATGGGTAATCAAGGGTAGATATTCATTCTAGTCGAGGTAATTGAAAACTCTTAAGGAATGCCTTAAGTTAAGAGAACATTTTGAGGGAACGCTTTTTAAGTCCCAATAATCGTGAACTACTCTAATAAAAACAGAAAAGAGAAAGAAAAAAAAAATTAGCCAGTTACAAAAAACCATATATGAAAACAACTCATCTTTATTGAAATTCATAAAAAAATGTCAAAGAAATGCTAATTAATTATTTAATTTTTATTTTGCGATTAATTAAATTACTTAACTAAGTAAGATATTTATATTATTATAAATAAATAAATAGGTATTTTGTTTTATTTTAATTATTTCGATTTGATTTGTTGTTATTATTTTGCCACATTTTTTTTAGTTTATGGTTTACATGCTTAACTTTTATTTTTTACCAAACGTGCTTAACTTGTTTGTATAGATATACAAATGTTTTGTTTCACTATCAATTAGGTCATACCAGATTATGAGGTATTGTATATGTTTTTGGTCGGGTTTGTGACCCCAGTTGATCGGGCTAAGGGGGTTAGAAGGTATGTGGCGTTTGCCCCTCCTTCTAGCGTTAATATTTAGTTACACCTTCAACTACGTCACACCACGTTCTAAAATATTGTCTATTTTGGGTTGAAGAGTAGGAATGTTGTATATATAAACTACCCTTAGCTAGTCTTTATTCTCAAATGATATGAGACTATTAGGTTTATCGAAATAGTGATTTAGGTGTATGGGGACAACGGTGAGACTTGAGACGGTTATTGTGGCTGCAGGTTCTTAGATTGGTGGTTCTTCGTGGCGAATACACCTGTAAAATAGTTTAACACTATGACGCTCAAGTTAATATGGGATCAAGGAGCTAAAGTAGAAAATGATTGAATTGTATCTTGGTGCGAACACGTGTTTGCACTTAAATAGATGAGACAGTTGTAACTACCCTTGCGATTTTGGCGACGAACGCGGGAGCAGTTGAGATCAATATAACGATCTCGGAGAAATGGAGGGAAGAATCCACTATGACAAGAGCACAAAACCTCGCTGCATAAGTGATTTTGGTCTCGCCGTTAAGAGTGACATTGTATTGGACTGAATTTGTGGTAGTTGATATATATATATATATATATATATATATATATATATATATATATATATATATATATATATATATATTTGGTTACAAAAGGGGCCTAAACCCAGAAAATAAATAAACTAAACAGCAATAATTCTAGGGGTAGTAATCCCCATTACATCAGCCAGTAGCAAAGAACTTAGTCTAGGGGGACATTGATCATACATCCGAAGTCCCAGTCCATGCTCACAACCCATGTTAGCAAGAGCATTTGTGCAAGCATTTGTCTCACGATAAGAGTGACACACCTTGACCTCCCATTCCAAAGCTAGTAATCGACGAATCTTTTCAATAAGACGCCAACCAATAACACTTCCCGCATTCAAACTGTTGAGTGTATAAGCTACAACACTCGAGTCAACCTGTAGTTTAAGCTTTGTGGCACCATAATTCCACGCAAGACGGAGCCCTTCATAAACCCCCCACAATTCGGCTAGATAAGCATTACATCTACCCAGATTCTTTGAGAAACCACGAAGCCATTGGCCATTTGAATTGCGAAGAATGCCACCACAACCTGCTACTACACTTCCCCGACTAGCTTCGTTCGTATTCAAACTCAGCCATCCATCCGCTGGACATTCCCAAGCAACGGAAATCTCAACTTTTAACCGAGCTACAGCTGCAACACTGCTCACGTTAGCTTGTATATATCGCAGCACCGAATCGGCTATATATATTTGTATTGGGTCTTGTTCTTTTTTTTTTTTTATCAATATTGGGTCTTGTTCTCTTTTTTTTTTTGTATTAGAATAAGTGGTAATCCACCGAAATTAAACTCACATAATTGTGAGATCCCGGGTTCAAACCCGGGTCACAACGGCCGGTCTAACAATTTTGGCATATTGTCAGTTGAACTAGGACTTATGGGACATATTGGATCTTGTTCTAATTCGGAACAATACATAATTTTGTACTAATGACAATAATATTATTATTTGTTAATTACTTTGATATTTTTAATGCGTGAATAATAATTATATAAAAGGTAAGACCAAAAAAAAAGTTATATAATAGGAATTGTCAAAAAAAATAATTATATTGTGTCAAAATAAATATATATATATATATATATAGGGAGTGTATCCGGTGAGAACTGATAACTAATATGAGAAACGAGAACTATTAATAATAACCATCAGATTTAATTGACGCATTAGATTAAATTTGTCTACTTATTTAAAATCTCATGTGATTCTATTTGTGATGATTGAAAAATCTTTCTATATATAACATTTCCTATATTTTTCCTAATTTATATAATTTTTTTGGATTGAAAAATCTTCCTATATATAATTTTTCCTAATTTAATAAAGCTCCCTCTACAGCATACCAGAATAAAATTTTACCTCTCTAATTTTTAGTATCGTTGTTTTCTTTTTATTAACATTTCTGCATTTTGTCTCCAACATTTTCGTCCATCCAACATCTACATTTCATTGGTTCTTATTCAATTCATTTCAATTATAAGCATCTACTTCATTTTTATATTTTTGGTCAAGAATTATAGACATCTTATTCTTATGCATGTTGTTAACCTTTTCTAGTGGTTAATTGCTACTTCCATTTGTTACTTTGTTTCTAGAACGAATTTCATTGATGATCTCTTATTGAACTCTATTTGGAGGTACTTGAGAGCAAAATAACCCAATTATAAAATTAAAAAAAAAAAAAAAATTTGTTTTGTTGGGGTTTGCCCCAAACTTTTCTTAATAAATCATATTCAACACTTTGAAATTCTTTTTGAAATGACCTTGGGAACAAAATAAAGAATTTTGATCTTGGAACATTGAAGAATAAAGATGATTTGCAGAAACAATTATAAAAAAAAAGTATAGGTAGAGCAAGGGGAGATTAAATAAAAATATAAAATAATGTGCACCGAAAAAGAAATCACAGTGTATTGATTTTGTTTTTTTGGTTACATGTATTTTTTTTATGTATTAATAAATATTAATAAATAGGAAAGGTTATATATAGAAAGATTTTTCATTCCTAACAAATAGAATCACATGAGGTGTTAAATAATTGAAAAAAATTAATGAGTGAAGACCCATTTTGGTCCCTCACAAAAACTACAAAACCCAAATTAGTCTCCGACAAAAAAAATTGCCCTATTTAGTCCCTAACAAAATTAAACCGGGCCATGTTAGTCCTTCGTTATTATTTTTCTTAATATGATTTTTTTTTCTACTCTTGAACCGTTACTAGACTGCCATGTGTATTATTTTAATATTCTTAAGGGACAAGTTAGTCCCTGATTTGAAAAAAAAAACAATACGTGTTTTTCTCTTTCACAAAATAGAAAGAGAGAATATTAGGGTTTTCTAGTTTCAGGCTTTCAGTCTTTGGTTTTTCTCCTCCCACACGGCAACACTCTTTCTTTTCCAACAAGATCAATTTTTTATGGTGATATTCATGTCAGATGATTCAACCGGAGAAGACGACATACAGCGTAGTGGAGATTCGATGATTTGATCCCTTAAAATTTTAGAGATTAATTTTAGTTTTGTAGGTTTTGTTAGGGGCAAAAATTGGTGTCAATTCGATGATTTGATCCCTTAAAATTTTAAAAATATTGTCTATGAATATTGTCTAATTTTCGTATTTTTAAAAAAAAATATGGGGATCAAATTGTCCTAAAATAAAATAATGTAGGGACCTAAATGTCCCTTATGTTTGTAAATAATACACGTGGCATAAATAATACACATGACAGTCCAGTCATGGTTCAAAAGTAGGAAAAAAAGACCGGATTAAGAAAAATAATAACGAAGGACTAACATGTCCCGGTTTAATTTTGTTAGGGATTAAATAGGGACTTTTTTTTTGTCGGGGACTAATTTGGATTTTGTAGTTTTTGTGAGGGACTAAAATGGGTCTTCACTCAAAATTAATTTGATGCGTTAATTAAATCTGATGGTTATCATTAATAGTTCTCGTTTCTCATAATAGTTATCAGTTCTCACTGGATACACTCCCTATATATATATATATATATATATATATATATATATATAAAGGGTAGTTAACACAATATTATCGAGGATGAATGGAATATGTATGATGACTGTTGAGCTGGTTTTGAGACTTTTGTTACCTGGACTCACTAATGCTTCCAATTACATATATCTAAATCTATTTAAGTATTCAATAGATTCGATAACTTTTATGTCAACAAACAAACTTATCCCATTAGCTTAATTCCACCTTGTTAGCCATGTGGTTCGTGATGATTGAAATAGTTCCAGAATATTTTTGTTGGCAAAACGTTCAACAAGTATCATTGTAGAGATTCTTTTTCCATAAACTAAAAATACATTAAAATATAATAAATACAAAAAATAGTTTTATACACTTTTCAATTATATCTCATCCTCTTCAATTTTATGGTGTTCAATTATGTCGGAAAGACACAAGAATCAATAGTTAGTTGACCCAGTGATGATTAGCGTTGGATTTAATAAGAAGGATCACGGTTCGATCCCCGTAACTGCAACAGAGAGGGGGCTAGACTGCTTAATGTCATAATTGACGTTTGAACCAGATTAGACAGTTCAATGGACCGGATACTGGCGGTAAAAACACACACACGCACAAAATAGATTGTATAGATTTGGGGTGGCGCATGTTGTTGGGTTGTTTGAAAAGAGAGAAATTATCGCCTCTTCAATAATTTGAGGCGAACGAGCAATTAATTATTTGATAAGATCAAAGTTATAATTTGGTGGTGGTTGAAGGTAAAGAGAAAAAAACACTTGATTTGAATCTTCGATGGTCCAACTCATCTATGTGTTTAAGATATTCTTCCTTGTAATGCTATTTTGTCACGAGTTTCTGTTTTGTTGGGGCGTGTTTATTTTGCACTTGATGTAATGTAACTTTTCTCTTGTAGAATTTTTGTACTCAAATTGAATAATCTTCTTCCACTTTCGGATTTTCATCTCAATTGCTCTTCTAATTCTTTATCTTTCTCTTAATTTCACTAACTCATTCTATCTCTCTTAATTTTATGGAGATTGAACTTAGAGTGAAATTATGAGAGAGATAAAGAATTAAAAATAGATGGATAGAATAATAGAAGATACTCCATATTAAATCATTTTTTAGTCTGGTTTGGGGTCAGTTCTGGCATCTGCGATCAGAGGGGGTGGAAACCACTTAATGTCAGAACTGACTCCAAACAAGATTAGACGGTAAAATAGACCCAAATACTAGTAGTGAAGAAAATAATCCAAGCCATTAAAAGGACTACTTTTAAAATTATATTACTGTTTTTATTTCCTTAATTATTTTCTCAAATATGTGTAGTATTTTCCTACTTTTTATTTGGAAGAAAAAACATCAAAACTTGTTTCATATCCCAACAAGAAGCCAATTGTCATCCTTGAAATCCCCGAAAACAAAAAGTTAAAAAAAGTTTGGGCAGCCTAGCATGGCCATTAAAAATTAAAATAATTCCAAAACATTTGTTTTATTTTATTTTCTTCCTCTCTTTACAACAACTATATAAAGTCACCTAGACATACACTAAATATTCATCCACCACCTCTCCCTTTCTCTGCCTACTATTTATTTCCTCAAAAGAAAGAACAAAAATTTAAGAAATTTTCCAAGAAATTATTAGAAATGGAGGCAATGAAGATGAAGCAATTTTTTGTTATGATTGTTGTGGCCATGATGATTGCAACATCAAGTGTTTCAGGTGCAGATTCACCAGCTCCAAGTCCTACATCTGATGCTACAACCCTTTTTGTGCCAACAATTATTGCTTCCTTTGTTGCTCTTGTGTTTGGACTTCTTTTCTAAATTTATGAACAATGGACTTAGAAAATTGGTTTAAATTGTTGTTTTATTTCTTCTTAAATTATGAATCATATTATTAATATTATTATGTATTAACACATTGATTCCTCACTGTAATGTCCAACTTATGTAATAACATTATTGTGATTTGTTTGGAATTCATCTATGCCCTTTTCCTTGGTTACATATATTCTATTATCCTTTTCTTGTTCTGGTTTATATGATTTTAATTAAGAGGCTTATTTCAATTTCTCAACCAAGAAATCTAATCAACATGTACAATCTAATGAAATCTTATACTTGTGTGCATTGAAAGAATTTTCATTGTTAGTATATTTAACAAATGTCTTAGAGATACTGTTTAGCATGATCTTTTTTATTTTGGTTTTGGTTTAGGTTGTTGTCTTTAAAAATGGTTTAAGAATGACGTTGCGGTGACGGCGAAGGTGATTTTTGTGGTTCTACCGGGAGAGAGTGAGTTCAACGACACAAATAGAGGCGTCTCTGAGTTTTAGGAGGTTCTGTGCAAAATATAAAAGTGGCCTCTTAATAAAAATTATTTTTTTAAAAAAAATTGTCGATTTATATTGCATATAATATAAATAAATAAAAAATCATTCTTATTCTTGTAAACATATAAATTATTAATATTAAACCAATTGCATTAAATCAAATGAAACAAGAAATATAAAATAATTATCTTTGCATATAATGGTAAAAAAGGAACATCCTAATCTAATATTAAATTTTATGCAATGATTAAAATGGACTAGTATAGAACTATATTTACGAGTATAGATAACTAATCTATTGATACTCACATGATATGTTATGAACATTAGCAATATATAACTATTATTTTAGGGTATAAAAATTAATATATTAACTAGAACTTCGACCCGTGCGGTGCACGGGTCTAATCAGTTGTAATATGTAACAATAAAATAAAATATAAAAATTGCAATATTGAAAGGTACATGAAAAAAATTGATAACATTAAACAATAGTTTAACAAAAAATTTGGATAAATATTGATACAAAGGAAATTATGGTATATTACGAAATAGTTTCTTATAGACTACATTGGAAGTCTTATTCGTATCTTCTCCATCATCGTCAACGATCAATATTTTTAATCACCCCAAATAGAACAATGAATACGGCTACATCTACAAAAAAAAAGTTAAACAAAAAATAAGTTAAAAAAAAAGTTAAACAATCAATATTTTTAATCACCCCATTCGAATAATATATATATATATATATATATATATATATATATATATGAAAATAAGTTAAACAAAAAATTGATAATTTTTTCGAATATTACCCGATCATCAACCAAAAGAAGATTTATGAAAGTTATTACATTTGGACGGTGTTTATCAGGAACCGTTCACATGTTTGCCACGTGAATTTTGACTTTTAATTTTTTTTTCAGGAGAAAGAGCGGCCAATGAAGTATAAATATTAGCCATGAGACGGTGGTAAATTTTCAATTTGAATATTTCTTCTATATAGATCACAATCAGTCGGATTTTCAATTGAAAGACAATATCACTTAGAGTGGAGTGTATATATATACGGTATATATTAAAAAGTGACGTGCCTAAATTTTGGAGAGTTGGTTATGTTGTGTATGTATATCAAATAAGTGATCATAAATTTTCGAGAGTTTGTTAGGTTGTATTTCAAAAGAGTTGGTTATGTTTTGTATGTATATCAAATAATTGATCGTAAATTTTTGAGATTTCGTTATGCAACATATATAATAATAATAATAATAATAATAATAATAATATGAGATATATTTGAAAAGTTTTTTTTTCTCTAGACATATTACCCGTATTTTCTGTAAATATGGTTATTTGGTTATTTTGTTTTCATTATTTTTAGTATTGATCCTTATATAATAATAATAATAATATAATATAAAATAAAAATATGATATAATAATATAATATAAAAATATAATAATAATATAACAATATATAATAATAGTAATATAATATAATTAATATAATATAATATAATAATAATAAATAAATATTTAACATGGTGAGAGATATATAGAATTCCATATTTATTAGATTTTGATTGCAAAATAATATTAAATTGATTGATATAGTGTAGTGGCAAAAAACACAAAATAGATGTTAAAGGTTGTGGGTTCGATTCTTAGTGAGGTGTTTTTTAACATTTTATTTTAATTATTTTAGGGTAAAATGAAAGGGAAAATGAGCGGGAAAAAAATTAGGGTTAAAGATAGCAAAACGGAACAAGCTTATAATATAAGAGATATACATCTAATATTTTATAGGTATAAATAATATAGATTTAATTGCACTTTTGGTCCCCCTTTCTACAAGATTTGTGATTTTGGTCCCCCTATTTAAAAATCAAACATTTTTGTCCTCCTATTTTGATTATTTTTGCACTTTTGGTCCCCCACACCATTTTTTTACCATGTGGCAAGAAAAATGGTTATGTGGCACTAGTGAGTTGTTATCAAATGAGTCCACATCATCAGAAAATTTTCATTTTATTAATTTATAAATATGTTTTAATAATAAAATAATATGATTTTTTATATTAAAAATTGAGATTTTCTATCGTATGCAAATTTACACATGTTAAAAAGTTTAAAATAGTAAATTTATATTGAAACTTGTGGATTTTATATTAAACTAGACACTGACCCGTTGTGGATTATCATATATGATATGAAAAGAAACATAACAAAAATTTCAAAATAAAAGTTCCATAAATAAAACAATTCAAACGATATTGATGATAAAAATGATAATATTCAGTACATTTATATTTAGGTAAATAGGTTACAGAAGAACTACTGAACATTACGAAAAACTTCTTTATAAACAACATTTCCAGTTTCATCTGTATCTTCTCCTTTTTCGTTGGTTATCAATATCTTCAAGTCTTTCCTTGATGTTACGCTTGACACTGCAACATAGAGTTGACCATGGGAGAAAATTGATTGTGGAAGATATACACCAACATGTTTAAGTGACTGACCCTGATGTTAGAAATAATATAAAACCGTTGATGTAGTTCTATCCTAACAGTTTAAGCTTTTGGGATAATCAGTTATTTAATATGGTATCAGAGCCTATCGTAGATCCATTTGTTGTTTGTTGTGGAGACCTCCCATATTTGGGTCACCCGTTGTTGTTGATTCCACGCATCAAGCCCAATAGTGTTGGGCGTGAGGGGTGTGTTAGAAGTCCCACATTGGCTAGAGATATGACAAAGATAGCCTTTATAATATAGTGCAAACCTCAACCCCTCAAGCTAGTTTTTGTGGTTGAGTATAGGTCTCTCAAATTCTAATATGGTATCAGAGCTACATCAATGGTTTATATTATTTTTAACACCTGAATCTTGTTGATAGTCATAACAAATGAAACAACCAATGGAAATTGTCTACGTTGAAACTTAAAAGGGATTCTTTTATCTGAAGGAGTTAATGATAACCTAGGAATAAAAACTTTTTAACCAATATTGCTGCCGGATATCACTCTACCTTCAATGACATATGTTCCCAATTTTGTAACAATCAACCTTATGCCATTGCATAACCCCAAAGATTGTTCAATGTTTCTGAGCAACATTATCGGTGCTCCAACTTTTAATCTCAGCTTGTGATTCAGAATTCCAGAAGCACTAATGGTATTTAAGAATTCAGGTGTATGAATATCATCTGGTGTGTCAACATTTGATTTGGCATGACACGGAGAATCATAACTCAAATAAGTTGTTTCTTCTCCGGGAATTAAAGTCAACGCGTAATCATTGACTGCATCAACAATTGTATTTTTAGGAGCTAATATAGCTCTATCTTGGAAAAAAGATGCATCATTCATGTTGCGCAATCGATCTGAATAAGTGCTCTGAACAATAGATGAAAGTGGATCACCTAAAATAGGAATTAAAAGATCATGTGGTATCTGTATTGTGATATCAGCGTCATTAGATTGTCCAATACTTCCATCACCAATACCCAAAATCCACTCTGAAAAATTCTTTCTCTCTTCAACGTCAGAATCTGAACTTTGTCCAATACTTTCATATAAAAATTAATATTTCTTGTATAGTTTCATATAAAAATCTTGAAAATAAAATTAAAAACGAAAATATAAAATGGAACAAAGCAAAAAAAAAGATTTGAAAAAAAAAAATATCATTAAAATTACGTGTTGGGAAAAAATAATCACAATGATTTGAAAAATATAAATAATTATAATTATATGTTAGGAATAATTATAATTAGCAATATAAAGACGTAGTTATATATTGGTGTATGCAAAATATATCCAATAAATTCAAATGGTGTAGTGGCAATTTAGCTAAGTAAATGTGAGAGGACATGGGTTCAAATCCTGGTGATGATGTTTTTTAACATTTTTAATTATATGAGGGTCAAATTAGGGTTAATTGGAGGCTTAACTCCTTTTATATTTACTAGACACCGAACCGTGCTATCGCACGAGTTTTGTAGATTTTCATATATTATATAAAAGAACTATAATAATTTTTTTAAATAAATGGCACCATCAAATTTATCTTTTAAAATCAGTCCAAACTGACTCATCCCCGTGTATAATAAGTCAGTTATTGGATATTGATTCAATGACGCTACGTGTAAAAAAAAAAGTCAGTTATTAGATAGGAATTCAATGGTGTTATGTGTAAAAAAGAAAGAAAGTAGTAAATATAAAATGTGGCGAGAATGAATAGTTAGAGTATATAAAATATAAAATAAAATTAAAAAAACCTCTTACACAACGTAGCGCAAGTTGAAATTCAATATTTTGATCAGTCATAGTAGCAATAGAAACACAAATTTGTGATAGCTAAACTTGAGATATATATAGAGGAAAATATAAAACGTGGCGAGAATGAATAGTTAGAGTAAAAATTTGTGAAAGGTAAACTTGAGATATATATATATATATATATATATAGAGAGAGAGAGAGAGAGAGAGGAAAAACAAAGCATATACGATAAATATTCATAACATATCTTTATAAAATAAAAATTTATTTCTATTTAAATAAATTAAATATTTGCATAGCAGCGAAAAATTAAATTATATATTGTTGTGACATGTTATGAGTTCGATTTCTACTGAGGTAGGTGTATAAAAAAATTGGAGACTTAGAAAAAAAATTGAACATGTATTACAAAAAAAATTGATTGGATTGTATATTCAATACATGTAGATTTTCATATATTATATAAAAAGAACTTTAATAATTTTTTTAAAATAAATGACACAATCAAATATGTCTTTTAAAATCAGTCCAAACTAACTCGGTGTATAATAAAATCACCAAAGTACCATATCGAATATTATAAAAATCACGCAATCAAACTCCATCTATGTTTAAAATATATGCTGCCATTGATTTTTTCAATTAAAATTTCAAATTGATTTCCGTTTGGATCAATAAGAGTGTGTTTGGTAGGAGATAAAATGAGAAGAGAGAAATAGAAACACGGAAACCTACATACATTGGTTTCCGTGTTTCTATTTATCTCTTCTCATTTTCTCTCCTACCAAACAAAGGCTAAGTGTAGCATAACAATGTACGTTGTTGTCACCAAAATCAGATGCAAACATTTTTTGTAACATGACCGCGCCATAAAATAAAAATAATAACAATGTTAAATCTCTACTAATGTGAAATGTTCAAATAAACTCAAATACATTCGGTTGAAATAAAAGGTATACTTACTTTACCATGGTGAAAGTCAACATAATAAGTTTGATATTTGATTCAACAATGATTGATGTACTTCTCTAAGTCAGTTATTGGACATGTATTCAATGGTGCTATGTGTAAAAAAAAAGTTAGTTATTAGATATGAATTCAATGGTGTTATGCGTAAAAAAGAAAGAAAGTAGTAAATATAAAACGCGGCGAGAATGATAGTTAGAGTATATAAAATATAAAATTAAATTAAAAAAAATCTCTTAAACAACGTATCACAAGTTGAAATTCAATATTTTAATCAGTAATAGTAGCACTAGAAACACAAATTTGTGATAGCTAAACTTGAGATATATATAGAGGAAAATATAAAACGCGGCGAGAATTAATAGTTAGAGTAAAAATTTGTGAAAGCTAAACGTGAGATATATATAGAGGAAAAACAAAGCATATACGATAAATATTCACAACATATCTTTATAAAATAAAAATTGATTTCTATTTAAACAAATTAAATATTTGCACAGCAGCGAAAAATATTAAATTATATATTGTTGTGACACATCATGGGTTCGATTTCTATTGATGTTGGTGTATAAAAAAATTGGAGACTTAGAAAAAAAATTGAACATGTATTATAGAAAAAATTGATTGGGTTGCATATTCAATACATGTTGGTTACAAAAATATTTCAAATTGATTGATATGCCATAGTGGCTAATATATGAAGCCTTTACAGAAAGGTTACAAGTTCAACTCCTACTGAGGATATTTTTTAATAATTAAATTAGGATTTTAGTAGGGTTAAATTAGGGTTACTTGGAGACTTAACTACTTTTATATATATAATGATGATAATGATAACTAGACTCCAACCCGTGCGTTGCACGGGTTTTATGGAGTGTAAAATATACAAATTAAATTGTTATAATAAAAATTGCAACTAAAAAAAAAATCAAAATATGAATTTAATGAAATTGAAATAATAAGATATTATATATAGATTGACTACCAAAAATTAAAAATAGATGTATTCTTTCCAAACAATTAGCTTCGTGAAAACGACAGAATTGGTTAAGAAATTTGTATAAATTGCAAACAATTAGCTAAATTAGTTATACAAAATAAAATAAAAAGAGATTAAAAATATATTATCTTTCCGATCAACTTATTAGCCTAACAATTAGTCAAAAAAAATAAAAAAATTATTGGCCTAACAAACACCACATTTTAAAACAAATAAATGAAATATTGAGGCGAAAATTTTATTTCGTAACGATTTCAAATTTTCATATATAAAAGAGAACTTACTTTAATTTATACTCCACAATTCTATTTAAAAATAACAAACCAAAAAATGTAAAAAAAAAAAAAATACCAGGTAATTTATATAGATTATTAATATGCAAATATGGTAGTTTATATAGATTATCAATAGATCCTGATTAATGAGCAAAATAAAAGACATAAAATGCACTTGAGATATGTGGGCCTCGTAAAGAACACCAATAGAATTTAGTCACTATTAATTTGCTCGAAAATTAAAAGCAAACAAACAAAAACCTAAAATTCAAATTATATAGGAAATAGGATGCATAGAGAATACCAACAGAAAGAATCTGTATTAATTTACTTAATAATATATTTGATTCATTAGCAATTTAAAGAAGAAGAAAAAAAGTGAATTATATATGATTGGGCCGTTGTCCCGTTGATACTATTTTTTTTTCCATATAAATTGTTATCGTTACTTACTATTATATAAAGATTTGATAACAAAAGAATTAAAACTGGTGCGATGAACACAATGATACATATCAAGTTAAAGGTTCAAACAACCATCATCATATCTTTGTAACAATGAATTAAGAAACATAAGACTCTTCCAACTACTTGATTTCTTGTCAAAATAAGGAGACATCCAATTGAAACCTGCTATTCGACTGTCAATAAATAAATAGAATGAAGGAACAAAAGGAAGATCAGTGAAGAGACAAAACATATTATTGAAAGGAAATAAAACATACTAACCTTAACTATATGTACTCATTAGTCCAACTTTCAATTTTCACCTCCAATTAAATTTCACTTCAAAGTTGAATACCTAAAAAAAAAACAGATAAAAAACATGTTACAAATTGAATAAAAACTCAATCTTTGAAGAAAAAACCCGTTAAAAATTACACTTTCAATTTGAATATTTCTTCTATATATACCGCAATCAATCGGATTTTCAATTGAAACATAGAGTGGAGTGTGTGTATATATATATATATATATATATATATATATATATATATATTAAAAAGTGGTGTGCCTAAATTTTGGAGAGTTAGTTATGTTGTGTATGTATATTAAGTGATCGTAAATTTTTGAAAGTTTGTTATGTTGTATATATAATATAATAATATGGGATATATTTCAAAAGAGTTGGTTCTATCGTGTATGTATATATCAAATAAGTGATCGTAAATTTTTGAGAGTTTGTTATGTTGTATATATATAATAAAATATATTAATAATAATAATATGAGATATATTTCAAAAGTTTTTTTTTTCCTTAGACATTAGACATATTACCCTATTCAAGTATTATTATTATTATATAATAATAATAATAATAATAATAATAATAATAATAGAAAGCTAATAATAATAATAATAATGATAATAATAATAAATAAATATCTAACATGGTGAGAGATTCCATATTTATTAGATGTTGATTGCAAAATAATATCAAATTGATTGATGTAGTGTAGTGGCAAAAAACACAAAATAAATCTTAAATGTTGCAGGTTCGATTCTTGGTGAGGCCTTTTTTTAACATTTTATTTCAACTACTTTAGGGTAAAATGAGAGGGAAAAAGAGCGGGAAAAAAATTAGGGTTAAGAATAGCAAAACGGAACAAGATTATAAGATGTTGATTGCAAAATAATATCAAATTGATTGATGTAGTGTAGTGGCAAAAAACACAAAATAAATCTTAAATGTTGCAGGTTCGATTCTTGGTGAGGCCTTTTTTTAACATTTTATTTCAACTACTTTAGGGTAAAATGAGAGGGAAAAAGAGCGGGAAAAAAATTAGGGTTAAGAATAGCAAAACGGAACAAGATTATAATATAAGAGATGATGTATAATATTTTAATAAATAATGGGCTCCACAAATTTCATCTCATCTCTTATAAAATTCTGGATCTAAGAATATCTACTGAGTTTTTAACTTTGTAAAAAACAGAAAACGAATTTGTCAAAAAATGGCAACGAAATCAATTATTGACTGAGTCGTGTACTAGGTCGCTTTCTTTAAGACGTTTCGCGGAACTACTTGAATAGTGCACTGTAGTATATCGACCGCGAAGTCCCCAGGATAAAACAGCCGTTTTGAAAAAGAAATACCGAAGCACTACTGCACTGCAGTGATCAGACAGTATTACACCAAATATGGTTCGAAACGACGAACCACTCTAATTGATATACGAATATCAATTTTGTACGACAACAACCGTTCGATAATTGAAACAACAAAAATATTTCGAAGAAGAAAAAAAATAGAGAGAAGAAAAAGCAGAGTATTCTCAGGATGCAGAGAAAATTAGAGCAATTTGAAACTGAAGAAGGAAAACAGTATATATAGGGCAAGTAGCTAGGGAGCTGAATTCAAAGCAGTTAGTGTAGCCGAATTTGCCCAGTCAAAGCGAAACGTGGGCAAAAAATCAGGGCCACGTAATTGACCCGTTAGCGGATGACTGGAGCTGACGCAGTTAGTGTTCATCCGTTTCAGACTTGGTCTAAAGCACATTTAACATGTGCGAATTAAAGGGACACGCGTGTAAAGAAAAATTAATTAAAATTTTTCTTTTTCTTAGCATTAAAAAATTAATATATCACACAGCCCAAGCCCGGCCCGAGCCGACCGGACGGCGGCGCGCGTGTGATATTCGACATGATGTGCGGTCTCCCTTTCTTACAAAAGTGGGTACCCCAAGGACACACCCTTAGTTGTCACTTTGTAGTATATAAACACTACCAAGAAGTGTGATCTTAGCAATGTGGAACTCAAAGAACCTTTTTTCAATTCACACTTTACATGATTCTAACACTTTGTGTTTATTTCAATATCAAGTTCCCTCCAAATTATCATCATGTCTCAACAGTTTTGAATAAGTTTATAAGATAAAATCTATTGAGTTTCTATCTTCTTGTAATTGGTGGATTTTTTCCATCTGAGTTTTTCTTTTTGGGGTGAGGGTGCTGTTACAGTGCAATTCTTGTTGTTGGTGTAAAGGTGTTTAGTGTGTGGTAAAACAAATTGAGTTTATTTTATTTGTTTTTAAATTATTTAATCATTTTAAATTTTATTTGTTATTTAAAAAAATAAATTTGCTGATGTGTACATGCAGCTTGCCACATAGTATTGTCATATAAGCATTTATCCCGCCACATGGTTCAATAATGAGGTGGGGGGCAAAAATGTTTGATTTTTAAATAAGGGATCAAAATCGCAAATCTTATAAAATAGGGGGATCAAAACTGCAATTAAGCCAATAATATATAAGTAATATTATAGGACCTCAAAATTTTAAGACCCGACGCGGTCACACATCCCGCACATTTGTGCAGGCCGCCCCTGGACACATAATGAATTTTGAGAGGAATATGACAATGAAAAAGATATAAATATCAAAGAATTTGAGTTGGAAGAAATTTTTAATCTGATAACTTTTTTTCGTTGCAATATTTTTTTTATATAAAAATAGTCACATAATTTTTTTTAATGAAAATAATCTCTAAATATGTAGAAAATGATGTGAAAGATACACTATCATTTAACGTCATATATTAGTGTGTGTGTCTAATGGTCAAATTTCACCAAAAGACTTATTTGATAAGATATCTAGAGTAAAAATTCTTATAGTTACTGATATATGAAAATTTCTCTTAATTCCCCTACGTTTCTTTGAGTTCGAGGCTCTCCAAGTTCTTTTTTTTGTCCTTTGGAATTATTGGAAATCTATTTTACTTTACGGTGTATTAGAAGAAACGTTCGGTGCTATTAGCAAATTCTCCCACGAGACACAGATTGAGAGGCCCATTTAGCTTAACCCGGTTCGTACCAATCTTCCCCTCAAATTAGGGTTTCCATTTTCTAGCTTATAAATTCACACAGTCTCACTCTGTCTCAGCCTCTCACTTCTCATTTCTCACTTCTATGTTTATTTGGTTAGCTTTCACTTCTTATAACTCAATATTTTCTTTTTAATTTTAGTTTAGTTTTTCATTCTTGTATTGTTCTTGTTTTATCGTATCAATTATTCATGTGATGAGAAAATAACTGCAACAATATGATGGATTAGTTCCATGATTCCTAGTATTTAAGTCTCTGATGATTATTATTCACTTTGTTTCTTCATGTTTTTATTTTTATTTCAATTTTTTATTTAATTTTATTTTGATACAACAAATATTTGTTTGAATTGAAACAAAAGAGACATGATGATGTTTACATTGGTCCGTGTTTCTGAATTACTGTGACCGACAACCTTTTCCAATTTCTGATCTCTTTTTTAAATAATTTTAATCATTTTTTGTTATATTTTATTTTGTAATTTGTGATTTCTTTTTTTATTATTATGATTTTGTTGTTATTACTGTGTTATTATGCCAATGTCCCTTTGAGTAGTCCTATGAAAATTTTCAATTTCATATTTGACTTAGTTAGGGGGCAAAAATTAATAGAAATCTAATGTTTATTAGGTTTTATTCATAGATAGGTATATTGAAGGAGCAATCTTTTTCTCTCATATCAGTTGTTCTTCAAGCAGCCTCTCACATTTTAATTTATTATTTTGTATTTATTTTATCATTTGCCTCCAAATTACTGAATGACTATATATAATATATAAATGTTGTTTAGTCCAGACAGAGGCACATATCAAATATTAAATATCTGAGTTGGTTTGAGGGTAGGGAACAATTTTTCATTCTGTTCCATACCTAGTTATATTCGGATATTCATTTTTTTTAGCATAGTTATCCGGTGATCTATCTTTTAATAGGTTAAATTAGTGGTGGTGTAATATCAGATAATATATGTCATTGTATTGTTGTTCTGGTCACAATATAGTTATATATTTTATCCGTTATTGCACTCCTATCTTAATTATTAATCACTATATCATATGATGACTATGTTCGTTGTTTTTTCAACATGATTTTATTTACCGCCTCCACCAAACAGCTGAATGATCTTGTTTTATAGATTTTTTGGTTCGCACGGAGGCTAAAATTGATAGGGTTTCACCCTCTGAATTCTCAATTTTTTGTTGAAAAGAACAAAAATTTATTATATTTGTTCTTTTCTCATGTAGTTTCGGACATTGTTTTTACTTATTATTTTCATGAATATAATGTTAGTATTAATAAACAATTGCATTATGATGATTTTCTTGGTTTGTTTTGTGTATTCAAGCTGATTAGTTGTACATTGCAAAAAGCTTGACTCTAGTTTATCGGTCAAGGATAGATAATAAACGCAGTTGTTTTGCATACATTCTAAATCTGTGTACATTTGTGTCAATTATAGATAAAGTTGCGTGCTTAATTCCTTTGTTTGTGTTTTCACCTTGCACACCTTTAATTTAATTACATGTCATGGTAAAATCTTATTAATTACTCATCCCTCAAAACTCCATAATCTATATACACGTTGGTGTTGTGCACATATTTTAGATCATTTTGTGTTAGTCAATGATGAATTAAAAATATGCGCACAACACCTCATTAAAAATATGCTCACTAGTTGATATGAATTTCATTTCCCTATTTATTCTTTTAGGTAAGTTTTTCACTTTAAGCTTAAGTGATAACATCTTTTGAAGTATTATTCTTAATTGCTTATCCTACGAATAATTCATATTAGTATTATTCCTATCAAAGTTGTATGTATAATAATCAATGAATATGATCTTGTTTACGCACACTAATAGTACATTAGGAGAGATCATCTAAATTCTAATGTTATTATAATGTTTTTGACTCTTTCCATTTTAAGTGTAATGATAATGGCTCGTTCTCATTTATCGAAATCATGTGAACTTTAGATGTTAATTTTAATGAGAACAATAGTTATAGAATGTTATTTTTTGGTGAATGAAAGAGAAATTGTGATTGCGATTTATTATCAACTATTAAAATTTGTGCATAAGCTTTATTTGGAAAATGTGGTTTTTGAACTATAGTTTTTTAAATCACCGCAGCTGGTGGTGAAGTCTGTGAATCAGTCCCCCAAGCCATATCTGGTTGGGGTGTTAGAGCATTGATGGCACCTCTAGTGTGCCAGTTATCATTCCAACTTTCTTGTTTCAAAGAATAAATTTTGTCATTATGAACCAAGACCGAAGGCAGGTGCAGTTAATAGAGCAATGAGTGAGATGAACTTTTTCAAGGATTGTAAGGTCCAAGCAATAGCTAGAATGAGACTGTTTAATAAATTTAAAACAAACACTACGCAAATCACTAATACAAAGTCTATCTTTAATTAAGTTTCCAGCATGACTTGAGCTTCAAAGTATAGTCATAACATCGTCAAATCCAAACTCTTCTTTTATTGAAGAGATATTTTTACAATAAATTGTGGTGCTCCTATTGTGAACTTGAAAAGTGATTCCATGACTTTTTTGCTTGAAAGTCGTGTAACTTTCCCTTTTTTTGGACAATCCGATTCATCAAACAATAAAAAAGATTTCATTTGTTGTGTGCATTGGTTATTCTTTTCATTTTCGTCAAAATAGAACACTTAAACAAGTTTCATGATTTGCTGTCAACAAACTCACCTTATTAGCTTCCTTCAATAACAACATTATCCCACAATTTGAGGCAAAGGTCAGAGGTTTTATGTGTTGTGTGTGGTTCCTTTGAAAGTTCAAACACCAAAGCTTCATTCAAAAGTTCAAACACCAAAGCTTCATTCAAATTGAAACCACGAAGAATAGAAGAGCAAATAAATGGACGAGAAAGTGGATGTCGATGGCTCTGCAACTCTGGTGGGGTGGGTGTCGGTGTCAACGGTATGGATGCTGGTGTTCGGTGACCGGCTTGTAGTGAATGGGAACGACCATGATAATGACATGTGGGAAGATGGAGTGCACAATATTGATCCAACGCATGAGAATGACCCAAAGTCAGGGTGAACTTGACCTAGTTTATCAAAGATTCATTTGTGCCATATGCTTTTTCAAATACATGTTGCATCTGCAATAGAATAGGGATCATCTCCATTTTCTAATCTTTTCATTTTTTTCATTATCAAAGTTTTTAAATATTTTAGCACATGTATAAAACAGGTTTGTATCCACTATCCTGTTTCGTGCATAATTTGAATCAAACGCCCTTGTAATACAACTTCACAATTTCTTTTATACTTGGTGCCAAGACTAAGATCCCTTGAGATGCCTCATAAGTATGAAGCCTGATAATTCAAAAATGATAAAGTATCGTGTCTGATATGTATATGAGATTGATACTCGTCTGATACTCGTATTGGAGAAGTATAGGACAATTTATATTATGTTTTAAAAAAATAAATTACCGATATGTGTCTCTTTGATGATAGAAATAGAGATGAGACTGATACAATCTGTGTTTCCTCTTAAATAGTGAATGTTAGAATATGACGTTCTTTTTGAATTGCAACCTATGTTAGAGTATGTACTTACTTAACTTAAGATATAAAATTGTCACTTGTTTGGTCAGTTTGAGTAATTTGAATATTAATTTATTATCATTATCGATTTTTGTTATGTTTATATATTGTGCATTTGTATATTTAATTTTAAATTTAATTTTTAAACAATGTATCGCGGTTGTATCGTATCGGGAATTTTGAAAATTGTCCTGTATTGCCGTAGCGGTATCGTATTGTGTCACGTATTCGGGCTTCACATAAACCTCTTAGCTCAAGTTTTGTTGGCTTCAAATAAATCATGCAGGCTATCATTTGTAACTAGTAGTTGTGATCGTATCCGAATCAATTCAAACATAAAACCGCAAACCGAACCAATCCAAACTAAAAACTGCAAAAAACTGCATTTAGTTTAAACCTCATGGATCATTTTTCTTCTAAACCGAACCAACCATAACCACATTGGTTTGGTTTGAATGTCTTCTTAAAAACCAATCGAACCACATGCATTTTTATCTCGCGGTTTACATAACTTTTATGCTCAAAACTGAATCAAACCGCATCACGAGCATCCCTAGTAACTAGTGGCATCAACGATCCTTTATCACTTTCATCTTAGTCAATTTGCTTTGGGACACAATTGAACTACACACCTTATTGTACTGATCCATACTAAATTTTTGCACAATCAAGCTGTTTTACTTCAGGTCCCTAAGTTAGTCCATAAACTATTAAAAACAATTAAAAGGTTCCTAAACTATATTCACATCCTTCGATTTAGTTCCCCGGTTAACGTTTCGGTTAAGTGTACCGTTAATGGTCCCTAAACTATCTTAAAAGACAACAAAATAGTCCCTAATATAATAAAAAAAACTACAAAATGATCCTTAACAACACAACTAGTATCCCGTTAAAATCACAAACCTGAAACATAAGCAAAGTGAATTGGATAATCACGCACATGAACAAAAAACAGACCTGTTTTAGCAACGACTAGAGAATAGGATCGTTGCGGTTGTTGCCGGAGAAAATAGTAGTTAAGGGCAAGCAGGGTGGTTGGCAGTGAGGATTTGGAAGTTTCTATCGAAGCATGTGGAAGAAGAAGGGGTAATAGTATTTTATGGTTTTATAGAATAATTAACAGAAAAGTCAACTGAGGACTAAATTGATGGATGAAAAATAGTTCCAAGACCCTTTAATTGTTTTTAATAGTTTAAGGATTAAGTTGGTGAAAGGGTGATAGTTTAGGGACTAAATTGCCCGATTACTATTTTTATAGTACTTTTGAATAGGTTAAACATTTTCTCATCATTACTAGTATAGATAGATTAAGTCGTCCACGTTGTTTCAAATTTTGTTAGGTCATCTACATATAAATTGACTATCATTGTTTTGTTTCATTAGTGATAGCAAAATTATATGTATTCACCCATCACAGCAATTCCTCCCTATTTCGAGGCTCGGTTTAAATATTATAAAGGATTAAATATGTTTTTGTCTTTATAATTTTCCAAAATTTTAATTTTAGTCCCTGAAGATTTTTTTTGCACTTTTTAGTCCGTGGAGTTTTCTCTGTAAGTGTTTTTAATCTCTACTTTTAATCAAACTCTTGTATACTTTCAAATTTTTGAACGATTTTTTCTCTTCATGTTTATAATATTATAAGAACATCTCCGATAAAAATTTAGAATTTTTTAACATAAGATGAAATTATTTATGAATTTTTATGTGCAAAAAACTAAAAAATTCATATTTAAATCATCTCTTGTTAAAAAAAATTAAATTTTGTAAAAGAGATTCATATAATGTACTAAACATTACCGCATAAAAAAAATTAAAATTTTGAATGATATGCACGAGTTGAATGAAAAGTAGGGACTAAAAATACTGATAGAGAAAACTTCATGGACAGAAAAGTGCAAAACAAATCTTCAAGGACTAAAAACAAAATTCTGGAAAACTATAGAGACAAAAAACATATTTAACTAGGCATGGCAATAAAACCCATACCCGCGGCTACCCGCCCAAACCCTACCTGCTTTAACGGGGAAAAACGGAGTTGACTGGGTTTGAGTTTGGGTATGGGTTTTCCCCGACTTCAAAAGATGGGTTTGGGGCGGGTAACAGGGACATTGATACTCACCCCGAACCCGTCCCCGAACCCGCTCCGCTTATGTTAAAATTAGATTTTACCTCTTTGAAATTAGAAACTCTTAAACAATCTCTTAAATTATATTCATATGTTTATTTTTTATTTTTAATTTGAGTAATAAACAAATGATTTTCTCTATTTCTTTTATTTATTTGAAAAAATATTGTTAAAACAAAATAATTATGGACTTTTAACTTTTTTTTTAATAAAAAGTACTAAAATACAATCATAATTCGTGTGGAAAGAGGCGTAACGGGAATACCCGAACCCCGTTGCATAGGGGTTTGGGTTTATACTTTTTATCTCCGCATGGAATTGGGATGAGTTTGGAGAAATCCAAACTTTTATGGGTTTGGGTTTGGGGAGGGCAAAATTCGCCCCGCCCCGTTGCCATGCCTATATTTAACCCTATTATAACTGGATCCCTAATAAAAAAATGTTAAAAAATTAAAATGAATCATCCTCTATTTAAATTATGGATTTAATTGATATGCACCGACGGTGTAAAATAATTTTACACTGTCAACCAATACCAACCATGTTTTCCGCCACATCACCCCACTTTACCCCGCTTTCTTGACATGACATGGCAAAATGATGGTTATTTATTGGACGATGGTGTAAAACTATTTTACACCGTCGGGGCATATCAATTAAACTCTTAAATTATAAGTAACATAAGAAATATCAACAAAAATTGGTCCAAACGGTAAGGGTCTTGCTCCCCTTAAGCATGTGGTAAGGGGTTTGATTTTATGACTCATGCGTATGGAGAAAATTCGGTTGGAAAGAGAGAAAACTTTTAATCAAGAACGGTGTAATTATTATTTTTTTACTTGATTAGGACTTTTTTAATTAAACATATGATATTTTATGAACATTAGTTACATAAGTAATATAAGTAACATAAGAAATATCAACAAAAATTGGTCCAAACGGTAAGGGTCTTGCTCCCCTTAAGCATGTGGTAAGGAGCAGGGGCGGATCCAAGGTCCAGCATGCCGGGCACGTGCCTAGGCTCCCCCAATTAATTTTTTTTTAGGGTTCTTACTTTAATCTTAAAATTCGAATTTTTGAGTAAGAATTAATAAAATTTAAGTGTATATTCATAATTCTTATGAAATTCTGAGCAAAATGGTATATTTACATGTCCAATTTGGTGCAAGAATAAAAAAACGATTTTTGAGGTTTGGGTGAGCTTGAGGTTGAAGATGATGAACAGTGTAACAACAGTTTGTTTTAATACATATATTAATGGATCCGCTTGTTTTACAATCCGTGCGCGTTGGCACATTGGTTGAAGTATTGTTTCAACACCTAGAGGTCCTGGGTTCAACTCCTAGCTTCCTCTTTTTTTTTTATACCTTGTACCTTTTGTTTTTTATTCCTCTTTATTTTTTATACCCTTTTGTTTTTAACTTCATTTTCTTTTATTTGTTTATATACATTTTTAAAAATATCTAAAAATTTTAAAATATATATTTCTTTGTTTTCTTTATCAAAAATATTAAAAATATAACTTTGTTTCCTTTTTATATATAGTAAAAAATATGTTGTAATTCTACTTTATTTCATATATAGGATTGTGGGGAGTTTATAACATTTACTTATCTAATTATTTTGAATCAAATATTTAGATTAAATTTTTAAAATTAATTACTTTTATTAGAATTTCAGTATATATATATATTATTACTTAAAAACGGTTCTATCCGGTTAAACTCCAATCCGAAAAACCTTTAAACCAATAAACATTTGTGCATTTGCGGTTAAAATTGTGCCCAGACTTAACATTATTCCTGGCTCCGCCACTGGTAAGGAGTTTGATTTTATGGCACATGCGTACGGAGAAAATTCGGTTGGAAAGAGAGAAAACTTTTAATCAAGAACCGTGTAATTATTATTTTTTTACTTGATTAGTATTTTTTTTAATTAAACATATGATATTTTATGAACATTAGTAATATATAACTATTATTATAGAGTCTCACAATTAATCTATTGAGTACATATAATATTTTATAAACACTAACAATATATAAATATTATTATTGGACCTCAAAATTTTGAGTTGAGATCCCCAAAATTTTAAGGCCCGATGTTGTCGCTTACCCTGCACCCCTATAGGGGTCGGGCCTGTCACTCACGTATGAATATTCACAGATAAAATAAATGGATATTTTAACTACCCGTTATTTAATAGACACAAATGCCAATTTAATGCTACATTTGGCCATTGATATTTGTACCTGTTAATAAATAAGAAAATTATTTAAATATCTTTAGTTATTAAATATAAACGAATTTTTTATATTCGGTAGAACTTTGTACTGAATTTTGCTTTAGTTAGAAATATATGTATATTATTTTGTTGAAGAGAAATATATGGTATTATTAAGTTTTGGTAAAAAGAAAGAAAATTAGCGTGATAACTTTTGTTGTTAAATTAAAAGTGAAATGTATAATATTATTGTGTTAAATTTTTTAGGCGAGAACTACTCTATCCCCTTCATATTTTGGGTTATTTACCCATCAATCAATAAGTACAAGCTACATAAGTAGATTTGCAACTACCTTGTAAACCCGTTTTTTTTTTTACTTCTTTAAAAGAAGTTGGAGAAATTTTAGGTAATTAGGAAAAGAAAATATTCAATGGAGCGAGCACGGATATCATGCTATCCACTTCCATGGATATCCATTTATATCCATAGTTCATGACGACATTTGAGATATTTCTCTTGAAAATTGATCTTCTAGCCCCCAAATATTGAACTTAGGCCCACCAAATTGACGAAATTACCCCGGGTTATTTAGGAATCCAGGTAGGGATGACAGGAAAACCAAAACCCACGAGACCTACCCGAACCCAAACCCAAGTCAACGGGAGAAACCCAAGTTGACTGGGTTTGGGTGACACCTGAAACTATGGGTGTGGGTTTGGGATCACTCAAACCCACATCCGAAACTCATACACCCACCCGAATATATGTAAAATTACCTAATTAACCCTAAGTATATATAAGTGTCAAAATTAGGGTTCACACATTCCTTCACATGAATCACTCACCCAGCCGCTTGGACATCTCCTTCACTCACTCGGACACTTCACTCACAATCAGAAATTAGCCGTCGAATCAGAATTATGTTGAACTATGTAATTTAATTACTAATGTCACCAAAATATGTAATTTAATTACTATGCTACATTTTGCATTTTATCAAAAAGAATTTGGGCCGAGTTTGGGCAGGTAATTTATTAATTATGCATGTTTTTGCTGCGGGTTTAGGTGGAAAATCCGAACCCAATGAGTGTATATTTGACACCCATACAACTTTTGAGTTTGGGTATGTGTTTGGGTAGTGTAAAACCCTCACCCATGGGCACCCATTGCCATCCCTAAATCTAGGTTCCAAACTGTTCTGGACTGGGCCTAAATGCCCAAGTATGCCACCGTCATCTCAAAGGCCCTTATGAAGGCCAAAGAGTTCAGATGTAACTGGTAGGGTGTGAGGTGCAGATATCTGAAGACTGCGACTTCGAAATCGCTAAAAGGCAATCTATAACCCATATGCTCGAATGCAATTTGGTACATGGGGAAAGATCCCCACTGGAATTTACTGCAAATTCGACGAGAGGTGTTCGGTGTAACACCCAACCCATTATTTAAATATTTGTACCTTTATTAAAATCTTTTCAAAATACGCAACGGAAAAATTACGATTTAATTATAAAATGTTTGGTTAAAGGTATTACAATCGATAACATGCCTAACTATTTGATTAATTAGCTTAAACATTAACTATAAAAATCATTCTTTATAAAATATACATTTTCCGAAATAAATACATTAAGTCATAAAGGACCCTATATCCTAAGTACAACCCTTTCCCCGTGTCACACTCAGAGCGGAGCTTCGCCAAACACTTGGGCATCAACAAATAGATAACCTGTAAACCTGGACCACCCAACGGTCCAGAAGTACACAAAACAGAGAGTTAGTAAATCATAACCAATAAAATACAAGTGTAAGCAATATCCTTAACACTTCATCATATTATCATGCATAATCTAACTCACATACATATTCTCAATCTTAAATCAAACATAAGATTATTCACATATACATTGAAACACAATTTGGAAACAATGTTTATCACCAATATTCAATCAAGCAACTCACACAACTTACACAAACCACACAATGTCACATATCAAAATCATCAAATCATATGCACATCTTCCTAATGCAATCTAATGCCACAACTCATGCTATGTCACCCTAGACATATCTAATGCATGTGGTACCAATCGTCTTTATTAGAGTATCTCACCTCTAATATCCGTCTTTATCGAATAAATATAATTCGATATCCGTCTTTATTAGAATCATAGATTCTAATATCCCTAACTCAATACATGAATGCATGAATGATTCATGTACAACCACAAACACTTAATATAACACAATATTAAGTTCTATTCTATGATATGAAACACTATCCATATCCGTCTTTATTAAGATATATCACAAATCTTAATATCCGTCTTTATCGAACAAAATCCGATATCCTTCTTTATTAAGATAACACAATACCTTAATATACTTCTTTATTAGATTAACACAATTCTAATATTCTTCATTCATATACATACATATCATACATTCATCACTAACATCAACAAATCATTATTAATTAAAACATCCTCAACAATTTTAAAAGTATAGGAAGTATACAAAAATATAAGAAAACTTCATAAATTAAGCCTCATCTCATAAAACTAACGTCGGAATCGGAATCTACGCGAAAAATCGAGTGAAATAGGTTCCGGGTGCATAAACCATCAAAAAGTCAACCAAAAGTCAACACAGGTCAACCCTGGTCAACAACCTTTACGCCTGGTGCGGAAATCCTTACGCCTGGGGCGGAAATTCAGTGGCTAGAGGGAAATTTTACGCGTGGCGCGGAAATTCTTACGCCTGGTGCGTAAAGTCAGATCTAAAACTGTCAAAACGCGTTTTTGTGCAAAAAAATCACTTATTTGACCCAAAATCACTTATTTTCAGTTCCAGAAATTATACCAAGCATGGGTTATGTTCATACATGTTTAAAACACCTTAAGAGTAACTTATTAACATTAATAATCACTTATTTTTCATGGATCTTGACATATTTGTAAAAACTCATAAACATTTACAAATCTTAACAAACATCTACAAATACCCATTTTTACCCATTAAAATTGTTCATACATCATGTTAAGAGTATATTAGACATACTATGAACATGAGTTTTCACTTTCATTAAGAAAAATCATCCCAAAAAGCCCACGAAAATGAGTGGAGAAAGTTTGGGTTCGGAGAAATTGACATTCTCCCCTTTCTCTAGCCACTCACAATTATGAAAACTATCTCTCTTACCTTAGCTCGACGATTCTCGGATTTGGCTTTTGAATCTCCAAGAAATTCCTTGCCCTAGCTCTCCTCCTTCTCTCTTGCTCTTCCTTCTCTCTTCTTTCTCACCAAAGTCACAAAATGTGACAAAGTGAGCTTTCTCTCTCTAACTCTTGCTATTTATAGCTCTCCCCATTCCATGAGTCACTTAGGCCCAAATGCCTTAAAGCCCAATAAGCCCACACTAGGTCCAACACTCATGTAATTCTCACAAACTCGCCCAATTAACTAATACTCTCGCTTATTAATTAATCGTCACAAAGTAAATAATAATAAACCATTTTACACACAAATAATATATTCATATAAATAACGAATAAATGAAAATCGGGTCGTTACATTCGGTATACAAGCTTTCCAATCATCCGCGGGAGGACGTTGAACTGTCCTAAACATCCCATCCCCGCCATTCAGGGAGAATTTTGAGACCGTGGTCCTAGGCTCATCGGCCACCCACGCATATAATCGTCTCCGTCGACGTTCGAAGTCGAAGCTGGAGCTTGTTCTTCGGTCATTACACCTGAAAAAGCAGAGGAGAAAGATGAATTCGACATTAAAACATCAAATCCACCCTTCCACCGCCAAATCAAGTGAAAGGGCGAGGACTTCGAGATTCATGCGAGCATACATGATCGACAAATTATTCTGTCATCCTAAGGATTAACAATGCTCGACAGATTCATATGAATGCTCGCACATTCATATGAATGCCCGACATAATTTTCCATGTCCTGAAGCCAAGTTGAGTCCACAAAAGCGAAAAACGCCAGTGAACTCATAACTAAAGGCGATAGCCTAGCTAAAAACAGCGTTTTACCCAAAAAACGCTCATTTTCTGGGAGGGAAAGGTACTAATCATCCCTCAAACCACTAACAAACAAAGCAAAATAGTTCAGAGAGCAAAACATAAATTTGCGAATCCTAAACATCAAAGCTTTAAAAAAACGGGAAAACAAGTCCGAAAATACTTACTTATAGTTTGATAAGCAGCAAAGATGATAAAATCCAATAAATAAGCTTGAAATCTGAAAGATCAAAGGTAGAGAGGAGTTGAGAGGATAGAGAGCTTGGAGAATCTCAGAAGTTAGAAAAAACAGAAATGTTTTGAAAATCCCTCCACTTTCCTATATATAGGAAATCAGCAGTGGACGCACCCGTACAAAACGAGTGGGCGCCACTAAGATCCGGATCATTGCTTTGATCCAAAGGCCACGATTCACAAGGATCCAACGGCCCAAACACAAGCATCAAAGAAGTGAAAGGGCGCGAAGATCTAACGGCTGTAACGCATCCTCGAAATTCAAAACTACTAAGAGACACTCGAGTGCTAGATGATAGCCTTTACACGTGGCAGAGGAAGATGGAGCGGCTTGTCCATCCAAGTCATATCCATCTGTTCGCGAATCTCGCCGAACATCAGGGAAAATCTCATCGAAAATCTCGTCACTTAATCCTCGGCGTTATTTTCGGATCGAAATAAATGTGCGACAATTTCGCACAAAAATCCTCGCCATTTCCTCGAACGTTCTTCATCCTCGAAACTTAATATATCACAACGAATCTCGACGAACTCTCCCTCCTCGATAAACAAATCGTCGTCGTTCCAACAAGCAAAGGGATTCCTTATGGTCGGCGCTAAAGATCCAAAACCTCAACGTCATTAACCTAAGTACCAGAGCTACGACCAACTAAAGTCGTCATCCTCGTGCCCGAGCGTGACGACTTGGGGGGCTCCTGTTCTGGACTGCGCCTAAATGCCCAACACGTTGAGGACATCCTCTTTTGGGCCGTCGAGCAAGGCCCAAAGCATAAGGTCCAAGTCCACTTGACCGTTGGACAACGTACGTTTCCCCTGCGTCCCGTAACGCTCGACATCAGAATGATGAGCATTTAATGCTCATCACGGCTCCTCAGCCGTTTTTCGACAGCCATTGATGGACATTAACTGCCCATCATCGGCCTTGGCCAAGCGCTGGGGCTATATATATATAGCACCTCACACTTGCCAAAGGTACGTATGATTCTATATTGAAAACCTACATTTCGGAACAAAGAATATGAAATTGTTGTTTTTGGCAGTTGTATTGTACTAGAATACCTTATTTCCACTCTTGTTGATTTTTAAAATAAAAAAACACCATTTCGGAACTTAGGTTCTGAATCGCTCAAATTCCGAAGTTACAGTCGAAAAAATTTTCATAAAGTGAGTTAGAACTTAGAAGTATCATAAAGTGAGTTAATGGGACCATATATATCTGAATGAATGAGTTAGGAGTATCATAAGATTGTGAAACAATTGATATGGTGGATTCCAATTCCAAGTATTTGAATTAGCTAAGGACATTATTTTCATTCTTATTAAAACTCACCGCCTCACATCAACAATGAATTATGGTCCAAGTGTTAAGGGTATTGATCGCTTTAAGTATGTGGTTAGGGGTTTGATTTGTGACTCATGCGTATGGAAAAATTTCGGCTGAAAGAAAAAACTCACTTTATGTGTTCTACAAATTCCCCGACAGAAATTAGTCACCGTTAACGACAATGAAAATTTGATATCATTATCATGATAAAAAAAACTCACCACCACACTACTCCACTACATACATACAACTCACTATCACTATCTCATTTGGTTTGACAATGAAACAATCAACACCGTGTGCCATTGTTATCCGTCCATGTGGGCAAGTCATTGTCACAATTGAGTCACGGCTCAATAAATTTCATTTGTTAGATGGGTTCATTTTTATTTTCTCTTTTGGTATAGGATGGATTCATTGTTCATGTTGAATTTTACACTTGTAATTCCAAAATTAGAATAAAACAAAATCAGTGTTTTAAATTTTAAAATTACAATCAAAACAAATTTTCAATTCGTCTGATCACAATCGAATGACCATCGATGTGAGCCAACTTGAATTTTCTAAATTATTTTTCATGATACGTAGACTAATCTTTTTACCTGACAGGGATCGGAGGTATAATAGACCATAGTTCACCGCTATGAGTTAGAGCACTACTAATTGAATTTTATCAAAGAAATTTAAAACTTGATACATGCCCTTATTTTTTTTTAATCCTTCAATTTTTTTATAAAGAACAATCCGATAATTTAAAATTCAAATTAATCATTAAAATTTGCTGATAAAAATATCATAATTATTGAGGAAAAAAAATCATAAATAGCTTCTTGTGATGGATAATTCTTAGCAGTTAGCTTCTTGGCCGTATATGGGGCAGGTTCCTTTTTCATTAGATGCGTAAGGAAAAGAGAGAAGTAACCAATTGACAATAACTCTTCCCTTGACCTTGGCAACTTAATGTGTACAAGTTAAAAAAAAATTATATTATACACAAATATTTTTTATTTTAAAAAAAAATTATTAAATCAAATGAAATATAACATGACATATTAAATATGTTGGAACAAGAATGACATTGTAGGAAGAACTTGGTATAGAATATGTGAATGTGAATTTGAAAAAGTTTACATTGAATCCCACATTGCTTGGGACACATCTTATGGTAGTGTTTATATATTGAAATCTCATTACTTAGGGTGTGCCCCAAGGGATACTTAGTTTTGTAAACGGGATAGACCGCACATTAGGTCGAATATCAAACGCGCGCCGCCGTCTGGGTCAGGCTTGGTGAAATATTTATTTTTTAATATTGAAAAATAATTATTATATTTTTTGCTATATGTGTGTGCCAACTAGCCGTTACGAATTTCGCACATGTTTAATGTGCATCGACCAAGTCAAAAACGGAATTTCAATTTCGATACCACTTCGTTACCACCTCATCAATCAACAAAAACCGGAATTTGAATTTCGTTACCACTTCAACTGTCACTTTATTTTGCTTCAGATTTTGCAATTCTCTCTCTCTCTCTCTCTCTCAAAATTCTATTCTTCTAAAAAAAAAATCTTTCTTGTTGTTTCAGAGAAGTGATTGCTGCCACTACGAAAATTGATATTGCTATCAATTTCTTGACTGGTTTATCAAACCATCGAAGTTGTCTTTCTGCCTGTTTTCTACAGTGCAATAGCTAACGGTATTTACATTGAATTGACTGTTTTATCCTGGTAATTTCACGGTTGCTAGTCTATCTTGCACAAATTTGGGTAGTGACGTGAAATGTGTTAAAGAGAGCGTATCGAACCGCGACTCGGCCAGTAATTTCTTCAGTGCTATTTTTCAAAATCGTATTTTCTAAACCGAAAAATAACAAAATATGATTTATAAATAAAGTCATTGTAATATCAAATGAAGTATTGTTTTAACTAATGGTATTATAAATCAAATGTAATTAATTCTATCATAAGTAACAAAATATATTGATTATTTTAGTACATTAAGGTTCAACTCAACTGACAAATATCGATATTGTTAGGTTGATCATTTTTAATTAAGTATGAATTTCACAATTGTGTGTTTGAGTTATCGGTGATAATTGTCATTTCATCTACTAATAAAAAAAGGAAAGTAACAAGGAGTAAAGTTTGTATGTATATAGGAAAAATTAACATATATACACTATTTTTTGTCTAGGATTTGTGTATTGCATATACTTGTAGTGGCAAAATTATACATTTTCTCCTAACTTATTTATCAACCACCAAAATTATAGTTACCAACACTTTGATATTTCAAAACTATAGACCAAATAATAATGAAAAATCCGCTATAATTTTTTTTGGGTCGAGACCAGAGTATCCACCGCCGAAAGCAGTGACTATTCCTCTCGTTAGATTGGAGGCACCTTAAAGGGTGAGATAGTTGGCCCAGAGATTTAAAGTTGCTCCATACCCAAAAATCCGCTATAATTTGTGACTTGATTTATAAGACCATTAAAAATATATCAATTTCATATATACATAACAAGGATGAACAATAAGGGAATATCATCCTGCATCATGAATCGAATTCGGGTTCTTCCGAACAATTCGTTTTAGGAGAAATTCATTAAGTATTTGAGCTCAATGTCTTAGTTATATCATGTTATTTACATTAAAATATATGATAAAACCATACTGATAGATTTTATGCCACTGTTTGCCCATTATATACTCCAAATGTTTCATGAATTAAGCACTTAATTGATGCTTCAATCAAAGACATCATAGTTGCCACCAACTGTTATGTGAGCTCTTGTTATAGGAGCCCCTCTTACTACAGCAATTGCTTCATTCAATTTTGTTGCATGCTGCACCACTTGCTTAATCCTCTGAAATCAAAACCAAGGATTAGTTCAATATACAATAACTCATAATCAATCAATATTTAAACCAATTTAGTCAAATATTATTATTTCAAGTACACTTTGAAGTTGCTTCAAAAAAAAAAAAAAAGTACACTTTGAAGTTGTGCCAAAAAAACAAAAACTACACTTTGAAGAAATAGTAAAATTCTATCCTTGCACAAACTTAGCACTTTTTTTTTCCCTCTATGACATTTCTTGAATAATTAACAAAATTGGGATCCACAAAGTTAGTTGTAAGTGG
The DNA here is from genome assembly GCA_951799995.1 of Trifolium subterraneum. Classification (NCBI taxonomy): domain Eukaryota; kingdom Viridiplantae; phylum Streptophyta; class Magnoliopsida; order Fabales; family Fabaceae; genus Trifolium; species Trifolium subterraneum. Next base: position 11,565,190 of record OX637466.1, on the reverse strand, counting down.
CGGAGTGACTTTACTACTAGGATTTACTAAGATTCCACTATTGACATTTTAATCCGTACAATAAAAATTGGTGTATCAAATAAAGAATTCAAATTTCATATAGTCAAAAGATTTTATTAATCTTGATAAGCTTGATAGATAAATGTCATCATTTTCTCTCTCTCAAAGTCGGGTCTCGAACCGAGTACCTCAAAATTGAAGAGTATGTGAAACTCTCAACCAAGTGACCTCTCAGGAAACAAGTTGAATGTCATTAACATTAATCAAATAGTCTCGATATGCTGACTACAACTCCACAAACCTAAATAATCCATATCATTCAACCATGTTTCACAAGTCTCCAATACTACCATCTAATTGGAACCTTAACCACATAGTGACTAAAATTATAGCTACAAAAACTTTATTTGTTTATAACTTTTCATATTTTCAAAGATATTGGTATAACCTCAGGATGATTCAAAATCTTCACACAATTCTATATTAAATCAAATTCTCCAACGGAGATTAATCTCAAAGCTGATAAATATTTCATAATATTAACATGGTTACCAACAAAATTTATAAATTAAACAAACAAAAAAAAACATTTGAAAAACTAAGAAATTTACTAACCTTGTCATCAGTATAAATTTGGAACCTCATCTTCTTGTCATGTTGATTTTTCTTCCTTTGTTGACTTCCAAAGAATAGAACACAAATTGAGGCAGCAACAACACCAAAAGTACAAATAGCACCAACACCACTAAGACTCCATTTCCATAAATTAAAACCACTATTGTTCTCTTCTTCCCAACTTGAATCCTCTCCATTATCACCAAACACATCTTTCTCAACAATCATTCTTGGAGAATTAATAATCTCTTTGCTACTACTTGACTTTGGTGACTCAATTTTCATATCAACAAATTCATTTTCCTTAATCTTAAAAAAAACTTGTGACACATTTTCTTCTTGATCACTTTCAAAAGATTGATTCTTTGTGATGTCTTTCAACAAAACATCATTTGATGTGTTACCAATTTTGAGGTCTAATGGAATTTGTAAAGGGACAAGTTGGTTTTGTTTTCTTGGTGATGTTGGATATAAATATTCCATTTCAAAAGCACTTTCTGATCCTTTTCCTAGGAATATTTTTTTCTCACCATCTTCATTGAAATCAAGGTAGCCATCATTAGAGATGGATTCCCATTCATCAAGATCCATCTTCAAGAGGATGAATTTGGATTTAGAAGAGTGGTTTTAAGCTAGGATGAGTAGTATAATAAATGGAACAAAAATATTTTAGTAAATAAATAAAAGTTGGACTTTCAAATAATATATTCAAAAAAAAAATTATAGGTGAGGTTTTATTGAATTTATTAATTAAATATGGAGGTGGTTTTCTAGGAATTTCGTTTTGATGACTTGAAACTTGAAAGAGTGAACTACCATTAGCTACATGACATGCTTTTGAGTGCTTATCTATATTTTTTTTTGACACAAGTGCTTATCTATATTGAATATGATAAAATTAGAGATGGTCCATATGGTCCCACCAAGGAAAATTGCCTCTTATGATTTGATTCAAAGATATTTACTACTATTCAATTTTCTAATATCCGATAGGTTGTAAAGGGACAAGTTGGTTTTGATTTCTTGGTGGCAATGGATACAAATATTTTATTATGGATGGTTTGTGATGGTTAATTTTGAATAAAACTTAGCTTTTATTATGAAATTATTATGTTGTAAAGTTTGTGGATTTTTTTTTAATGAAAAATATTAGGTGAATTAGGTCTTAGGGTTCACTAGAGTAGGAGAAATCTCTAAAGCTCAAGAAAATAATTACAAAAAATCTCTAAATTTCGAATTGAATAAAAATTGATATTTTGGTGCTCAAAATTGTACGGTCCGATCAAGAGTGTGTTGGGAAGACCAAAGAAAAACAGATTGAATCAAGAGACGATGCCTACTCTAATCATTACCACTAAATGACGAAGCCAATAGCGAGTTGATCAAATAGACTTTTAAATTTGTGAAATAGCAACTTAGTGTTTTGACAAATGTTTATTTAAAGAATAATCATCAAAACTAATGTCTTCTTTTTTGTCTTAAAAATCCTCTAGTTTCTAAAAGAAATGGTCTGATAATCTAGAATTCGATTTTATATAAATTTCTATGCCATTAATATTCACAAAGAATTTTTGACACATCAACATTTTTTTGGGGCTAATTTTATGGTATGTTGATTAATTTAAAAGTACCCGTGGTACATTAGATCTTTATATTAATAGTTAACTAGTTTTTTTTTTTATGTGAAATTTTAATTTTATGATTTAGAAAAAGGTTATTTCTAATATACCGTTTTATAAATTAAGGACATTTATCCATCAACCAATGAGAACAATTTATATATAAATCCATATGTGTAAATTCAAAAGTTTGTTGCAAGTTAGTTGTGGGGACCACATGCAAATCCACTTATGTGGTTTATTCTCATTGGTTGATGGGGATAGAGTAGGCTCACCTTTAAAAAATTAAAATAATTGAATACGGAGTATTATTTACCAACGATTATGGGCGGAACAAAATTTAATTTTTTATGAATTTTTATTACTGATAAATATTGAATATCTTTTTAAGCATAAAATGTAAAAGCTTACTACAATGCCTATAAATAATGAAATAATATTTTTATTTTTTTTATGAAATGATCTTTCTTAAAATATAAAAGTAACTCTTTGATTCATAAAATTGATAGTTAAACTAGTGGTTTAAAAAAAACAAATGTATCAAAACTCTCAATGTATCATAGAAGCTCTATTTTTAATATTTTGTTTTATATCATATCAGTGATATTTAGTCACTAGAGACTACTAAATGCAAAAGGAGATATACTAGGGGACAAAAATCAAACGATTGAAACTTTGGAGGCCAAAATAGAGCAATCGAAAAACTTAAAGTGGCAAAATTGCATCGAAAAACTTAAAGTGGCAAAATTGCATTGAAGTCAAAAATAAATAAGTTTTAGGATAAAATGACCAAAACTTCTCTTGGAAAAATATCCAAGGAAAGAATAGAAATTAAGGACATGAACTTTTACAAGAAACAGAAAACAATGGGATTTTGCTATGATCATCTAGGGATCGGTAACGCCAAGGAGTTTAGAATAATGGATGTAATTTCGGTCATTGAAAGGTTAATATTTATGTGGCCTATGATGCACTGGTACTCCATTTGAGGGAGAGTATCAGTACCGGATACATACCTATACCTTAATTTATACTCATATCCGTACATTACATTTTCTAAAATGCCGTACCTCGTACCGGGTACCGTACCCGCATATGGACAATGTAGTATATGGCCAACAATGCATTTTAAAAACCAAACCAAAATCAAACGATTCAACAAGTGGAGCCTTGAGCTAGCCCTTCACTACAATTTGGTTATATTGACAATTCGATCGGTCTCGTCTTGATTGGAACAATCTAAGCCAATTGAATCATAACTCAAAAGTCTTGCTGGTTTAACGTCCAACTCGGTTTTTAAAACATTGATTTCACGAACAATTTACTTTTTCAAGACTTTAGAAACATTGGTGTTGGTTCTGTTTCAAATCGCTTGTGTATGAGAGAGGAAGGGAAGGGAGTTTGCTAAGGATGTTCATATTACAACATGTGTATAAATAACTCCATTCAGAAACAACTATTTTACACACAAAAAAGGAAAACAGTTCTCAAATTTACAAGCCTGTTCCTTCCTCCCAAAACCCAATTCAAACACAAATCAACATTTTGCTATAATTATGTGCTGTCAAGCTTCACCTGCAGCATGAGGATTATATCTGATAAAAACAAACTCATAACTACCCTCATAACGACATTGTAAGGTTGTTAGTTCAAACCTTGGAATGATTATCTAGCCGATGATGACTCGCCCAGAGAAACAGAAGCCAAAGACGAAGCCCAAACCCGAGCACTCCTTGCCCTCTCGTGAAAAATCCTCGTCTTGCATAGTCCTAGCTTAGTCCAAATCCTCCTCACATCAATCACTTGAAGCACACGTCCCATCACTTGGCTTGTCTCGCCAAATATTTGCATGTTCAGATGAGGAATACATGAAACCCAGAATGCTCGGAGACGCAATATGATCTTGGGAAATATGAAAAGAAGTAGCCTCAAACAGATAAACATCACAGAGAACACAAAGTAGGGTTCCCTTTTTAATGTTTCTTTAAGCGGCAGACCCATCAATGACTTCAGGCTAGAATCCTCATCGCTCATCATGCTGCTTGGTTGATCGATAGCAACATTACTACTTGCTTCAAATCCTGAGACAGGTAAATGCAGGTATCAGATTACATGATAAGGCTATTATCAGCCACTGAAGTTTCTAAGAGTTCAGCCGAGTTTTTACTCCAAAATATGACTGTTTTAAATAATGCACTATAAATTTACAAACAAGAATCAGGATATGCTTACTTGTGTTTCTTTCGTAAAATTCCAATAGAGAGAGAAAATCGTTTGGACCACGATATCTCAACCTTGAGGTCTGGTTCACCAATAATATTGAAGGCAAGCTATGGATTCCATATTTTGAATATAGGCTGCTGAATAAAGCAAAATTAGATATCGACAGATTTTTATAACCACAGCTAACTGAATAGTGCCTTAGTTTCAACTGAATTCAAATTCATTTACAAAATACCAAGTAGGAAAGGAAACAATAGTAAATTTGAAACAATGTTTAAACCAAACCGAGAACCAGCCACTTCGAAAGTTGATTTGATCCCGGTTGCACAGCAGTCTAATTAAACCAGGATTGAACCGTGGTTGGTTCAACCAGCTTTTTTTAATACTATTTCACTTATTTATTTCTTTGTTATCCGGGTCAACCGTGATTGAACCAATTGAACCATGGCCCGGAAGTTTCATTGGTTCAATTTGGTCCAAATTTTAAAGCATTGATTAAAAATTACTCAATGACATCATTTAGCCTAACAAAATAGGAAGCTCAAAGATTACAGAACAAGCATGCTATATCTCCAAAACCAAGCAAATATAGCATACAATATAGCAGAAGAAAGAGTTCATAATAAGTATTATTCAGGAAATTAAAAATAGCAGGGATAGCTTAAAAACCTTGGCAAAGCTGATGATTGTTCAATAGCCAAGTGCTCTATCTGAGGAAACATGGAACTAAGTGCTTCAAATTTAGGAAGCATCCTACGTGAAAATGAGCACCAGGAAGCATAGAAGAGTATAGAGACAGACTCGGTCTTCTTTCTGCCAGATAGAACTTCTTCTATGAAATTTCCATCCACCTGAATAAATCAAATGAAAAGTTAAACATATTGCCATTGGAAATCAGAATATGAAAACTGGTATTGTTCAGCAAATCATAATTAAATCAATAAATCTATTAACTATTTGTTCTAATTATGAGGTTAAGGTTAAACTAAATAACAAAATGTAATGGCAAACAGTGAATCAGCTATACCATGTAGGAGAGAAATCTCTCCTCTAAGGGTTTTCCCTTCACAATGGAGTCACTATTCGATCCACAAATGTTTACAATATTCAATATTCAATGTTCAATAATGATCCCTCTAACTTCAAAACCTCCCTATGTATACATGATAATCCTAACTAAATGAGAGAAAAACAAAGCATGTTTTAGTCAAAAAAAAAAAAAACAAGGCATGTCGCATGGAAAGAAAACAAAAATTGCTCACCTAGTTATCTTTAATTTCTAGTTTCTACCAATAAAATGAAACAAAAGATATACAATTTGAACACAAATCTATCCCTCTCTCTGTTTTAATATGGTCACACCAGTCCATAAAAAGAGACTGTTCTCTTGAATTTGATAGAAAGCCAATCAATTCAAAATTCAGATTTCAAATAAAGCCAATACTATTCAAAGGAAAAGTTATTGTCATTTTCAATACAGTCCAATTTACTTTTTAAATCCAGCCAAATGATTTTGCAATGAAGAATCAAGGGCATTTAAGAACTCAAGTCCCTAGCCCCCATAAAGTATTTAAGACAACAATCTCCTTTCTAGATTTACTTCTTGGGAAACTACCATTAAAACAAAAACAGACAAACAATTTTCCTATCACTAAAAAGGGCTTTCGTAAAATTGAAGAACAAGTTCAGAAATCCAATATTGGAATGGATTATTAATTGAGAACGATACATAAAATTGCAAGCAAACCTAATAGCTTAACGTTTTAGATCAAGGTTTAATGTCAAACCCACAACTGCAGTTCCATGCTAAGCATATAAAAAGGAGACCTACTTTGATCTGGACAAGACAAGCGGCCTAACCCAATAAATTAGAAGTGCAGCCTAAGAAGGGACTAGAGTTGTAGTATGTGAAATAATCAAAATCTTACCTACTTTCTCAACAAAAATATAATCAAGGAGTATTTAGTTTTGCTGAGAGCAATCCAACAGTTTGTTACTTGTCACATGATTCAAAAGATAATATAAGTTTTAACAGCATTTTATTTGCCACCAAATGGTTCCATTAAATCATTAATCAAACTCAAAAAAATTACATCTCTAAAAAGGTTAATTTTTCAGAACTACCCAACTTCTGCTTTTCCAACAAAACTGACCCTGACATACCAATTCAGACAAAAAGCACAAACAGTAAAAAAGTACAATAATTGAGTCCACTCCAAGCAATAAATCATAGTAATGGCTACCCTCCTTTAAAGGGGAAACAAAAAATCTACAAAGTCGCGAAGAAAGGACACTACAATGAATTCAATTGTTTGCTATAAAATAGAAAAGCAGTTCTAAGAAAATCAAAACTAAAAAATTACATCAAATTACCCCCAACATGCATTTCCTTCAATACTTGCGTTATTCCCAATTCTACAAAATCATAAAATTTTCAACAAAAAAAAGTGAAGTATATGTTTGGTTCCACTTCTCGACCTGCCATAATAATTTATTCTGAATGTACAGAATTGATTTTGACATATTTAGATGTTCTTCAGTAGACTTAGGGCCTGTTTGTTTCAGCTTTAAAAAAATAGATTTTTTCTTTGTATTTTTTAAAATAGATTTTATAAAACCGTTTTTCAAAATATTACAAGTTTTTTTTGTATTCGTTTTTTCTAAATTCAAACACTAATTTTGACATTATATAACATAGACGCACATTATTGAAGAACAAAAATTAGTCAAAATCTCAATTTTTATAAAAAGTTGTATTTCAAAAATGATTTTTATGAAAATCTATTTGAAATAGCTTCAAAAAAAGTGATTTTTTTTGAAATTTTGATATCCAATTTTTTTTTCAATAAAATGATGAAATACCTATAATAACATTTTAAGAATAACTATTCAAACAAAATTTTCATTTGAAGCTTTTATAAAAAATTTCTTTGTAAATTTTTTTTATACAAAATCTATTTTCAAAAAAATCCAAAACAAACGGGCCCTTAATCTTGCTTCCAGAATTGGTTCTAAGTTGAAACTACGATTTTTGCTTTTGACTCCAAACACAACTTTTACATTTAAATTTATTTATCGTTCAACTCACTTTTACATATATGAATCCTAACATAAATCACTTTACATTCAACCAAACTTAAACTAAAATCAACTTTACAAAATCAATTTTTGTCCCCGCAAAACTAAACACGCTAGCGTAATCTATTTTTCCATATGGTTAAATTTGTCTATATCATAGATCAAACTTTGAATCTCCATAACACTCCTTCATCATTCCAACCTATATAATACTAAGCTAACGATTATCCATTTTAACATAATATAAGACAAATAATCATAATTCAAACAAAATCTAAGAAATCAATGGACAATCAAAACAGAATGAATCTAGACATCTAGAAATTAATTTCACAAGAGAAATAACAAAATAAATAAAAACTTTTCTGGTTAATTTTTAATAAAAAGTAACCAGAAAATTGATCCAAATCATGAAAATTACATAAAATAAAAAGATAGAGATGAAGAAATTGGAGAAATTATGAGGAACCTGAAGAGGTTGATTGGATTGGATGATGAATGGGCACTGAGATTGAAGATGAAAGAGAAAGAAAGGAGGTTCGGGGATGCAGGGGGAGGCGGATTGAAGAATGGAGAAGGCGGTTATGGAGAGAAGAAGAAGCGAAACAGCCATAGGTAGATCGAGGAGAAGACAAAGAAGGGTAAGGAAGGTAAATAGGAGAAGAAGGGGAAAGTGTAAAACGGGAAATGAAAGAGAAAATAGGGTTTTGTTTGTTCGGCGTTGTGACTGTGGCGGTGAGTTTGTTGGTGAATTTTGGTGTGATGATAAAGAAAAAGGAGTTTCTAGCCAGCTATTTATGTCAAAAACATAATAATAATAATAATAATAATAATAATAATAATAATAATAATAATACACAAAAATATTTTGGTATGTATGTGATTATATGGTTATGTATGAATCTCTCTCTCTCTCTCTCTCTCTCTCTCTCTCTCTCTCTCTCTCTCTCTCTCTATCTCTATCTCTCACACACACACATATTCAAATACTTAAATATAGCTTTCTCTCTTACGAGGAGTGTCTAGTGTGGAGTTGGATTTTTTTACTTGTTCTCTTTTTCTGAGTTGTGTGCTTTTTTATCAAAATACGAAGGGTTAAATATGTTTTTGGACCCTATAAAATTAGCAAAAAATTGTTTGGGCCATATAAAAAAAAGTGGGCATGTTTTGGTCTTACAAACCTATCCCTTTCTCTGCATTAATATGGTCACTCCAAACCATAAAAAGAGACCGTTCTCTAGAATTTGATAGAAAACCAATAAATTCAAAATTCAGATTTCAAATAAAGCTAATACTATTCAAAGGAAAAGTTATTGTCGTTTTCAATACAGCCAAATCTTTTTGCAACGAAGAATCAAGGGCATTTAAGAACTCAAGTCCCCAACCCCCATAAAACATTTAAGACAACAATCTCCTTTTTTGATTTACTTCTTGCGAAACTACCATTAAAACAAAAGCAGACAAACAATTTTCCCATCACTAAAAAGGGCTTTCGGAAAATTGAATAACAAGTTATGAAATCCCATATTGGATGGAATGGATTAATTAAGAACTATATGTGAAATTGCAAACAAACCTAATAGCTTAAGGTTTTAGATCAAACTGTAAAGTCAAACCCACAACTACAGTTCCATGCTAATCCAATAAATTCACAGTGCAACCTAAGAAGGAAATTGAGCTTGAAAAGACAAGCGGAATAACCCAATAAATTCACAGTGCAACCTAAGAAGGAAATTGTAAGTCTATGAATTCAGGTTATGTTAGTCAGGCATTGGGTGTATCGGGACAGTGATTTGAGTAATTGATATTATTCATAGTGAATTTTCTCGTCTATGGTTCATAATTCATTGCTGGCTTGACTATGATAAATTTTGCATCGATTCCTCTTCTTAATTTCAGTTGTTCGCCTACTTCATTTACTAGTTACCCTCTTCAACTACACTTCAAGCACACCCAAATTGACTAGGCTGCCCTCATGTCTCTCTTTCTTCCTCAAGAAATCTCCCCTTCTATCAGATTTTCAATTCACATTTTTTTCTCCCCCCTTCCCATTTAAACAAAGCTGTCAACTATCAACTCAGGTTGCATGCATGGGAGCCACACCAAAACAAAACTTACAGGAAATGGGACTAGAGTTTGTAGTATATGAATGACTTGGTTGAAATAATCAAAATCTCACCTATTTTCTTGACAAAAATATAATCAAGGAGTATTTATTTTTGGGAGATAGCAATCCAGCAGTTTTTACTTGTCACATGATTCAGACGATAATAGAAGTTTAACAGCATTTTATTTGCCAAACGGTTCCGTGTAAGGATTCAATCATAAACTCACAAAAAATTACATCTTGAAAAAGGTTGATTGTTTAGAACTACCAACTTCTGTTTTTCCAACAAAACTGACACTGATATACCAATTCAGACAAAAAGCACAAACAGTAAAACAGTACAATAATTGAGTCCACTCCAAGCAATAAATCATAGTAATGGCTACCGTCCATTAAAGTGGAAACAAAAAATCTACAAAGTCTCAAAGAAAGGACAATACAATGAATGCAATTGTTTGTTATAAAATAGAAAAACAGTTCTAAAAAAATCAAAACTAAAAAATTACATGAAACTACCCGCAACACACCTTTCCTTCAATACTTATGTTATTTCCAATTCTACAAAATCATAAAATTTTCAACAAAAAATAGTTAAGTATAAATTTGCTTCCACTCCTAGATATGCCAAAATTGATTACGAATGTGTACAATTAATTTTGACATATATAGCCTAAGTTTGGTTCCACCGTTGGGGCTCCAAAATTGATTCTGGAGGTGTAAAATTGATTTTGACATGTTTGGTTGCTCTTTTATGAAGTCGATTTTGCCTCCGGAATTGATTCTAACTAGAAACTATGATTTGTAGCTTTTGACTCCAAACGTAATTTTCAAATCTAAATTTATTTATTGTTCAACTCACTTTTACATGTATCCTTTAAAGAGGATTGTCTTAACATAAACAACTTTACAATCAAGTCAACTTTAACTAAAATCAATTCTACAAAATCAAATCATTCAAAATCAATTTTTGTCACTGCAGAATCAAACACAAAAACGGCGACATAACCTAATCTACCTTTCCATAGGAAAATATTAGTAGTTAATTTTGTCTATAGCATAGATCAAACTCTAAATTCATCCTACATAATACTCCTTCAACATCCCAACCTATAATACTAGGCTAGCTATTATTCATTTTCACATAATATAATTAAAATTGAAACAAAATCATTCAAAATAAACCGAAAATCAAAACAAAAACAATCTAAATATCCAGAAATTAATCTAATAAAAGAAACAACAAATTAAGTAAAAAGTAATCAATCAAATTGATCCAAATCATGAAAATTACATAAAATAATAGAAAAATTAAGAAAAATTTAGGGAAAGGATTCGGAACCTGAAGAGGTGGATTGGATTGAACGAAGATTGGACATTGAGATTGAAGATGAAAGAGAAACGAAGGAGGTTCAGGGATGCAGGAAGAAGCGGATTGAAGAATAGAGAAAACGGTTATGGAGAGAAGAAGAAGCGAAACAGCCATAGATGATAGATTGAAGAGAAGATGATGAAGAAGAAGAAGATGAAGAAGGGTAAGGAAGGTAACTAGGAGAAGAAGGAGAAGGGTAAAACGGGAAAATGTGTTTTTTTGTGTGTGTTGTGGCGGTGAGTTAGTTGGTGAATTTTTTTGATTTGATGATGATAAAGGAAAAAGAGTTTCCAGACAGCTATTGGAATTGGGGGAAGTTATGTCAAAAACACAAAAAATATCTATGGTATGTATGTATGTGTTGTGTTTATGTGGTTATATTGTTATGTATGAATCTCTCTCTCTCTCTTACATTCAAATACACACAAAAAATTGTTTGTTTTTATAATCAAAATATATGAGTTTAATGGGTGTAGCAAGAGACATGACAAAAACAATTTTTTTTGTCTCTTACTGAATCATATGACAATTTTTTGTTCATATTACAACTATAAAAAAATACAAAAATACCCATTTTATTTTCGAATATAAAAAATAGTATCGTCTCATCTCTTCGATAAAGCTTTGTTTTGTTATGTAGTACTTACTGTTTTACGAATCAAATGCAAATCTTCTATTTGTCTTATCATCTAACTAATTTTAAAGGGTTTTGCTAAGGTACACCCACTTATTTTTTAGGTGTGTATTAGTTATAGCTACAAAATGAGTGAAATTCCAAATACCCCCCTAAAATTTTAAAATCCGTCAAATAGCCCCCTGAAATTTGGAAATTAAATACCCCTCTGAAATTGTAAAATGTCAATCAAATTGCTCCCTGTTCCGTTTACTCTGTCTATTTTGAGCCTTCAAATGCACATTGTTTAAGCTTTCAACCTCCTTACAACCAGGTGAATAACAAGGAACCAAAATAGCAAAACGATCATCACTAGAATCATCCTCGTCATCATTATAATTGCTTTCAAAATCAGAACCAAGAGATTCTAATCACCCAATAGACCAATCTAAGTCATTAGATTCACGACCAAACAAGAAACAACCATCACCAACATTATGTCTTTATCAATTTTTGTCCCATCCATCTTTTCTTCATTGAAATAGACGGAATAAACGGAGCAGGGGGCAATTTGATTGACATTTTACAATTTTAGAGGGGTATTTGCCTATTTTCAAATTTTAGGGGGCTATTTGACGAATTTTGAAATTTCAGGGGGGTACTTGACATTTTACTCGCTAAAAAATAGTTAAATAACCGATCATTAGTTGGTTCAGTGGTGATTGACGCTGAACTTCGTGGGGACCACGGTTCGTCCCCCGCAAACTGCGATCGGGAGGGAGCTGAAATCACTTGATACTAGAACGACCTCCGAACCAGATTAAACTGGTGGTGAAAAAAGAAAACTAGTGGTGAAAGAAGAAAACAAATAGTTAAATACATCTTAAGGTGTGTCGCGGTGATTTTTGGATGTCGAGTTATTAATTAACTTCGAATCGCAATTTAATATTCCACCACCGATCTTTAATTTATACGAGGGAAAGGGAAAAAGTTCGAAAAAACCCTATTTTAGAGATCAAGGTTCGCGGGTTGGTTATACGAAGGGAAGGTATTAGCACCCTAAGTATCTATAGTACTCTATAGGAACCTCTTGTTTTATTCTAACTTTGCGCTTAATTTTAATTGCTTGTAAAAAATGTAGGAATTAAATGATGATAAAAAAAGTTTAAAGTGAAAAAGAAGAAAAAAAAATGTTTTTTTGTTGATTTTATTTGATTGGAGAGACAAGTCCCATGCCTACGTACCCGAGGGATCAAACCACCGTAGTTCGGGGTAAAAGTTACGAGTAAATTTGTTTGTTTTGATTTTAAGGTTTTGAAAATGGTTTTAAAGACCAAAAGCCAAAAGTGGCAAAATGTGAGTTTGATTGATGTTAGTTTGTGAAGAAAGTCTATATGGTTAAATTGATTGAAATTTGATTATGAAATAAGACGCGGACACTTGGTTTAAAATCCAAGGTTTATTGAGAAAAGGTTTTGAGTGATAAAAGACACTTGGTTTAAAATGCATGGTTAAAGATGTTTGAATGAAGAAAAATCACTTGGTTTAAAATCCAAGGTTTTTGCGAGAAAAAGGAACACTTGGTTTAAAGTCCAAGGTTTTAGCGATAAAAGAAGCCATTGGTTTAAAGTCCAAGGCACTTGGTTTAAAATCCAAGTTTGCGAGAAAAAGGAACACTTGGGTTAAAATCCAAGGTTTTAGCGATAAAAGAAGCCGTTGGTTTAAAGTCCAAGGCACTTGGTTTAAAATCCAAGTTTGGTGATAAAAAGAGCACTTGGGTTCAAATCCAAGGTTTTTACGATAAAAAGGGCACTTGGGTTAAAATCCAATGCCACTTGGTTTAAAATCCAAGTTTTGAGATAAAAAAGAACTCTGGACCAGATTAACTGGGGATGACTCTTTTTTGTGATGTATGAAGCAAGACACATGATGGTCAATGCAGTATGTATGAATGATTTTGTGTGTATGTTGCATGTAAATATGAATGTATGTATGAATATGTGGATGATTGTATGTATGTATGAATGAATGAATGATTGTATGTATGTATGTATGTATGTATGTATGAATGTATGTTATGATTGTATTTGTATGATTGAATGATATTTGTACATGACTGGATGAGATAAAAGTTTGATCAGACAAGATGAGCATTGGGTCGACGTATCCGTACAACCACTCAATAGTTCTCCACTGGGGTCAGCACCTTTACACGTGAAATAAATCAAATCCTCGGGGTAAAACCTGGTATGGTATGTCAATCCATGTTAAGAGTGATTGCTTCTTGGGGTAAACCGAATATTTTCTCATGGTCTTGTTTCAACAGTCATGCATTTGCTTCTCTTTTTTTTTTTTAAATCCCTAACTTTTGCCTGAATCGCCCTTTCGGGTTTTCAATCCACCGGGAATATATATCTCTTTTTTTGTTTTGCCCCTAATTTTTGCCTGGACCGCCCTTTCGGGTTTTCAATCCACCGGGAATATATATCTCTTTTTTTGTTTTGCCCCTAATTTTTGCCTGGACCGCCCTTTCGGGTTTTCAATCCACCGGGACGCTCATTTTTGCCTAAGCCGCCCTTTCGGGTTTTCAACTTAGCGAGCTGTTCTTTTTTGCTTTTTTTTTTTTTTGCTAGAAAGAAACAAGATTGATATGCTGATATGCAAACTTCTCCAAGAGATGTCATTTGTTGTTGGTATGCAAACTTCCCAAAGAGATGTCATTTGCTGTTGAATGAGCCTCCCAAAACGGGTCTCAACTTTTTCTTTCACTGGGGAAAAGAAAATCATACAAGCTTCTTAAAGACAACCACTTGCTGGGGATTATCAGAGAACAGTCAAATTTAGTATTCAATTGAGAAATGTTGGATCACATGCTCAGCATATTATAGTAACACACATGTCCATAAAACCCAAATATCAACTCGATGATTATTGGCTCAAGGAGGAAGAAACATAATAACTATCTTGGCAGATCTGGATTCCCCCTGGAAACTACTTTAGGTGCCCAAAGTGAGTGAAACCTTGACTTCGAATCTTTGAAGGGTATGTCCCTAGATGTAAAGATTTACCCATGATTGGTAGATTCCTGAAGTAATTTGCCCCAAGTAGGAGCGCTTTGAATTGATTCGTCCTTGATTAGACCATTTGATTGAATTTCTTTGATGCCAAATATAAATTTACAAACAAAGTTGTTTCTTTTGAAAAGTGTTTATGATGTAATGTACATGTAAATTTTGGAATCGAATTTTTTTAGAAAACACATGTGGTGTGTGTAAAAGATAGTTACTCAACAAACAGGTGGAGTCAGTTTTAACAATAATTTTGCTGATTATGCTTTCAAAGTAAACCTAGCATCAATTAGGTCTTTTGAGGGTTATAACGTGGCCTGGTTCATGGTTTTGAAAAGAAAAGATTATTAGGCTCAAAATTCTGTTTTAACCCACCCACTTCTTTGATGTCCTTCATTCCTACATTCAATTAATTCATCCGACACGCTTTGGTTGACAAGATGATTTCTTTTGACAATGATGTTTGAGGTTGACACTTTGGTCGAAGCTTTGATGAGATTCTTGAAGTGGCAGTCACTTTTCATTCACAAGCTTGTTTTCAACATTTTTGCTCATGATCCCTTATTTTTGCATGGACCAATTCTTTTGGATTTCGCGGTCCATCGGGATGCCCTAAATTTTGCCTAAATCTTTTTACCTAGCGGGCTTTTTGTTGTTGTTTTTGTTTGTGTTTTTTTTGTTTTGGTGTAGGACAATTGTGACTACCACATGCTATTGTGAGTTTTGTCTAAAATCCAATGCCACTTGGTTTAAAATCCAAGTTTGAGATAAAGAGAACTCTTGGGTTAAAATCCAAGGTTTTCACGATAAAAAGAGCAATTGGGTTAAAATCGAATGCCACTTGGTTTAAAATCCAAGTTTGAGATAAAAAGAACTCTTGGGTTAAAATCCAAGGTTTTCACGATAAAAGAAGCCATTGGTTTAAAGTCCAAGGCACTTGGTTTAAAATCCAAGTTTTGCGATGAAAAAGAACTCTTGGGTTAAAATCCAAGGTTTTCGCGATAAAAAAGAAACGTTTGGTTTAAAGTCCAAAGTTTGGAAAAATGCTTGGTGACAAAATATTTTTGTGCTTTTTTTTGAGAATAAATTGTTTTGCTATTTTTTGAAGGAGGTTTTGACCTCATTTTTTGAGAATAAAACAACTAACCATTTCAATTGGAATGTTGGGTTCCAAATTAATAAAAAAGGTAGCGCGAAAATAATACTAACGTCGCAATAAGCAAATTAAGCGCGAAGACAATTCGTAATGATATTTTGATCAAAACGGTGTCTTTTCTCTCGGAATTAATATTCTAACGTTTTGCGGAAAGCAATAAAAATAAATATGCATGAGATGCAAGTTTTTATTTATAGTGTACATTTGTTCCTAATTACATTCTAAAATATTTACGAGAAAATAAACATGAAATGAATGCAAGAGAGTGGATGCTATGCAATTTTTATTTAATATTTACATCAAATCCTAAAATACATACTAAAGTCCTTGCAATAAAATAAATAGTTAATTAATTAGGCAATAAATTAATTATTAGATTAGCGAGCAATAATAAAGTATGTTAGTAACAATAATAATGATAAGTTAGTAAGTTAGTAATGATAAAGAATAAAGAGCATGAATAATAAAAGTTAAGTTAGTAAGTTAGTATCAATAATTAGAAATAATGAGCATAAATAAAAATGTTAGATTAGTGAGCATAAATTAAAGCCAAAATAAACATATATGATCATGAAATAAATAAATAAAAAAAACAAAGAGACCTCAAATAAGTGCTTATTTTGGATTTAATAGCTTATTGAAGCACATTCCATAAGCACTTTTATCATAGGCAAAAAATAAAAATAAAGTAAAAAAACAGAAGGGGTGCAAATATTAAAACGAAAATAAAAGGGGGTGCAAAAAACAACTCTGGGTCCAAGCCCAGCTGGGGGGCGTGGCCCAGAGGGGTGTGCAAAGAAGATAAGCAAAACAGAATCAGAGCCGTCTGATTGATCAAACATCTCTGATTTAATCACAGAGATAATGAATCAGGGATGCATGATTGAAATCAGAAGGACACAGGCGCGTAGGTGCACCATAAGGCCGTGCACCTGTGCGCACAGGATAATTTTTTGATATAAAAAGGAGGAAACCCTAAAAAATCACAAAATCTCATTCATCTCCTTTCTTCTCTCGCCGCCGAGCCTCCTCTCTCTCTCTCTCTCTCTCTCTCTCTCTCGGCTCTTCTCTCTCTCAACCACCAAAACTCATCTTTTTTCAAAAGTTTTAACATCAAAATTATACAAAAACAAATTCTAAACACAAATCCATAATCAAAATCCCTAGATCGAGAAGAAAAAAGAAAAAAAGAAAAGAGGTCAACCTTTTGACCTTTTGTTCTTGTTCACTTCTTCTTCTCTTCTTCGTTTTCGTTGTGGTTTGGAAAATGGGATGAAGGTTTGGTTCGACGATTATTTGATGATGGTTTTGGGTTTCTGTTTGATTCGGTTTCGGGCTCTTTGATTTTTGTTTTGATTTTCGGTTTTGTGAAAGAGTTGTTTTGAATGGTGGTGATGATATTGATGAATTTCGATTCGGTTTTGGTTTTTCTGGTTCGATTTTGAAAAAAATGTGTTGTTTTGGATATTTGTGATTGAGAAAGAAGATAAAAGTTTAAATTTGGATGAACTGTTTATGATTTTTTTTGTGGTTGATTTTCTGGGTTTATGATTATTATTTTTGTTTGTGGTGACTGGTTTTGATTCAGATGAAAAAAGAAAGTTTTTTCCTTTTCTGTTTCTGCGGCTGATGATTCCTCTCTCCGACCTTGGGAACTGTGCAATAAATGCACTATAAATACTGTGTCAGAAACTAGGGCTAGGACAGATGAAATTTTCCCCTTTTGGACAAAATTGCCCTTTTGGGCTTAGATGAGGACAAAAACACACTTGGACCCAAAATGGAAAAAAACTAAAAAACAGAAAAAACGAAAAACGAAAAAAAGGAAATAAATAATAAAAATAATAAATAAATAAACTAATTTAAATTTAAAAAACAAAATATATAAAGAAATAAAAAAAATAAAAAAATAAAATGAAACCAATAAATGAGGTATTTTAAAATACCTCTCTGTCGAAATTTCGTCAGAAACGAACAAAGAAAACCCGTTTTAAAAGACGTACAAAAGCGATCAGTCAAAAAATGGGGTATGACAAGGTGCATGTTGCTAAAACACTCATTCTAAAAAATAAGTGGGTGTAAGTTAATTACTCCTGTGGGCATTTGTTGTGTAATACACCAACTTATTTTTTTAGAATGTATGTGTTAGCAAAAATAACTAAAAAGTTACTCCCTCCTTTCCAAATCTTTGGTCTTTTAGTTTTTTATTTTTGTCTTAAATCTTTAGTCCTTTTAAGAAACCAATGCACAATTAGTGATACTTTATTATTTATATCCTTACTAAAACTAAAACACTAATTAAATAATTTTTCTCTTTCTTAATAAAGTAAGGATAAAAGTGACTTAACTTATTAATATTTATTATTTCTTAATATACGTGCAAAACTCCAACAAGACTAAAGTTTTGGGATGGAAGGAGTATTAAACACACTCTAAGTTGTATGTTACTAATGCACACCTTCGTAAAAAAGAGTGGATGTGCATTAACATTCTCCAATTTTAAAATATTGTTATGATTTGATAGAACTCAAAATATTTATTAGATGATAGTGTAAAATTATTTTATATTGTTTGAACATATTCTATTTCCTCAATACAAATACAATAAAATATTCGGTAGTACACATTTTGAAAACAAACCTATAAAAATTACACTATGATGTGATTTCCATAAGTGTACATATATTCTTGTTTGTTTTTATTGATATAAAAAATATGATTAAAATAACTTGATTTGATTAAAGTTTTTCAAAAATGTATTGAACTCAGCTTATTTTTCAAAAATCAACATTTTTGAATTGATGCATACAAGGGAATGCATATGTGTATGCTTTTCAGATTTCATGCACCGGTGCATTGCACATTTAAATCGGTTCATAGCAAATTTTCCAAAAACCCGAGGCTAACTTGCAACAGTGCATAACATTGATGAACCGGTGCATAGAAGCATTTCTATGATTTGTGACTTGGGGCATGACTCAGATGCATGGTGCATAATTGGTTCAATTTATTTTTTGTTTTAAATATTTTTGGATGAACTGATGCATATAATTTCAATGCACTGATCCATGTGTCAGCTAGATCACAAAATTGTCTTGTTGTCACTTCATTTTATTTTCTCTATAAATAGCAAACTTGCAAAACCCCAAACTAAGATATTTTTGTGAATCAAATAGTGATTGCACATGAATCTTGGGGAATCATAAACATACAAATACTCTTCATCATCTTCTACATAATCTAGCTCTCATCGACCTCTCAAGTCTAACACCTTGCATGCTTTGAGTGCGAAGAATCATCAGAAGATAATGTCCATGGAACCGTGAATTGAGTCACCTAGTAGGTTGAAGATAAGGGTGTTCATGGTTCATCGACCGAACCATATTAATGGTTCAATTCATTTTATAAAAATCACTTTAGTAAAAACCAATTTCAGTTCAGAACCGACTTAAAATCGATTTATATCTTTGATACCAATTTATTTTATCACAATAATAATAATGATAAATTCCTACAATAACTCAATTAGATCATAATCTCCATATTTTTACAATAATAATAAATTCTTACAATTAATTTGAATCCCCCAATGAGGAATACACTGTTATGATCCTAGAAGCTCAAATCATGCCAAACCCAAAAGTGAAAGGAAGTGGTGACTCATCAACATTCTAGAATAAGTTTATTAGCATTTTATTATTATTTTATTATTAGTTTAGTTATGAAAATCTCTATATATACGGTGGATTCTAAGATGAGGGATCTATTAAGTCCCTCACCGGTGTATGATAACAAGTAAAATACACTATTATTTTAGCTCAATTTACACATGTTTTGAACTCGATTTCATAGATTTTGCAATATTATACTGGTATTTTATGTCTATTTCAGGTATATGTTGATTAAAGGTCCTTGTGTGTCAAAACGGTAAAAAAGCGGTGAAATAAAATTAAAAAAAGAGAAAAATATAAGTTTCAGCCCAGCCCATCACAAAGGAGTCAACAAAGAAATAAAAAAAAAAGGTCAACCCATAAAAATCTGCAAAACAGAAACACGATCAAGAAGCAGTTTGTTTCACTCCTAGTTTTCCTCCACAACCAGGAACACGTTCTCAACAATTTCAAGCACGACTTTGAAGTCTACAAATAGACATTCAGTTATCAAAAAATCAGACCCAAGCTTATTGTTGTTAATTGAGCGATAGAATTCACTTCTTGTAAAAAGTAGTAATTGTTCACATCGAATGATTATTGCAATTAGAATTTTTTAAAGTTTGGAGTTTTCATACGATCACAGCATCTGTACTTGCACTATTATTAGCCTTTAACTTCAAGTTTTAATTTCAAGTTCTGCGATTTGGATTCAATTTCAACCAGAATCGTGAGCCTCTGTTAGGAGAACAATCACGTGTTTATTCAAGTCTATGCTTTTTGCGGTAACAGGTTCTAATTGCTTTTGTTTATTTAGTTGATTGCAATTGTTTATATTATTTGCACTATATTCACGTTACAGAAAGTGATAATTTTAATTTGGTATTGTGTTGTTACTTGATTCATTAACTCAATTTTTCAATTCCATTCAAGTAACAAGTCTGCTGCCACGTTTTTATTTATTAGTACTTTCTAATTCAATATGAAGATGAACACAGTGCATACATGTTTAATAATTATTATTATATTTAATATGTTTGAGTAGATTTTTATAGAGACCGGAATGTAAGGATCGTCGTACCAACGGTATTCCATTGAGTCGAAAATAAATGTTTATAATGAGAATTGTTTAAGGCCTGAATAATTTCTGATTTTAAAACTCAAGTTTACTGCGAAAGTAGAAACACAGTGATATCGGTTTCAATTTGAAAGAATGAAAATTTTATCTGACCGTAAGAAAATTCAGTTTTTGATTTAAAACACTGCGAAAGCAACTTTTTATCAATTAGGAAAAATTCAGTTTTCAAAAAGGTAATTTTAAGAGTATAAGCGGACACGCGAGAGCGGGCGTTTATAAGCTTAAAATCCGGTACCGGACACGCGACGGCTGACGGTACATTTAAATTAATTTTTCTACCTTAAGCAACTTTTTGAGTAATTAAAAGTAATTATTTTCATAAAAGAGATTTTCGCGCCGTAACACGTTGGACACGCGAAAGCGGGCAGTTAGATTACGTAGTAGAATCTATTTTAAAACTTAATCTTTTGTTTACAAGAAAATATTTTCTCATTATAAATATAAAATATGACTCAGTGAGTACCGACGGTCGATGAGAGTTTCATTCCGGCCTCTTGTCAATTAAAAAAAAGTAATTAAAAAGAGTTTATTTTCTGTTTTTTCACTAAAAAAATATTTCGTGCGCCTTAGATAAACAACGTGACAACAAAATACGGTACTTGACATTGGTCTCTGTGGGAACGATAACTTTTTATATTAAAACCGACATAGCCGTATACTTGCGGCCTATCAGTGTACCACTTATTTTAACCATTGGATTGAATAGGCCTACTTGATGTAATAATTCATCACCACACCCAATTAATTTCTCAATCTCCCTAAGATCACATTCTCTCTTCCTCTCCTCTCCTGCACTTTTCTTTAACCGTTCCTTTATCTCTCCACCACCACTACATCACCACTACATATTAGTAGTACAGTAATTACTAATTACCCTTAAAATTATCTTTTTTGGTGTGAAGCATAAATTATATATATTGATGGTGTAAAGTTGGAATTTAATGTCTTTACATTGACCAAGTTGTTACAAATTAAAGAACTTGTTACATAATTGCTTTATAAAGTTTGACTCAATTGGCAGTTTATATTTTTCGATAAAATTTTAAAAACTAACTTTAAGAGCAAAGGATAATCAGTGGTCTTTGAATTTTATCATTTAAACACTTTATTAAGAAAATCAATAACAAGAACATGGAAACAAGAATCACTGTATTTTTCTCCTATTAATTTTTTTGAACTGTATTTGAACTTTGAATCTGGGTGTTGCACCTTGGTGCAACAATGAAAACTTTGCAAGAAGAAACATGTTCTTTTGCTTCTTTTTTTAATAATTACGATTTTCTTTTAAAATAATAAAATAGGGGTTGTTGATCTCTAAGAAGCTTGCCAAACACATAGAGACAATTTTGATCGGTGGCTGTATGCTACAGAGAAATAACTTTCTGCAGATTATGTGAATGGAAGAGATAGAGTTAGGATTGTGTGTGAACATGCCTATTTTAATTTCTTTCAAATCTAAACCATTAATTTGATCTAATGGTATTATTTTAATGCTTCACTGGTGAGGGACTTAATTGAGCCCTCACCCTAGAAGCCACCCTATATATACTTGTATTGGCTTATTGAATCATTATGAAAAATGAGAAATTAGTCTTTTCTTCTTCTCTTCTTCTTAGGAGGCTTCTCTACCCGCGAAGTAGAGTAATTCTATTTTCTTAACCGTAACATTGGTGCTTTCATTAGTGAGCTCATACACTCTTTTCCACTAAATTACTGTCAACAATGAGGATTCCAATTTTTGATGCTACAGAGTATGCTTATTGGTGGGTGTTGTGCACTGAAAAATACTTCAAACTATGGAGTACACCAGAAACATTGAAGATGACGGTGGCTACACTTGCCATGAAAGGGCCTGCTCTTACATGGTGGCTCCGATGGCACCCACACTGATGGATGAATTGGGACGCATTTACATCTGTATTTCTATGGCAATTTAAACCTGAATGGCGTGTAATTTTACCTTTACCGGATGATGAAGCAGACACCACTTTTGAGCCACAACAGTTGGCGCAAGGTGACAATGTTGTTGAACAATCAACAACGGTGGAAGAATAATTGATGGTTTTAATCAACATTCCTCTTCAGTAAAGGTTGCCGATATGGAAGAAAACCATGTGGGTGATGAGTTTGAAGATCAAAGTCACAATAACCTCTTGGTAAACCCAATAAGTGAAGACATCGACGAAATTACGACGCTCCCGACAACAGCAACAATGAAGATCCTCACTGAACATTTTAGCAAACCAACAGGAGAAGTTATCGTCGACAAGGCAGTGGGAAATCAAGGTTTGTCAATAAAACCTATATTTTCAGTTGCGATGGATTTTGAGGGTCAAGCTAGAATGAGGAACTCTACATTTAGGATGAGTTTAACTCCATCTTTGGATGAGAGAAAGGTGGTTCCCATGTCAGTATATGAAAACTTAGATGTTGACATCACAGGAATTCAACATGATTCTAGGTTTGTTCCTCCTTATATGTTATACAACAGTAATGTTGTTCAGATTTTAGGGACCTACTGCTTCATACCCACCAAGTGTTTGACAAAAAGCATGTTCATGATGCTCCATTTCAAGATGGATTTATGGTGGTTTGATGGAAAATGTGTAACTCGCAACATAACTACCAAGGGTCCTCATTGTGAGTTTGTCACCCTTGTCGCAAACACTCTATCATTTGCAATGTCACAGACAAAGCCACTAGCGGGTGGTTTGTTCTCAATGGGATGCACAATGGCTTCGCCGTGGGAAGAATTTGCAAGGCAGTTCTGTTCTTGTATTCATCTTATAACAACATCACCACTTTAGTTCAAAGAGGAGGTCGTTATGAATCTTGTTTCATTGCGATGGTTTTACTGCCCCCATGTTCTGCCGACGCCGCTTGAACAACTTATACTTAAGCTGGACTTTCGCCGGCCTGCTAAACCACCATCGTTGTTGGCTTCGTTTTCCACCGATCGAACGTCGGCGACAGAAATGAAGAGGTTTTCCCTAGTGACTGAGCATGAGGTTCCCTGGAAAGAAATTTCGCCGCCACCGGAACCACCGGACAAGGTTGTCATGCTGCTACCATTGTTCATATCGTCCTTATCGGTGAGTACAAGGAACATAAGTATAAGTTGCACAAGAGTTGAAAAGAGAACAGTGAGGGGAAATGAGTCATCAATACACTATGGAGTTGAAAAGTTAGAAGAATTATCAATACATTAGATTGTTGCATAGTCATTATTAGCTAGCCTAATCTGTAATGGTAACATGGACATGCTTCTATCTAAGGAAACTTATAAGGGGAAAGGAATGTTTGGAGTTGATGGTGACCTTCGAGTGGGTGCTACTGCAATTTCAAAGAAGGTTTGTCTACTTTTAGGAGAGGTGAAACACGTTTCTATATTCCAGGAAACTTGTGTTACTGTCATGCTTTATCTCTACTATGATAATTGTTATGTAGAAGTTCATATGCATTTTGATTTTAATTTGCTTGTTGATTTGTTCTATGAGAATTGTGGTCCTTTGTCCTTGTCCACTCTTGAGCGTTGGAAAACTTCTTGTTTTCTTTCTCATGTAAAACCTGATGGTTTGGAGACTTATCATAATAATCGGTATGTATTGTGTTATGGTGGCGTTACTTTGGTTAAGGTGGTGGCATTTCAAAATCCTAACCTTGGCCTATTTTTTCTCAAGCTCATTCAATATATGATCTTTTACTGGGAGATTCTGAAGTAGCAAAGTTTTTCACAAGAAAGGGGGGGTTTGAATTGTGAACCTTTAAATATTCCCTATAAAAATTATCAAACACAATATACTTGAAGAATATAATTAGATTGTTAGTTAAAACAAATATTCAAAAGTGTTGCAGTCTGGAGAACGTTCTCCCAACACTCTCTGACAGTATAAATATAACTATTAAATTGTGATCTGTGTGATTAGTGATTGCACGAATTAAATCAGAGTAAGGGAAGAGAATGCACACAACAATTTATCCTGGTTCACCCAAAATGCTTGGGCTAGTCCAGTCCCCACACTCCTTGTGAGATTGTCCGCTAAGAGATGCTAATGATCTCAAGTTACACTTCCTTTGATCTAGATCCAAGACCAAATAATCTTCTAAGCCCTACAAGCTTAATCTACCTCAGTGACACTGACTATGAAGGTGTCACTCAATTAGTAGTTACGTACTAACTTGAGCCAATGATTACAATGATGAAGGATTTTGGTAATCAAAGCCTATTCACTCAATACACTATGAGAAGCTTTGAAAATGGATGGATAAACTCTCAAAACACTCACTGGATATTCTGATCCTATATATATGAATTACAAATCTGAGTGAGAGAGAAAAGAAGAGCTCGTGATAAAAAACTTGTATTACAAAACAAGTGTTGAAGTTGTAGTGGAAACTCTTGGTCTTCAAAGTTGCCAAGGACCTCTATATATAGATGAGTGATGATCAGGGAGTCTTGGCCACGAAGTATATCCGTTGGAAGCTTGAAAATAACGGCTAGTAGCTCTGCATAATGACAGCTCATGTATTTTGAAGAAAACTGATCAGTCTGAGATTGATCTCCAAAGTTTCTTCTTCTGACTATTGAAAGAGGAGCGTATAGATAGCTGTTGTTGAGCTGTAATATTGCTGTATGTTGCTTAACAAACAAGTATAGCCGTTGTGTAGCTTTTGGATAACCTTTGAACAACTGTATGCAAGCTGGTGTCACTCCAAGTGAAGATTTTCTCTTTCCAGCATTGGTCTCAGACCGTTCTCCAAATTCTGGCGTGAATGAATTTCTTCCTTTTGAAGCAAAGAGGCTAGAGCACGAAAAGGTCAGCTGTTATGGATAACAACAGCAACTGGAGATTGTACTTGATGTTCCATAATGTCCTTGTTGCAAGTACAAGTGTCATAGAGAAAGAGAAACAACATTGGAGAATGTTCTTTCTTTATTCCTTTAAAGTACAAGTCAATTTCAACACTAGGTTGTGCTGTCTAATTTTCCATGGCCCATACAAGATCAGTTCCTTTAATTGAGAATAAAAATATCCTTGTGTCATATGCTCAATCTTCACATGTTTAAACATAGAACTTGGTAAAAGTAGTAAGTTCTCTATTCATGAGAGAAACCTTTGCCTTAAATGATCTCTTGGACTTGTATAGATTTTGTGAGTGAAGCCTAATATAAAAGTGATCATTTGTCTTGTACATAGTTGACTTATCCATAAGTCCTTTTGCATTGATTGTGTGAAAATGATGTTGCGCAGGTTCCAGAGATCAATCTGAGACCGTTCTCCAAGCTTTTGTTTTTATCAAAATAAAAACATGATATTTTATCTAAATAGCTCAATTGTTCCTAGCTTAATAAAAACACTCAAGAGCACTAGTTAGATACCAAAAAGATTAGAATTACACTTAAAAATAATTAAGAGGTTTGTTATCTTTAAAACATCAATTAGGGATTTTGCCTCAACAGATTCAACATAAGGAATGGGTTCTAAATGGCAGTGTTGTGAAGCAGGTGAATAGTACCATTGATGCTATAATGGTGAATCTACTACTTTCTTCTATTTGTGATTTACCTAGAGGTAGATGTGTCCATGAAGAGAATGAATGGCCTAATACTATTTGAAGGTGCGTGGAGAAAACACAAGAAGGGGGGTTGAATTGTGTTTTAGATATTTAAAAACTTTTCAAGATATTTAAATCTATCAGAGTCTTTAAGCACAGCAGAATAGTTCACACAATCAACTTGAAACTAAGGGAATGATGAAGGAGTAAATGAGAGAGTGAGAGAGAGAAAGAGACACAAGAATTTATACTGGTTCCCCTCACAAATTGAGAGTACTCGAGTCCCCTTGCACTTCCAAGGGATTTCACTATAATCACTAAGATTACAATTCAGATGCTCAAGCACACAAGCATGAGACTTCCTTGCTCTAGTCACACAAGACAAGAGACTTCCTTGATCAAATCACACAAGATAAGAGACTTCCTTTCTCAAGCACACAAGCATGAGATTTCCTTGCTCAAGTCACACAAGACAAGAGACTTCCTTGCTCAGAGTCACACAAGACTAAGAGACTTCCTTTGCTCAGAGTCACACAAGACTAAGAGACTTCTTTTGCTCTAATCTCTAAGATTGAGACTTTTCCAATTACTCACGCAGGAGTAATACTAACTTCTAAGCTTAAACTTATTACAAGATAATAACTTCAGAGGCTTGAGCTAGTTTCAATTCTCACTTGATTTGAGAGATATTTTCTATTACAATTCTTTTATTCTCACTTGATTTTGAGAGATATTTCTATGAAAGTTCGTTAGTCATCAATTCTTTCTTTTGCATATTCATATGAGTTGAGAAAGACATTGAGACGTTGGAGAAATTCCCGTTGTAAAATGGAACACTGTAGCCTTTGAATATCCTTTGAATAAAGCCACGTCTTCTTTGCAGTTTAGCTTCACCTTTACTGTTTGTCCAAAATACAGTAATAAGGTACAACTAGCTCCTAGAGAGAGTAGGATCACATCCTTTGTGACCGTTGCAATTAGTTGTCCTTAAAAAAATCATCAGGCTTGATAAGAGTAGTTGATGTAGCCCTTCTGATGACTATGGGAATTTCCTTTGCTTCTGATGAACCTTTGATGTCTTTGAAGTCTGGTTGGTCTTAAATAAATGGCCTCTGATAGTCCTTCGTATTTCAGCTTCTGAACGTCTTCATCTTCTGAATAACTCATGACTAGCAGATAGCTTCTGAACTCTTATAGGCATCTGAACATCTCTGAGCTTCTGAACTTCTCTAAGCTTCTGAACTCTTGCAGACTGATCCTATTTGAGCTTCTGAACAAGTTTGGCTTCTGACCACGTTTTAGCTTCTGAACTCTTTCAGAGTGTAATGATTCAGACTTTCTTAAGGTTCCATCAGAGTCTAAATCAAGTGTGCTCTTGATATAACTTTGGATTCTCCTGCACACTTAATTTAAACATTAGTAACATCAATTGTCCATTTAATACTTTGTTATCATCAAAACTCAAGGGTGTGTACTAAGACACATTTTGTTCCAACAATCTCCACCTTTTTGATGATGACAAACATAAGTATTAAATACAATTGTTGTTGATAAAAATCAGCTATGTTGACCTTAGGCTTCTGAGTTTTGTAAGCTCCCCCTAAGTCTGATATCCCATAGGGTTAGGTTTGTAAGCTCCCCCTATTTTGTATCCATAGTTAATTTTAATCAGTTTCAGAATTACTTTATTATATGACTTAAATTATTCATATTTTACTATATAAAGAACAAGGTTTGCAAGCTTCTTCTTTTCATAGTGTAATAATCTTTGAATAAAGTTGCACCCTTACTCAAGAACTATCTATGAATAATAAACTTCAATTAATAAATGTATTCTCCTTGAAATTATGCGCTTAATGAAGATGCAAGATGAAATAGATAAAATATTTAAATAAATGACAATAGGATCAGAGGCACTAGAAACATATACACACATAAGATTCTGATGGTTATAATGAAATACAGTTTCAGAGTTCAAAATATTTCTCAAACAGTTCAGAGCTTAAAAACAATCTTTTCAAAAAGTTCAGAGCTTAAAACACAAGTTTTGAAAACAGTTCAGAGTATAAACTAAAACTTTTGAAAAACAGTTCAGAGCTCTTTAGCACAATATTTTGAAATCCTCAAGATCAGATTGTCATTTCAAAGCATGTACCTCATGCCACTAAGATTGACCACTCTCTTACGTTCTCTCTCTAAAGCACTACAAAGCCCTAAAAAGCAAAGTAATTTCGCTTCTTCCAACAATTGATTTATCATTATTCTTTCTCCCCCTTTTGTCATTATCAAAAAGGTAGTATAAGCAATTTAATTAACAAGTACAACGTCCAATACGGTCAAATCAGGAGTGGTTGAACGCATTTAAGACCTTGTTGGTGAAATGAGCTTATAAAAGGAGAGAAGCCTAGTCATTTTATTCACACAGAATAATCTTAGGTTCTGATAGATCTTTTAAGAGAAAAAAATGAAACGCTCAGAGAAGAAGAAAGTAGTTTCAATGAGAGATAGTCAAGATAGGAGAAAACATAAGCAAGAAAAATCAAGAAAAACAAAGCCAGAGCCTGAAGTTGTGCTCAGTTCAGAGTCTGAAAAATCAGATTCTGATACAGAGTCTGATGAATGGGACTCTGATTGGTTTGAGTATTTGAATACAAAATTTCTTGAAGGAAATCAAGCTGATGTCCAAGTCTCAGATGGGCTAGAGTCTTCTCCTGAGGAAGAGAGATCTGATCCAGATGAATCAGATTCCCCAGGAGAGGTGCCATCCAAGCTGGGTCACCCAACTCCACCATCTAAGGATACCAGTTGATTATCTTTAGAATTTTATGTAACAAATACTCATGTTTTCAATAAAATTTAATTTCTTTGGCTTGTTTAGATTGATTTCCTTATTATGTTTATTCTCTTGCTATGCAATTTAATTCTTTAAGGATAACCAAATATTGTACACATGAAAAACAGTTTAATAAATAAAAACAAAAAAAAAAATTCAAAACAAAACTGTTTGTAAACGAAATAGTCTTAAAAAATTGAAAGCCAATTGAAGAATTTAGTCTTAAGACAGAAAGAAAACAGTTATCAGCAGTTTAAAGATAAAAACATTTAGATTACTACAAAATGAATAAATATTTCAGATTATCACAAAGAAGTCAAAAGCATACAATGTTATGAACTTAATCCTACCAATGTGCCTAACAAAATATCAATCAACAGATAAACATTTGAGC
Organism: Trifolium subterraneum; assembly: GCA_951799995.1. NCBI lineage: Eukaryota > Viridiplantae > Streptophyta > Magnoliopsida > Fabales > Fabaceae > Trifolium > Trifolium subterraneum. Next base: position 11,535,771 of record OX637466.1, on the reverse strand, counting down.
AAACAAAGATATCCTAAGGGGTTAATTGAGGTTGGCTACATAGAGAAGCTAGGGTTCTCATGATTTCCTTCTGATTAGCATTAACGTCCTCCATCAGTCCCACATACTTATCTATCTTTGCTTCAATATTTTCAATCTCAGCCTCATACACTGGATTTCTCAGATGCTCTTGATTTGCTCCCAAATTGTCCAAAATAGGCTCATTCAGATCTTCCTCAAGTGATGCTAACTTCTCCATCAGGTTTTGTTCATCCCTTGCTCTTACAGAGGAGGATTCAGGTTGATTCCTCCCTGTGTCCTTTTGAATCTGAATGACCTCTTCAACTTCAGTAGGACTATTTTTGTCAAAACTTTTCTGCTCCTTAACATCAGCCTCTTGAAGTCTATACAGCTCCTTCACCAATTCTTTAGTTAGGCTCACCCATTTAGCAGCATACTCAGCTGAAGGCATATTAGATTGCCTCAGCTCATGGAGACCATGTATCTGCCTGAATAGGCTGTTGCATTCACTCAAGACATCATGGTTATTTGAGTTAATTGGTTGAGGTTCAGAGTTTGAGGGTGTGATGGTATGTTGAGGTGATTTTTGTGGTTGTGGTTTATTTTGAGATGCAACACAGTCAGATGCTGAAGATATCCCAGCCTCTTGGGTTTTCTCAGCAGTCTGACAATGTTGATTGGTTATTTGTTGATCTTGATCAGGTTGACCAAATGAACTTAACTGTGCATCAGGAATAGTTAGTTCTTTGATTATTTCATCAACCTGATCTCTGGTTGGTGAGTTTGGGGTCTCATTTGATATGAGTACTTCAATGTGCACTGACTCATGAGAATCAGTAGCAATCACTTCAGTATGTGTGCTGGTTTGTTGTTCAATTTCAACTTGAGGTTCAGGTTGTGTTTGATGGTCAAGTTGAGTATGTTGTTCATGAGATGGTTGTGGTTCATATTGTATATTAACATGTTCAGGTGAGATATATGGTTCAAGTTGTGGTTGAGCATGTTCAGATTCAGAGGGTACATTTGGTTGAGTTTGGAGTTTGGATGAAGGGTTGGTTTCAGGAATTATTTGGTCTAGATTTGAAGTTAAATTCTGATTTTGTTCAAAGTCTGGAATAGTGTCAGAGTTCTGAACATTATCAGATGGTAGAGGTTTAGATTGTGGAGGGAGTTCACCTGCTAAGTGTTGTTCAAGGAATTCTAGAGGTGACTCTGATGGTTGTTTGAGGTTGGGGGTTCTGAGTCTCTTGAGTTAATACAACAGGACCTTTAGGATCAGATATAGTACCTGAATCATTAATGGTGGAGCTCTCAGCATCCTTCTTCTTTTTCTTCAGCTCCTTAGAAATCTTGATTCTTTTAATCCTTAGAGGCTCATTATCCTCTTCACATCTTCTGAAACCACCACGTTTGTCTTCCCAGCTTTTGTCTTTGTTCTGCCTTTGCTTTCACCCTTTTCAGACTCAACCTTGGCCTTGACCAATCTTGTTCTCTTCCTCTTCACTTCCTCTGATTCAATTTCAAAGGGTTCACCTTGATTCTCCAATAACTGTATATACTGATTAACAATACCTTTTGCAATAGGAGGTATGTTAATGTTGAATGTAGTTACCCATGAAGGTTCTAAGTTTGGTAGCTGCTCTAGAGGCTTTGAATGTATCAGTGTTTGTCCTGGCAGAAAAAACATGTTGGACAAAGTACTTACTGATATAACAGAGGCTCTTAGTTCCCTCAGCAGATGATCTTGACCAGCAGCCTTGATCACATCAATTATACCACATTGGTAGAAAATCTCACTGAGAATTCTTGGATAAATGATGTGAACATTTGGCTTGGTCTGTCCTTAAATTGCATTTACAGCCTTGCACATATGACAGAAAATGTACCTAGCCCAGTTAAGTTGATAACCTCTAGTGAGAAAATAGATAAAATATCTATGATCCCAAGAAAGTTGATCAGAGCTTCCACTCCTTGGGAAGATTGATCCTAGTAGAATCCTGGCTAGAAGCTTATGAGTTGGTTTTAGATCACCACTCTTGTTACTTTCACAGCTTTTCCCTTGCACATAACATCTTCTTGTCATATCTTCTAGACAATCAGTGCTTTTAGCCTCAGTAGCACTGTAGGCATAAAATTTTCCTTCATTTGGAATGTATAACATACTTGCTAAATTTGATTGAGTTAGCACCACTTCAAATCCACAAACAACTGATCTGACTTCATCCTCCTTGACTTCTCTCAACCCTAGTTCAGCAGGAGTCTTGTTCTTGTTTTCAGATTTTGAATTCCTCAATGTAGTCAATTCTTGACGTAGTCTTCAACAGTTACAACCTTGCTCCAAAACCAAAAGTCCTTAACCAGTGTAGGATATATTGGACCATTTAATACTCTCATGTATCTAAATCCTCCATCTTGATCAGTGAAGAACTTCTCAATGTCATGTTGGTTCAAAATCAACTGGTTGTTCCATAACCAGGTTGAATGATTTTCCCTTCATTTCTAACGATTTTTCCATGCAAAATAGTTATGTGCAATTGACGATGTTGATAGGTAGGTCTTTTGGGAATGAGAACTCTGAAGTAGAAACTAACGAGGTAGAAGTTGCCATTTCAGAAGTTAGGGTTTTGGGTTTGCTAATTTCAGAGAAGGAAGGTTTTCTATGGTCTAGAAGACGAAAGTGTAGGTTGTGAAAGTGTAAAGTGTGCAAGTGTTCAGTGATTTTGATTAAAGATAAAATAAAACACACATTAAATTAAATCAAAAAGAAACGAACCATCATTAATTGTTTCAAACCAATCAGAACGTGTGTACGTGTTGTCTATTTAGCGCCAAAACGTTTCAGTAGAAAACACTCAAACGTTTGCAATTCATTTCCTTTTCAGAGGCTTAACTTTCAGAGGTTGAAAAGTTTCTCAGAGTCTGAACTATTTCAGATGCTGAGATCTAAAATACTTCAGAGTCTAAGAATTAATTTTTCAGGACATTTAGAATAAATCAAATGTCCAAAAAAAATATTTTTAACCTTGATTGTTATTCCTTTGAATTGTCAATTAGAAGTTAAGAATACTCACCTTGCATTGAAGCTTCTTGTTTCAATTGAAATCAGTGTCATAGCCTGAACAGTCACTCCACCATACTGAGTTGCTGTCATTTCCACAACAAGCTTCAAGATCTTCATCATAAGGATCATATCTTCTTCTATTCCTTATGAAATCCTCTTCATCTCTTTCACCATCAGATTCATCAAAGATGTGCCTTCTGTGCACTAATGCTCTCCTTCCATTTATAGTCACATGCATCCATGTGAGTGGAGAGTCCATTGTCCTCATTTGTCCTGCAGTCAAATAAACAATTTTGTCTTTTGGTACCCACTTGCTGAAGGGTCCTAGACTGTTAGTTGTCTGACCTCTATTCTCCATTTGTACCATCTGAGAGCTATCAGGTACAAATTTTGAATATAGGTCAAAAGGTGAAGCATTTTCAAATATGCTTGATGAACTTGGTTTTTCACGTGTGTCAGCACATGAATAACCAATTCCATTTACACCATTGTTTTTGAAAGAAGACAATAAAGAAATAATATCACTACTGTCAATGTGTATATTACATAAGTCTTTAAAATCAATTGAGTTCTTATAAGGTTTGCTACTGTTGGCATTCCCTTTTTCAAGATCTTCAATCTTTTCTAAAGCTTCTTGATATAAACACTTAAATTGACCTGCTTGTTCACTTAAGTGCTCACAATCAATTTTGAGCTTTTTAAACTTTCGTGAACTAGGATTTAGTAGTTTTATGAGTTCATTTTTAGAGAGTTGAGAGTATACCTGATTTAGGATGTCCTGATCAGAGTCACAATTTGTATATTCAGACTCTGAGTCCACTTCAGACTCTTCTGTTGCTTCAGGTCTAGCTTGCACTTCAGGTCTTGATCTCCTTGGTTGCTTGACTTCCTTTTCTTCTTCAGAAAGATTGTCCAGCTCTTCCCAGGTTGTCAATTTCTTTTTGCTAGTCATCTCTTCTCCAATCTTCTTGAATTCAGACCATCTTTGAAATTTCTTGGAGAAATTATCAAAGTATTCTTCATCAGATTCTTCCTTAAGATCTTCATGCTTCATTGTCTGCTTTCCTTTTCTTGCTGCTCCCTTGTCTTTTGTTGTTGTGGCATTAGAGGTGCAAACATCACCCTCTGAAGTAGAGACATTCTTGTTGCTCAGATCTTCATTCAAAATAAGTCCATTTTCTATTTCATTATTGAGATCAGCAACAAGTTGATGTATCTTCTGCTTCCAATCATTCACTTGTTGAGCCATGGTGTTTTTCTCCTTTGGATCTTGACTGTCTCAATGTTAAGTTATTTCTAACAGAACCAGGAGCTCTGATGTCAATTGAAGGTGCGTGGAGAAAACACAAGAAGGGGGGTTGAATTGTGTTTTAGATATTTAAAAACTTTTCAAGATATTTAAATCTATCAGAGTCTTTAAGCACAGCAGAATAGTTCACACAATCAACTTGAAATTAAGTGAATGATGAAGGAGTAAATGAGAGAGTGAGAGAAAGAGACACAAGAATTTATACTGGTTCCCCTCACAAATTGAGAATACTCCAGTCCCCTTGCACTTCCAAGGGATTTCACTATAATCACTAAGATTACAATTCAGATGCTCAAGCACACAAGCATGAGACTTCCTTGCTCTAGTCACACAAGACAAGAGACTTCCTTGATCAAATCACACAAGATAAGAGACTTCCTTGCTTAAGCACACAAGCATGAGATTTCCTTGCTCAAGTCACACAAGACAAGAGACTTCCTTGCTCAGAGTCACACAAGACTAAGAGACTTCCTTTGCTCAGAGTCACACAAGACTAAGAGACTTCTTCTGCTCTAATCTCTAAGATTGAGACTTTTCCAATTACTCACGCAGGAGTAATACTAACTTCTAAGCTTAAACTTATTATAAGATAATAACTTCAGAGGCTTAAGCTAGTTTCAATTCTCACTTGATTTGAGAGATATTTTCTATTACAATTCTTTTATTCTCACTTGATTTTGAGAGATATTTTCTATGAAAGTTCGTTAGTCATCAATTCTTTCTTTTGCATATTCATATGAGTTGAGAAAGACATTGAGACGTTAGAGAAATTCCCGTTGTAAAATGGACAGCTGTAGCCTTTGAATATCCTTTGAATAAAGCCACGTCTTCTTTGCAGTTTAGCTTCACCTTTACTGTTTGTCCAAAATACAGTAATAAGGTACAACTAGCTCCTAGAGAGAGTAGGATCACATCCATTGTGATCGTTGCAATTAGTTGTCCTTAAACAAATCATCAGGCTTGATAAAAGTAGTTGATGTAGCCCTTCTGATAACTATGGGAATTTCCTTTGCTTCTGATGAACCTTTGATGTCTTTGAAGTCTGGTTGGTCTTAAATAAATGGCCTCTGATAGTCCTTCGTATTTCAGCTTCTGAACGTCTTCATCTTCTGAATAACTCATGACTAGCAGATAGCTTCTGAACTCTTATAGGCATCTGAACATCTCTGAGCTTCTGAACTTCTCTAAGCTTCTGAACTCTTGCAGACATCCTGATCCTATTTGAGCTTCTGAACAAGTTTGGCTTCTGACCACGTTTTAGCTTCTGAACTCTTTTAGAGTGTAATGATTCAGACTTTCTAAAGCTTCCATCAGAGTCTAAAACAAGTGTGCTCTTGATATAACTTTGGATTCTCCTGCACACTTAATTTAAACATTAGTAACATCAATTGTCCATTTAATACTTTGTTATCATCAAAACTCAAGGGTGTGTACTAAGACACATTTTGTTCCAACACTATTATCCAAAATTGCAATAACTATGTGCCTCATATTTGGATGATGTTATGTGAATTTTCCATGTTATGCTTTGATAAGATTTTTTCTTGTCCTGATACTTCTGAAAAACTCTCAAAGGAGTCTTTAGTGAAGAAATTCCATAAGAAACGATTGAGTAGGAAAGTTAACTTGGAAGTCTATGAGAAACTTGAGCTTAAGGTTTGTTTTGGATCAATTATATTTTTCTTCTCAGATACTATTATTAATATTGGTTATTCAAATGATGTTGATTTTAAGGTGAAGAACTTGTTTGTTCTAGATGGAATATCATCGAATCAACTTGTCATGGCCTTTGTCTTGAGGACAAGATCATTTTTAGAGGGGTTGGTAATGATATGATCAATGTTGTATCGATTCGATGTTTGTTCACAAATATGTTTTACAATGAGGAAATCATTTGTGACATCAAGGATGTTAAAGTTGAAAAGTTACGAAAGACTATGCATAGAAGGATTAACAGGTTATGGTGTTGCTACAAAAGTGGTAATAACAAGTTTTTGGTCTATGAATTTATTCCAAATGGGAGCTGGATGGGTACAATGAATGGCAAGAAAAGCTCGTTAGATTGTCATTATAATTATATCCAACCCATTGTTATTGATGCTACTAAGGGACTTGCTTATTTACATCATAACTATATCTCACATATTGGTCATAAGCACATGAGGTTTAACAAAATGTTTAGTGGAATGCTTGAGGGAAAAGTAGCATGCACCGTATCTTCCAAAATTGTTCCCTTTGTAAGAAAAGTGGTAGTATTTGTATATGTTACCCTGGAATCTTATGCCTATGTTACACTAGTGAGGCGGAGGGAAAGGAAAAAGTGGGATCTAGGTGGATATTTGGAGATGTGTACAACCGTTTGGTCCTTCAAGTTTAAGCAATGGGATCCGGGTAAAATTGGTGCTAGGAGCAAATTTCACAACCTTGAGGACAAGGTTGATTTTGAAGGGGTGGGTAATGTTATGATCCTAGAAGCCCAAATCATGTCAAGCCCAAAAGTGAAAGGAAGTGGTGACTCATCAACATCTGTAGAATAAGTTTATTAGCATTTTATTATTATTTTATTATTAGTTTTGTTATGAAAATCTCTATATATACTTGTATTGGCTTATTGAATCATTATGAAAAATGAGAAATTAGTCTTTTCTTCTTCTCTTCTTCTTAGGAGGCTTCTCTACCCTCGAAGTAGAGTAATTCTATTTTCTTAACCGCAACATACACATCTCAAAAAACCGATTGAACGTCGTCTTCCTCCTCCCATGTAATCCAACAAGCCTGCCATTTACATAAACATACAAATTTAAGCTGATTTAAGTTTTAAGACCAACTATTAGACCCTAAGCTTTCAAGTGCACTTTATACGAATGATTTAATACACATATATGTGATATGCACCTCATTTTTTATTCTCGTGAGCTTAGCTCAGTTGGTAGGGACATCACACTATATGTGCAGGAGCCTGGGTTCGAACCCGGGACACCCCAGTTATTTACCTTTAAGGTGGATTTTCTAGCCATTAGGCTACTTGACCAAAAAAATAAAAAATATACACATCATTTTTTACCAGGTACAAACAAGTATAAAAGTCCCTATTTGCTATCAATAAGGAATTATCCTACATATTACAAAACACATAGATGTGTATTACATGACTTGAACACTATAGGTATCACCAGAACATTGTTGGAACAAAATATGTGTTTATACACACCCTTAAGTTTTGATGATAACAAAGTATTAAATGGACAATTGATGGTACTAATGTTTAAATTAAGTGCAGGAGAATTCAACGTTTAATCAAGAGCACACTTAATTTAAACTCTGATGAAACCAATGGAAGTCTGAATATTTAAGACTCTGAAAGAGTTCAGATGCTACAACGTGGTCAGAAGCTATACAAAGTTCAGAAGCTCAAAGTAGATCAGAACGTCTGAAAGCTGTTCAGGGACTCAGAGGAGTTCAGAAGCTCAAGGATGTTCAGAGGCCTACAAAGAGTTCAGAGGTTGTCTGATAGTCATAAGTCATTCAGAGGATGAAGGAGTTCAGAATCTGAATTACTAAAGACTATCAGAGGCTAACCATTCAAAGACCAATCAGACTCCAAGTTATCAAAGGTTCATCAGAAGCAAAGGGAATTCCCAGTCATCAGAGGGCTACATCAACTACAACTTATCAAGCCTGATGACTTGTTCTAAGGTCAACTAAAATGCAACGGTCACAAAGGATGTGATCCATCTCTTTAGGAGCTAGTTGTACCTTATAACTGTACCATTGGACATACAGCAAAGGTGAAGCTTCTCTGCAAAGGAAGACGTGGCTTTACTTAACGGATCCTTAATGTCTACAGTTGTCCAAGTTGCAACGGGAATTTCTCCAACGTCTCAATGTCTTTCTCAACTCATATAAATATGCCAAAGAAAGAATTGAAGACTAGCGCTCAACATTAGAAAAATCTCTCAGAAGAAAGTGAGCATTTGAATTGTAATAGATAATATCTCTAAAATGAAGTGAGCATAGAAACTAGCTTAGAGCCTCTGAAGTTATTATGTTTGTAATAAGTTTTAAGCTCTTAAGTTAGTAGTAAGTCTTCTGCTTAGTGTAGAAGCAAGTAAGTCTTCTGCTTAGTGTAGAAACAAGAAAGTCTTCTGCTTAGTGTAGAAGCACGTAAGTCTCAGTCTTAGTGATTAGAGCAGTGAAGTCTTGAGCCTGAGTGCTTGAGCAAGGAAGTCTCTGATCTTGTGTGATCAGAGCAAGGAAGTCTCTCTGTCTTGTGTGACTTAGAGCAGGAAGTCTCAAGCTTGTGTGCTTGAGCAAGGAAGTCTTTGATCTTGTGTGATCAAAGCAAGGAAGTCTCTATGTCTTGTGTGACTAAGAGCAGGAAGTCTTGAGCTTGTGTGCTTGAGCAACTATTGTAATCCGTGTGATTATAGTGGAACTCTCTTGGAAACAAGGGGACTGGAGTACTCTCAATTTGTGGAGGTAACCAGTATAAATTGTTGTGTGTTCTTCTCTCTCTTACTCTCTCGTTTACTCCTTCATCATTCATAACGCCTTTAGTTAATTGTGTGAATAATCCGCTGTGCTTTAAAGACTCATAAAAGATTTAAACATCTTGGAAAGTTTTTAAATATCCAAAACACAATTCAACCCCCCTTCTTGTGTTTTCTCCACGCACCTTCAATTGGTATCAGAGCTCCGGTTCTGTTGGTAAATCACTTAACCGTGAGACAGTCAAGATCCAAAGGAGAAAACCTCCATGGCTCAAAACATGGATGAGTGGAAGCAGAAGCTACATCAACAAGTTGCTGATCTTAGCAAGAAATTTGAAGATGAACTGAGCTTAAATGAAGATCTGAGCAACAATCAAAATCCTTCCACTTCAGGGGATAATCAAACTCCTGGTATTGGTTCTACAGCTACTACTATGTGCCTCATTAGTGATGATAATGAAAGCATTCAGTGGGCAACAGTAAATGGCTTGTTAGATCAATATGAGGAGTTTAGGATGGAGGAAAATGGGAGCATTGAGAAAATGAACATAAGGTTTCAAGCTATTACAAGCAAACTTGAAGAGCACAACAACAAACTCAGCAACAAAGAGCTTGTAAGCAAGTTGCTGAGGAGTTTGCCTCTGGATTGGAATGAGATTCCACATTCTATAGAGGAAACTGAAGACATCAACTCAATGAGTCCTGAATCATTGATTGATTTACTCAGAGTCCATGAATTGGCTCTGAAGGAAATGCAAGAGTTGAACCGTGAAGAAGCAGAAGCAGCAAGGAAAGGAAAGCAAGCATTGGAGCATGAAGATCTTGTTGAAGAACCTGATGAAGAGTATCTTGAAAGATTTTCAAGAAAAATTCAAAGATGGTACATCTTCAAGAAGAATGGAGGAAGACTAGCTAAAGGAATGACAACATGGGATGTACTAGACAACTTCTCTGAAGATGAGTCTGAAAGAGCACCAAGAGCTGAAGGATCAAGTTCTGAAGATGGCTCAGACTCTGAAGACTCAGGCTCTGATGAAAAGTCGGAACCTGAGAGCAAAGAAAGTATTCAGAGAACAATAAATCAGGTATATTCTAGTCTTTCCAAAGCTAAATTGATCATGCATCTTAATAAGATCTTACTTAAACTCTCTAATAGTCAGCGGAAGTATAAAAAGCTTAAAGCAGACTATGAGAATTTAAGTAAGCAAGCAAATCACTCTGAAGGTCTTGAACAAAAAGATTTTATCAAAACCAAAGACCTTGAGAATGATTTTGCTATATGTTACAAACCCCTTGAGCACTCTCTAGCTCTCAAGGAGTATTGTAACATTAATGCTGATCAAAATAAAATTGTTTCCATGCTTTGCAACCTTAAGACCAACAATACTAATGGGATTGGATACTCTAGTAGTAAAACACTAGAGGAACCAAGCTCATCAGTTATTGATAGAAGCTTCTCACTTCCAAATCTTTACACTACATTTGTATCTGATTGTTCTCAGATGAAACAAATGAAGGATGAAGATTTGGCAACTAACAGTCTAGGACCCTCAAGCAAGTGGGTACCAAGAGACAAAATTGTTTACTTGATTGCAGGTGAAACTAAGACTCTGAACCTTCCAATCACATGGATGCTTGTGACTGTGAATGGAAGAAGAGCAATTGTGCATAGAAGGCACATTTTTGAAGAGTCAGATGGAGAAGGAGAAGAAGATGAAGAGGAGTACATAAGGAGCAGAAGGGAGTATGAAGATATGGAAGCTTGCTTTGAAGATGATAACAACTCAGTGTGGTGGAGTGATTGCTCAGGCTATGACTCTGACTACACCTAATCAAGAAAGCTTCAATGCAAGGTAAGTATGCTTAACTCCTGAATGACATATTCAGAGAAATAACTCTAAAAGGTTGAAAATATCTTCTTAGGATACACTGTGTTCAGTACTAAAAACCTTGAAAAATCCTGTCTGAACATATTTTCTTGTGTGCTGAAAGACTTGTTTCTTCAGCCTCTGAGAAACGTTTCAACCTCTGACGGTTAAGCCTCTGAATACAAAATGAATTGGAAACGTTTAAGTATTTTTACTAGGCGCTAAAGAGACAACTCGCATACACGTTCTGATTGGTTTAAAACAGCTAATGATGGTTTATATTCTCGATTTATTTAATGTATTGTGTGCCTTAATATGTTTTAAACAAAATCATTTAAATACTTGCATACTTTACTCTGTTTTCATTCTATTATGTTGTCTTCAAACATCTCCTTAACAAAACTCTCTCTAGTTTTTAAACAAACTCTTCACCCTAACTTTCTATAATGGCATCTACTTCTACATCAGTCTCAGAATCTTTGTTCACTTTTCCTAAAGATTTTCCAATCAACACCATCGCCTGCAAAGAAATGTTTTCTACAGATTTGTCTCTTAAGATGGGGGGAAAATCTTTGAACCTGGTTATGGAACAACCAGTGGACTTTGATAGTTTGGAAAAGAATCAGTTTGATGTTCTAAAGTTCTTCTCTCATCATAAAGGGAGCCTTAGATACATGAAACTTTTAAATGGTCCAATCTATCCTGCTCTGGTAAAAGACTTTTGGATCAGAAGCAAGCTGAAGACAGTTGAAGATTATGATATGGAGCTGGCCGCAAGAAGAAAAGAAAGGGCTGAAAATAGATACAAAACTCCTGAAGAGTTAGGCTTAAGAATCATTGAGGAAGATGAAGTGCATTCTGCTGTGTGTGGGTTTGAAGTAATTCTCACTGCTTCAAACTTAGCCAAAGTGCTATCCATTCCAAAATGAAGGATTTCACTACTCCAGCAGTCACAATAAAGTAAGGAAGACTGAGTTTCTAAAGATCATAACAAGACAGAGTTACATCAAAGGAAAAAGCTATGAGAGCGACAAGCTAGAAGATCTGAAGCCCACTCAGAGAATGTTAGCCAAAATAATGTTGAGTTCTATACTTCCTAGTAATAATGACTCTGACAAATTGTCATGGGATCATAGGCATTTTGCTTATTTTCTCTCTAGGAAATTTAACTTAAATTGGGCTGAATATATCTTCAAACATCTTTGCAAAGCAGTCTTAAGCACTTAGAATCAGGACAAGCCTATTGTGAATGTCATCTACCCTAGGATACTTAGTGAGATCTTCTATCAATGTGGGGTGATTGACATAATCAAGGCTGCAGGTCATGACTGCCTGTTAAGGGAAATCAAAGCCTCCACAGTATCTGTTCATACCTTCTCTCACATGAACTTACTGTCAGGACATGAAGTTCAACCCTCAGATCCCTTAGTGCCTCAGTCTCACTTAGGACCTTCCTTGATGAAGCAAAACAACATTGATATACCTACTATCTCTAGTAGTATTGTCAATCAGTACGTTCAACTACTAGAAAGCTTAGGAAAAAGGTTTGAAGTTGAAGAAGAAAAAGTGAAGAGAAAGAGAAAAAGGACAGATGAAGCTGCAAATGAAGAAAGACATTCAGACTCAAAAGGACACAGTGAGGGATAATCCTGAATCCTCTACTGCAAGATAAAATATTGGGCAAAAACCTTAGGGAAAGGTTAGCCTCAATAATGAATGATCTGAATGTACCTCTTAAGACAGTCTGAAAGGCGATCAAGGCAATCAACAAGCTCTTGAAGAATTCTGTCTATGGAAGTGTTATTAAAAGGTTTGAAGGCAAAGTGAATAAGCTTATGAGAATGGTGAAAAAGTTGATGCTAATCTGAAAAATATCATAATAACCCTAAACATTAGGATTATCTTGATTTCTTCTATGATTTCTTTAACTGACTAAGCTTTTAAATGAAACTAAAATTTATCTTTTGTTTAAACAAACAAATGCATATTGCTTTAATTGATTGATTGTTAAACAAACATATCTTGGACATTCAATACTTCAAACTCCTGAGCTCTTATAAATTTTGATTTTCAATAAGTACAATAAAAGGTAGTCCTAAAAGATTAGATTACATGACAAGAGAAAACTCTTAATAAGAAATTAAAGACAAACAAGCCAAAGTAATGAACTTTGTTTCATTAAGAACATAAGTTCTGGATTACATATAAAGTTTTCCCAAGAATTGTCTTCTGGTCGCTTCAAAGGCCATATTTGAAGGTTGCACACCTAAAAATATGACCTTTGCAGAGGGGAGAAGTTGAGATTTTGGCTAAAGCCATCTGACCAACTCGGAGTCCTTCTTGAAGAAAACATTTCTGATGCATCAGTTTGGTTTTCTTCAAGAAAAGACTCTAGCCCCTCTAGAGCCTTGAATATCAGTTTGATTTTCTTCAGGAAGATATGTCTTAAGAACTTAAAACAGTCAGAGTCCAAAGATTTCTCTTCAGACTCTGAACTGAGTTCTTCTGTGACAGACACTGGCTTTGTTTCCATTGGTTTCTTCTTATGTTTTCTCCTATCTTGACTGGCTCTCAGTGAAACTACCTTCTTCTTCTCTAAGCGTTTCATTTTTTCTCTCAAGAGATCTATCAATAACCTAAGATTACTCTGTGTGAGTAAAATGACTAGGTATCTCTCTCCTTTTATAAGCAAAATTCAATGGCCAAATAATAAATGTGTTCAACCACTTCTGATTTGACGGCATTGAAAGTTGAATTTCTATTAATTGCTTATATTACCTTTTTGATAATGACAAAAGGGGGAGAAAGAATATCGGTAAATCAATTGTTGGAAGAAGCGAAATTACTTGGCTTTTTAGGGCCTTGTAGTGCTTCAGAGAGAGAACGTAGGAGAGTGGTCAAAATAGTAGCATGAGGTACATGCTTTGTTATGACAATCTGGTCTTTGAGGATTTCAAAATATTGTACTAAAGAGCTCTGAACTGTTTTCAAATTTTTTGTTCAGACTCTGAGCTATTTTCTTTGAAAAGATTTTTTTTTAAAAGCTCTGAACTGTTTGAAAATATTTTTGAACTCTGAAGCTGTTAATGATAACCATCAGAACCAAGTGTGTATGTAAAAGTCTTTAAGCGCCTCTGATTCTATTTTGTCATTCAATTTAAATGTTGCTTCAATTTAAATACTGTTTCATCTTGCATCTCCATTAAGGGCTTAATTTTCAAGGAGAATGCATTTATTAATTGAAGTTTATTATTCATAGTTAGTTCTTGAGTAAGGGTGCAACTTTACTCAAAGATTATCACACTATGGAAAGAAGAAGCTTGCAAACCTTGTTCTTTACATAGTGAAATATGAATAATTTAAGTCATATAATAAAGTATTTCTGAAACTGATTAAAATTAACTATGGATACAAAATAGGGGGAGCTTACAAACCTAACCCTATGGGTTATCAGACTTAGGGGGAGCTTGCAAAACTCAGAAGCCTAATGTCAACATAGCTAATTTTTATCATCAACAATTATATTTAATACTTGTGTTTGTCATCATTAAAAAGGGGGAGATTGTTGGAACAAAATATGTGTTTATATACACCCTTAAGTTTTGATGATAACAAAGTATTAAATGGACAATTGATGGTACTAATGTTTAAATTAAGTGCAGGAGAATTCAACGTTTAATCAAGAGCACACTTAATTTAAACTCTGATGAAACCAATGGAAGTCTGAATATTTAAGACTCTGAAAGAGTTCAGATGCTACAACGTGGTCAGAAGCTATACAAAGTTCAGAAGTTCAAAGTAGATCAGAACGTCTGAAAGCTGTTCAGGGACTCAGAGGAGTTCATAAGCTCAAGGATGTTCAGAGGCCTACAAAGAGTTCAGAGGTTGTCTGATAGTCATAAGTCATTCAGAGGATGAAGGCGTTCAGAATCTGAATTACTAAAGACTATCAGAGGCTAACCATTCAAAGACCAATCAGACTCCAAGTTATCAAAGGTTCATCAGAAGCAAAGGGAATTCCCAGTCATCAGAGGGCTACATCAACTACAACTTATCAAGTCTGATGACTTGTTCTAAGGTCAACTAAAATGCAACGGTCACAAAGGATGTGATCCCTCTCTCTAGGAGCTAGTTGTACCTTATAACTGTACCATTGGACAGACAGCAAAGGTGAAGCTTCTCTGCAAAGGAAGACGTGGCTTTACTCAACGGATCCTTAATGTCTACAGTTGTCCAAGTTGCAACGGGAATTTCTCCAACGTCTCAATGTCTTTCTCAACTCATATAAATATTCCAAAGAAAGAATTGAAGACTAGCGCTCAACATTAGAAAAATCTCTCAGACGAAAGTGAGCATTTGAATTGTAATAGATAATATCTCTCAAATGAAGTGAGCATAGAAACTAGCTTAGAGCCTCTGAAGTTATTATGTTTGTAATAAGTTTTAAGCTCTTAAGTTAGTAGTAAGTCTTCTGCTTAGTGTAGAAGCAAGTAAGTCTTCTGCTTAGTGTAGAAACAAGAAAGTCTTCTGCTTAGTGTAGAAGCACGTAAGTCCCAGTCTTAGTGATTAGAGCAGTGAAGTCTTGAGCCTGAGTGCTTGAGCAAGGAAGTCTCTGATCTTGTGTGATCAGAGCAAGGAAGTCTCTCTGTCTTGTGTGACTTAGAGCAGGAAGTCTCAAGCTTGTGTGCTTGAGCAAGGAAGTCTTTGATCTTGTGTGATCAAAGCAAGGAAGTCTTTATGTCTTGTGTGACTAAGAGCAGGAAGTCTTGAGCTTGTGTGCTTGAGCAACTATTGTAATCCGTGTGATTATAGTGGAACTCTCTTGGAAACAAGGGGACTGGAGTACTCTCAATTTGTGAGGGGAACCAGTATAAATTGTTGTGTGTTCTTCTCTCTCTCACTCTCTCATTTACTCCTTCATCATTCATAACGCCTTTAGTTAATTGTGTGAATAATCCGCTGTGCTTTAAAGACTCAGAAAAGATTTAAACATCTTGGAAAGTTTTTAAATATCCAAAACACAATTCAACCCCCCTTCTTGTGTTTTCTCCACGCACCTTCAAACATCTCTTGCAATGCTTGCAAATATTGGAAATCAGCTAGAGTTCACCTTCCACCATTCTAGCAAATCAAAGTTAGGACGTTGCTCTTCTACTTCTAGTCGATTGTACTTAACTATTTCAGTCTCTGGTGTGCTACATTGTTATGATTCATAAAATTCAGTGGTTTCATGTGGATCGCCAACACCATTAAAAACACTTGCTAGATAGGAAGAACTACCTAGATGAGACGCCACCCTACCAGAGTGTTCATCATACATAGACTTCAAATAAGTATCTAATTTGGTTTTCAAAAATTCTGCTCGAGCACTACTATATAGATCATAATTGTCAACCATACCACAAGCTTCATTTTACATCGAGGATCTAATAGCATTGTAATTAGCAACACACATATTTTTTTGAAGAAGTTAAATTAACGCACCTAAATTGCCACTAAAGAGAATCGAACATGAGACCTTAAGAAGGAGCATACTCCCAAGTCCCAAACCAATACCAACAGACCAACCCAAGTGAGTTCGCAATATTTATTGTAACACACATGTTAAGACAGTAAGGATTTCCCCGATATTTATTGTACTTCATCTTTAAAGTAATGTACTTTAACTTGCATCTTTAGAATTACTCATTTCTGTAATTTTTCTTCCAATGCCGAAAACCTCAATCATATACAAATTGCTTGTCAAATAAGAAGATCCCGACATACGCATTGTAGATTCATGAAATATCTTTAGGAATGGGAGAATTAACTCAAGATGCTCCCAATCTTCTGGTATAGGCACTCCTTTCTCCTTACTCATTACATCAACATATTGTTGGTCACTGAATTCAAGCTCCGCAAAGGTCATTTTATGTATTAATGTGGCATTCAACATTTTGTATGTTGAATTCCACCGTGTCTCAGAATCATTCCCAACATAGCCTTTATATGCAATGGTTTCATGATCAATGCATTTCTTAAACCTACCAAACCTTGAAGGAGTACGTCTGACATACCTCACAGTTGCATGGACTCTCAAAATAGAATTATCAACCATTGCCAACCCATCCTTCACAGCACATATGAATGTATTCTCCATTCAAAACTAAACCATTATGAGATAGAAACCATATTTTGAGATGTTGAATTCCAACATCATTTGAGGTGACGTTGTCCACTGTCACACTAAGCACATGACTTAATTCCCAATCATTCAAGCACTTCTTAACCGTTTTGCAATAATTTCTCCAGTATGGCCTACGACTTGCACAAAACTCAAAGTTTTCTTCTGCAACTTCCAATTATTATCAATGGAGTGGGTTGTGAGACACGTGTGTTGGAACAAAATAAGTTTTTAAATGAAACCCTTAAAAGTTTTGATGATAACAAAGTATTAAATGGACAATTGGTAGAACTAATGATTTTAACCAAGTGTGCAGATTTTCATATGAATAAAGTTCTCCTTGAAGCACCTTTTTTAGAATTTAGAAAAGGTTTCAAAGTTCTTTAAGAACAACAAAATTCTGAAGGAGTTGTTAGTTGTAACATGAACATTTGAGAAGTCTCTTACTTGTGTGCTTGAGCATTAATTTTGTAATCTTGTGTGATTATAGTGAAATCCCTTAGAAGTGTAAGGAGACTGGAGTACTATCGGTTTGTGAGGGGAACCAATATAAATTTTTTTGTGTGCTCATTCTCTCTTCCTTCTCTCTGTTTTTATTGTGTTTAATTTTATCCGGTGCGTATTTAAAGACTCGGATAGATTCAATAATCGTGAAGAATTTTTTTTTTTCCAAAAATACAATTCAACCTCCCCTTCTTGTGTTTTTCACACCTTCAACATGTAATTATAGTTTTGGGTGGATGTCCATGTGTCAGTTATGAGACAAACTCAATGACATTGTTGCGACAAAATGCTCTCTCTCTCTCTCTCTCTCTCTCTCTCTCTCTCTCTCTCTCTCTCTCTCTCTCTCTCTCTCTCTCTCTCTCTCTCTCTCTCTCTCTCTCTCTCTCTCTCTCTCTCTCTCTCTCTCTCTCTCTCTCTCTCTCTCTCTCTCTCTCTCTCTCTCTCTCTCTCTCTCTCTCTCTCTCTCTCTCTCTCTCTCTCTCTCTCTCTCTCTCTCTCTCTCTCTCTCTCTCTCTCAATGTAGTGTGTGATGGGAAGAAAAAAATCGTGGTTGTAGACCATAAACAAACTTACGAAAATCTTGGTTTATAGTAGGATTCAATAAACAAGAGTTTTCTCTTTAATTGAGATTCTAAGAGTTTTTGTTGTGACAAGTGTGATTGCAACAAGTACACACAAGATTTGTTTAGAGTTCGTTAAATCGTTAAAGAATGATTCGTTCAATCTAGGGAACAAGTGGAAGTTGTTGAATCAAAGGGGTTGGTGATAACTTTGATCAAGGATTGAAGAGTGGTTCTCTATCTTTGTAATTGTATCTCTAAACCTTTGATTGTATTCTTTTAGAAATCATTTTGAAATAAATTGCTCAATTCCATTTTTGGAAATTGGGTGGGGGGGGGGGGGGGGGAGACGTACCCGACAAGCAATGACGAGAATATGTGAACTCCCTAAACAAATTCTGTGTGTTAACATTATCTAGTTTTTCTTATCGTTATTTGATTTTTCTTATTTGTCTCTATTCGAACCTTCATTAACACATTGGTTAATCAAGCTTCATTGTTATATAAGTAACCCTTTGAATAATGCACACCAAGTGTCTGCAATATCTGCAATAAAAATATTTGATATCAATTTCATTGTTTTTTAATAAAACATTGAAAGGAGTCAATTTTAAAGAAAGTGAAAAATCCTTGGTGTCAATTTCAAATAATATCTTAATGAAAAATCCTTAAACACGACTCTTTTTAAAAGAAAGTGAAAAATCCTTAGTGTCAAAGTTAGATCTCTACATAAATATCTTTACAAATATATATATATATATATATATTATGATGGAGTCAATAATAATTTACCCAAACCCCTCATCACTTATTTTTTAAAATAATATTTTTTTACACAGTTTTTGGTTTGCAAATAGTATTAACTTTTTCTGGGTAGAGCTCGCGAATATTAACTTTTTTTTAAAAAGTCATGTTAATTTTTATATTTCAAATATTTACTATATTTAAAAAAGAAATTAATATTAATTAAATAGAAATATAAAATATAAGTCTCTTAACATGCTACATATATAAAAACCAAAGCAACCCATTTTTCAATCTTCCTCTCTCTCTCTGGTCCGAAAAACTCAACAGAAAACACTGAAAGGGAAAAACAAAAAGGGGATTAGGGTTTAACAAATCGCAATGGATTTCACATCAGGGAAGAATTCATCAGAGAACAATAACAACAATAACGCTGAAAACGCTCACCAAAACGTTGATTCTTCTTCTCAATTTGGTTCTGATTCCTACAATGTCAAAGAAACTGAAGAGCGTCAATCTCGTGAACTCAAAGCTGGTCTTCACCCTCTCAAGGTTCATCATCTTAATCACTTCAAAAACACAATTTATTAGTTCTTATTTCTGTTAATTTGTTGCTTGTTAGGTTAATTTTGATAATTAGCTTAATCTATCTAATTTCAAAATTTTAATTTGCAATTAAAGTATGCAATTTGTGAAATAAATAAAATAAACTGTTGATTGATACCTTGGAGTTTGAATAAACCGTTGATTGTTACATTGGAGTTTTTATTTTTTTTAAAAATTGTGACATTATTATATTGAAATTCGAACAGTTTAGATCCATTTTTTTAGTTACTTTCACCATAGATTAGATTATTGTATTGATATGAATATGAATGATTTGCTTGCTCTTTGTGTGTTAAGAAAGTTCAGCACAATTTATTGAATTTTTGCATCAATATTAACTGATTGAGATGTTGAGGTGTAATTTGATGACCAAATTGAAATTTTTGAGCCGTCGGTTTATGTAATTTATAAAGTGATAAACTTAGTGCTCTTGGAAGATGGTGAAGAAATTAAGATTTAGGGTTTTTTATGTTTAGGGTTTTCAAAATTGACCTATGAAGTTATTGTAATTGTGGATGAGTGGTTGCGAATTATATGTTTGCTGTATCGGGTTGTTCTTCTTTGCAGCAGATATGTTAAGATAGTTAGGCTCTTAATGCTTTGACAGTCTTGTTGATTGTGTGTGATGGTTTATTTTTATCTCTCTCTCTCTCTCTCTGTGTGTGTGTGTGTGTGTGTGTCTTTCAACCTGCTGGGAAGGCATCTTAGTGCAATTTGACATTTTGGTTGATTTATTTTGTATTGGTGATTTCCTTGATCAGACCAAGTTTGTATTTTGGTACACTCGTCGGGTACCTGGAATTCGAAATCAATCATATGAGGACAACATTAAGAAGATTGTTGAATTCAGTACGGTAAGATGTTTTCTGTATTGGATATATTGTGTTGGATTTAGGTTCATTTTTCATTGTAGATTTTCGTACTGTGACAATTGTTTGTGTTAATAGGTTGAAGGATTTTGGGTCTGTTATTGCCATCTTACTCGTCCTTCTGCTTTGCCTAGTCCAACAGATCTGCACCTTTTCAAAGAAGGGATTCGTCCTTTATGGGAGGTAGATACTTAATGGCCTTAGCTTTATGTTTCATTTTCATGGTATTGATAATTTATGAGTTGTTCTGTTTTGAAGGGAGAAAGTTAGAAGTCTCTCCGAATGTTGTTTAATTTGCTTTGACTCACTGTATTACTTTTGTGAAGGACTCTGCTAACTGCAATGGTGGAAAATGGATTATACGATTCAAAAAGGCTGTCTCAGGTCGTTTTTGGGAGGACCTGGTTAGTGAAAATATTTTCCCGAGTCTTGTTTCGTCTGTTGATAAATTCCTGTCATGATTATGGAAAATGTTAACACTAATATATATTGAATAATTCTTCAAATTTGCCGCTCTAAAGAATTTTACTGAAAAGTTGGTTCTTATAGATCCCATTCACGTGGATTCATACATGTTGTTGATCCCATCCCATCTAGTAGGAGTTTTCAGCTGTTGTTGGTAGTTTGATATCAAAGTTTGCCATACAAATTATAAAAAATTCGAGTATTTGAAGTCTGTTATGGGTCTGAGATGTTTTTGTTGTTACTTTCTGCCATAACTGAAACCGAAGACAATAACCTAGTTTTAGATTCCATTCCAGTTTATAAATATAGAATTTTGTCTCTGAATTGCTTCATTTATGATGCTTGATTTCTATGTTCCATATGGGCTGTTCACCCTCTCCCAATCTTTAGGAAATTCTCAAGTTTGACAAGATTGATGTTTCAAGATGTTAACCGATTAATGAATGTTTTTTTGTCTAATAAAATTGGTGTTCCCAATAACTCGAGAAGGAAACATTGTCAAAATTCCATTTGGAAAGTAACTGGATTCACCAATTTCCATGAATTCATTTTCATAACAATTATATTCTGTGTATTTGAAAAGAACGGTGCAAATGTAATTAGGATTTTTGTGTACAAGGGTCTATGATTTCGTTTGTTTGGTAAACAGTTTCTGCATAAGCACTTGTTTGTTTTAAAATATGTCTTCCTCAGTTGGCAAGTAGGAATATTCTACTCAATGTATTGAACTTCTTTAATTGGTTAACTGGAAGGAATTCTACCACTATTATTCTGCTTGACTTGCTTATTGAATCCTTTATAGCCCTCTAAATTTTTTAGAACATTAGTTTGAATATTGTAGGTACTCTATCCATTTATCATAAACCTGACAATGATAAAAGCTTCTAACTGCTTATTGGCATATAACTATTACTAGATCATATGTGCAAAATAGTATGAATTTTCGCGGGTGAATAATGCTGGTTCTTTGGAAGTTAACGTAAAAATGGAAAAATGTTGTGGCAAACAAATGATATTTATGTGGTTTCCACTTGATTTGGTTGATCTGACGTCCTTCTTTCAATTTTGTAAGTTTATTTATTTTAGTTAGGGGTCAGCCAAATTACCATTTTTAATCTTGATTAGTGAATTTGATCTCATGATCTTTGCCCTGGATTAAAATTGCATTTCTGTTGTTTATTGTTGGAGATTTCACATTAGTAATAGTATTATATGCCAAGTGTAGGTGCTTGCCTTAGTGGGTGACCAATTGGATTATGGTGATAACATATGTGGTGCGGTGCTAAGCATCCGATTTAACGAGGATATAGTGAGTGTCTGGAATCGCAATGCATCTGATCATCAGGTTGGCATCATCACTGACCCTATTTTTTGGTGTGCATGTTCATGTTCCCAAAATGTATATTCATGTTTGTCCTTAATAATATTCATGCTTTTTCACACAGGCTGTTATGGCTTTGAGAGATTCGATTAAGCGTCACTTGAAACTTCCTCACAGCTATCTTATGGAGTACAAGCCCCATGATGCTTCTCTGCGAGACAATTCATCTTACAGGAATACTTGGTTGAGAGGCTAGAGATACATGTGTTTGTCCAAGCCCCCTCTGCTGAAGCTATTGTATACCAGCGCAGCTCCATTCTTCCTTTTAATCATTGTCCGCAATGTAATGACGGTGTTGGGTGCTTCAGGACTGGTTATGGCTTTTGAATTAAATTTATGACAGCAACATTTCAACTGCTTTATATAGTTTCATTTCGATACTCGTGGATTCGTTCTATAACTTATGTTTTGTCTTAGTTGTTGTAAATAGCGTTATTCCTATTGCTTTTCGCCTTGCTGAAGGAAAAGTGCTACGTTTTTCATCCAGGTGACAGATTGCTCGTGTAGCGTAGTATTTTATTATGAATGTTTTAATTAATCCTCGGGCTTTTTAGACCTTATACTGCACCCCTTTCCTCCATGTGTACCTTATATCATCTAATCTTTAAAGGTGTGGGTTTTTGACTATATTGTAAGGTTCTTTCAGCATTTGAAAATAACTGGCACAACATGTTAATAAGGTTAATAAGGTTGTCTATTTTTTGATAATTTCTATGAGATTTATATTTATGCCCATATATTAATACGAGGACCTAATTTTTTTTTGGATTTTTACGTGGCCTATATTTTTACTCATATAAAATTGTCTATTTTTTTATAATTTCTACGAGACTTTATTTATACTTATATTACCTTTATAAAATATTGGTGTCATAAATACTAAGTGAAATATGTTAACTTGAGAGTTATGAAAGTAGTAATAATTAGAGAGTACTTTTGTTAAAAAATTGTATTGAAATGTTAAATGCAGAAAGTTTCCTAGTTTTTATCTCTATATTGCATAAATTTAATGAACATATTTGGGTGACTTTTAATGAACATATTTTGGTGACTTTCGCGATGACGGCGTGAGTTTATGGAGAAAGTGGAATGTCCAGCTCTGGGGACAATGAATTGAAACAATACGCGTGCAGACCATATATTACAGGCATTACAGCATGCACAACTCAAACCTCAAAAAAGAGAAGCTGGTGCAACACACATGCAGCCTATAAACTTGGCAAACGCCACCGACAACATTCATGAAATGCAACATTGATGCAACAATGTTCATGCCGGAACAAAAAGTGAGCATGGGAAGGCAATTTTATTGCATTGTTTTCTTGTTATAAGAATATTGTTTTGACGACAGCTAAAGCAAAAATAGAAGCCTGGGGCTTACTTCAAGGTCTCGAATAGATCGCGTCGTTGGGTTACAATAAGGTGATTGTTGAGATGAATTGCAAACTGGTTGTGGAGGATATATAACGCACTAAACCCAATTGCTCAGAGTATGGTTTTATTATTAATTATTAATAAGTGTCGTTCTTTACTTTCTTTCTTTTTTGACAAAGTTCTTTACTTTCATTTTATAAAGACTATGTAATTGTCTTTGGAGGCTGCAAGTAAACGGTAGCGCCCATACCCTTGTACGAGAAACTTTATCACAAGTTTACATGCATTGCTTGAAATTCATTAAGTTTGCTACAGTAAAATAAAAGTATTATGAATTATGATAGCATATTTGGTATAAGATTTTAAAAAATGGTTAAATATATTATTGGGATTTTTAGTCCCTAAAAAAAAGTAACATATTTTGGTCCATACAATTTTTTTATACATGTTAATAAAAAAAATGCTGACTAAGAAATTTGAAAAAGCCACATAATTATAAAAGACCGACTAAGCATGCCAAATCAGCATTTTTGCACAATCAAATCACATGAAGGTCTAAAATCAAGGAATCTTCACAGGGTTGGAATCGCAAAAAAAAAAATTACAAGCGGGAAACCAAAATTCGCTAACATAATAGGAGGTAAACACTATTTAACCCTAAAATATATCAGTATTGAATTAGCTGGCATGGCATGTACAAAATCTTCAATGAGCCAATATCTTTTTTGCCACACAACAATATAGAATCTATGTACCTGTTCACAGGACATTTTCTATTACCTGCTTAGAAACTCAAGGAGGGAAAATTTGTGAAGGTCTCAATCCTCAAAAGATGCCGTTAAAGACACAGTATTATCAGCAATTCATTCTGAAATTGTGCAGTATGCAAAAACATCATTAAAAAAAAAAAGCAAGGAAGCTAAAGAAAAGCACCGTCTCTACAAGTGAAATCTCAGTGACAGTCTTTTTTAGTAACATAACCACTGTCAATAAAATACAACCATAGTAGAAAACATAGGAGTGACTGTTGAATGAACAAAGCATGTCAATTTTTATTCATTCACGCTCTAAAATCACTAGAAAGGACTAAGGATAAACAATTTTATGGTTTGCATTAAAAAAGTTGTTGTGAGAAATGCTTCCATAGTTTAAATTGACTTGGTGGGAAACAAAATAAGGCTCAGATTCACCTTTTTCAGACAGAAGGGTGAAGAGGTTTCCAATGGCTGTGACGTCAACAACAACATCTGTGCAAAGTACAACAAGTGTAATTTCACACAGACATAGAATCACCTCGCCAGGAAGCACATCTTCACCCAATGTCTGATTCAATTGCTAAAAACATCATCACTGCCTTGTTATCTAAGTAGAAGAGGAAAAAGATAGAAGTAACCCTAACGAAGCCGTGTTGTCAAAAAAGAAGAAAAAGAAGGGTATATTGAACAGATGAAGGAGTATATTGAGAGCTGTTTGCAAATTTCACCGAGACAAATCATCGGCTACCACAACAACAAAGAGAGGCAACAACTCTCAAAACAACCATTACTCTCTGAATGTGGAGCCTCATACTCTAACAACTAACGCGTTAAAAAACCCCCCAATTACAGGGTTTCAATGGAAGGCTCAGATTCACCTTTTTCTCAAACAATAGGCAAAAGAAAAAAGTCTCAACATGGCTGCATTATCAGGTATATGGATAGACCATAAAAATGGTATTTTCAAACAGATACTGAAACACCTAGCCAATGCCCAATACTAAGACTCTTTAACCTCTTGTCTGATCTAAAAGCTGAAAACAACATCACTGCCTCATTGTTTACTCTACCAAGAAACTAATTTCAAATAAATTAAATAATATCACAGAAGAAATGTGTAAGTCACAGAGAGGTTTAACTTTAACCTAATATAAAACACATGAAACGCATTGAAAATACCTTAGCATGATTCTTCTGAAACCAATTAACATTGAAACCTTCTAATTCATCTGCATTTCATGGACAAGGAAAAAATGTACTTAGCTAAACAAAAATAACATAATGAAAAGTAAAAGATATTAAATCCTAACCATTTGTGATTTCAGATCAAACCAAACACTAAGACAGTGACAGTAATGCATGCTCGAGCTCAATTATCCATAGCTTGTTCAACGTTTCCCTCTGCTAATATTGTTAACACTTCTTCCAATGGTGCAATGCTAGTTCTACAGTGAATGGGCATTTTAGTAGTGTAAGTGTGACTGAAGTGTATATGGTAAGGGTTAGTTTGTTTCTTCGGAATTTATTGAAAATCGACTATATGTTTGTTTACGTGTAAAGGCAAAGGTTATAATATTTGAACCACATATCCCAAAGATGCAACGAAACAACAACCCATATAAAATATATCGGTACTGAATTGGCTGGCATAACATGTACAGAATCTTCAATATAGAACCTATGTAGCATGTTCACAGGACATTTTTTATTACTTGCTTAGAAAAAATCAAGGAGGGGAAATTTGTGAAGGTCTCAATCCTCAAAAGCAGCAGTCAAAGAAACATGGAAAATGGAAATAAAGACACAGTAATATCAGCAATTCATTCTGAATTTGTGTGTTATACAAAACGCGATCATTAAATAACAAAAACACAAGCAAGGAAACTAAAGAAAAGCACTGCCTCTATAAATAAGCGAAATCTCATAGTCACTGTCATTTTTTAAATAACATAACCACTGTCAATAAAATATAACCATAGTAGAAAACATGGGAGTGACTGTTGAATAAACAAAACATGTAAATTTTTATTCATTAATGCTCTAAAATCACTGGTAAGAATAAACAGTTTTATGGTTTGCATTAAAAAGTAGTTTTGTGAGAAATGCTTCTCACTATAATGCTTCCATCACTAAAATCAACTTGGTGGGAAACAAACAAAAAGTAAACCAAACTAAAAAAAAGCACAAAAAGAGGACCCAAAGATGCACAGGTACTCCAGTTGAGGGAAATGGAAAAGTACTAGTACCGGGTACGTACACGGTACCAGCACCGGGTACGTACCCGATACCAGTACCGGGTACGTATCAGTACCTTAATTTATACCCAGAAACATATTAGTTTTTATAAAAATGCCGTACCCCGTACCGGTACTCATATCGGGTAGGGTACCGTACCCGCACCTAGGCAACGAACACGATTTGAGATGGGACTAAACAAAAGAAGGCTCAGATTCGCCTTTATTCAGACAGAAGAGTGAAGAGATTCTCAATGGCTGCGACATTAACATCTTTGCAAACTACAACAAGTGTAATTTCCCACAGAAACAGAATCGCCTCGCCAGGAAACATATCTTCACCCAACATCTGATTCAATTTCTGATAACATCATCACTGCCTTGTTAAGAAGAAGAAGAAGAAGAAGCAGAGGAACAAGAACTAAGGTAGGGGTAGGCACGGGTTGCAAGGACGGAGGAAGTAGTATATATGTATTGAGAGCTGTTTGCAAATTTCACCGAGACAAATCATCGGCTACCACAACAACACAGAGAGGCAACAACTCTCAAAACAACCATATCTCTCTAAATGTGGAGCCTCATACTTAAACTAACAAGTTAAAAACCCTAATGACAGAGTTTCAAACGAAGGCTCAGATTCACCTTTTTCTCAAACAATAGGCAAAAGAAAAAAGCCTCAACATGGCTGCATTATCAGGTATATGGATAAACCATAAAAATGGTATTTTCAAACAAATACTGAAACACCTAGCCAATGCCCAATACTAAGAATCTTTAACCTTTGTCTGATCTAAAAGCTGAAAACAACATCACTGCCTCATTGTTTACTCTATCAAGAAACTAATTTCAAATAAATTAAATAATACTCCCTCCGGTCCTAATTATATGAGAACTTACTTTTTAGGTTCATTGGAAAACTAATGTATTTGGACTATATTATAGTTTATAATAGATACATTAGCAATCCAATGAACCTAAAAAGTAAAAGTTCTCTTATAATTAGGTTAAGACTAGAGGGAGTATCACAGAAGAAATGTGCAAGTCACAGAGAGGTTTAACTTTAACCTAATATAAAACACATGAAACACACTGAAAATACCTTAGCATGGTTCTTCTGAAACCAATTAACATCGAAACCTTCCAATTCATCTGCATTTCATGGACAAAGGAAAAATGCACTTAGCTACACAAAAATAAAATACTGAAAAGTAAAAGATATTAAGTACTATGAAAGTGACAGTAATGCACGCTCGAGTTCCATTATCCATAGCTTCTTCAACGTTTCCCTCTGCTAATATTGTTAACACTTTCTTCCAATGGTGCAATGCTAGTTCTACAGCGAATGGGCATTTTAGTAGTGTCAGTGTGACTGCAGTGTGTATGGTATGGGTTAGTTTGTTTCTTCGGAATTTATTGAAAATCGACTATATGTATGTTTACGTGTAAAGGCAAAGTTATAATATTTGAACCACATATCCCAAAGATGCAACGAAACAACAATCCATATAAAATATATCAGTACTGAATTGGCTGGCATAACATGTACAAAATCTTCAATGAGCCGGTATCTTTTTTGCTACACAACCATATAGAACCTATGTAGCATGTTAACACGACATTTTTTATTACTTGCTTAGAAAATCAAGGAGGGGAAATTTGTGAAGGTCTCAATCCTCAAAAGGGGCAGTCAAAGAGACATGGAAAATGGAAATAAAGACACAGTAATATCAGCAATTCATTCTGAATTTGTGTGTTATGCAAAAAGCGATCATTAAACAATGAAAACACAAGCAAGGAAACTAAGAAAAGCACTGCCTCTATAAATAAGCGAAATCTCATAGTCACTGTCAATTTTTAAATAACATAACCACTGTCAATAAAATATAACCATAGTAGAAAACATGGGAGTGATTGTTAAATAAACAAAGCATGTAAATTTTTATTCATTAACGCTCTAAAATCACTGGTAAGAATAAACAATTTTATGGTTTCCATTAAAAAAGTAGTTTTGTGAGAAATGCTTCTCACTATAATGCTTCCATCACTAAAATCAACTTGGTGGGAAACAAACAAAAAGTAAACCAAACTAAAAAAACGGCACAAAAAGAGGACAGATGCACGGGTACTCCATTTGAAGAAAAGTACTAGTACCGGGTACGTACCCGTACCAGGTATACGTATCCGTACCTTATTTATACCCATACACTTATTAGTTTTTCTAAAAATGTTGTACCCCGTACCGGTACCCGCACCTAGGCAACAAACACAATTTGAGATGGGACTAAACAAAAGAAGGCTCAGATTCACCTTTATTCAGACAGAAGAGTGAAGTGATTCCCAATGGCTGCGACATTAACATCTTTGCAAACTACAACAACTGTAATCTCACAGACACAGAATCGCCTCGCCACGAAACATTTCTTCACCAAACATCTGATTCAATTTCTGATAACATCATCACTGCCTTGTTAAGAAGAAGAAGAAGAAGAAGCAGAGGAACAAGAACTAAGGTAGGGGTAGGCACGGGTTGTATGGACGGAGGAAGTAGTATATATGTATTGAGAGCTGTTTGCAAATTTCACCGAGACAAATCATCGGCTACCACAACAACACAGAGAGGCAACAACTCTCAAAACAACCATATCTCTCTAAATGTGGAGCCTCATATTTAAACTAACGAGTTAAAAACCCTAATGACAGAGTTTCAAACGAAGGCTCAGATTCACCTTTTTCTCACACAATAGACATAAAAAAAAAGCCTTAACATGGCTGCATTATTGATATCTGTAGAATAAATCACAAAATTGGATTTATTTTCAAACAGATAGTAAAATACCTAGCCAATACTAAGACTATTCAATCATTTGTGTGATGTAAAAGGTGAAAATAACATCACTGCCTCATTGTGTATTATATCAAGATACTAATTTCAAATAAATCAAATAATATCACAGAAAAAAACATTAAAATAAAAATATATAAAAGACATGCTAGCGCATTGGAAATAGCTTTAACCTTAGTAATGCATGGTCGATTTCAATCACCCGTTGCTCTCAATTTAAGCGAATCAGATTCACATACTTGCTTCCGGTGGAGAAATTGTACCGAGCATTTTAGGTTTCATTAGCACACATTCAACACACTCTTTTTTATAGGATGAAATTGATAGTCTCACAAAGAAAATGTGGGTCCATATATAAAACCTATTTTTTTTTTTTTTGTCTTTCACCACCAGTTTAATTTGGTTTAAAGATCAGCTATGGTATTAAGTGGTTTCAGACTCCTCTCAATCATAATTGCGAGGAATCGAACTATAGTTCTCCCTGCTAAGTTGAGCGGCAATCACCCCTTACCCAACTAATGATTGTGTCCTTCTATCAAATTTAAAAATAGTGATTTAACATATATTTTAAATCTTTCAAACTACACAAATGCAAACCAACAAATAGCAAAAAAATGACAGGTGTCAATCTCTAAGATTGTACACATAGAATTTGAGCTTTCATGAAATTCCAAAAACTTAACTTCTTTTAGGAAATTTTTTGAATTCAACCAATCACAAGGTTTTAATGTGTTTTTGTGTTGTAATGCTTCTGTTATTTTGGGCTGAAGTTGCAAGGCCCATACGATCCAGCCCAAGCAAATGAAAGAAACGGAATACGAAGGCAGAGAGAGAGTAGTATTGTCACTTTCAGATTCTGAACGCAATTCCCTCATTTGGGAAAGAAATCAGATTAAATTTTATTCAAAGAAATTGACATCCTTAATCGATGCAAAATCCCTCTGTTTCTCAGGAATCACATGCTTGATTTCAAACCAAAACCCTTTAATCTATTTCAAAGCAGATCCCAAACTGTGTAACAAATGCTTTGTCTTTTCATCAACCCTTTCTTCAATGTGAAAAACTAACCTTTTCAATGTTTTTTTGATATTTGGTAATGCAGGTGTCTTTGAATTTTCTAAAGGATTCAAGCTTCCCTCCCACGTGTGTCAATTTCAACACATAAACCCTAAGGTAATTTCGAAAATCGTATTCTCCCGCCTTCAAATCCACGAGTTTTATTCATTTTTTAATTGTTTTAGGGTTTCCTATTCTGCCTATTTAAAGTGATGTTTGGTCTTTGCAGTATTTGCACCGCATCAAACAAGATTTGCTTGCCTCTCTCTTATCTTTATTTCTGTTCAAATAATTTTTAAGTTCTTTGCAAACCTTTTTAAGTTTTAAGTTTTAAGTTTTAAGTTTTGCAGTTATCAATGGCTTTGACTGTTGGTAATGTTAATCAGTTTTCAAACATTGATGAAATTAATCCTAATAGAGCAACTTGGAACTTTAGGGCTAAGATCATAAGACTTTGGGAAGTTTCTGATTTCAATCGAACTAATGTGCCTTTTTCAATTGAAATGGTCTTAATGGATTCTATTGGTGGTAGGATTCATGCAAGTATTAAAAAAACTCTGATTTACAAATTTAAGAATGACTTAATTGAGGGTAAAGTCTATTGTTTTGAAAATCTGGGTGTGGCAAGTAATGTTGGAGCTTATCGGACTACCCACCACCCTTATAAGCTTAACTTTCAGTTTAGCTCTTTGGTTCAAAGGCTTTCCAATTATCAGATACTTAGATCTCCATTTGCCTTTGTTCCAATTTCTGAAGTTGTTGGTGGCAGTTATGACACTGATTTCTTAGTTCGTGAGTTAGATTATGTATTTTATTATAAATATTTTGATTGTTGCGTAAGTTATTAAATATATTTTCTTATCTTATGTGTCAGATGTGATTGGTTTCTTGACTGGTGTTGGTCAAGAACGTGAGATAACAAATCAAAATGGTACTTCAACAAAGCTGAATGTGATTGAGTTGGAAGCTGATGGGTAAGAACAATATCTTTCCATTTATTAATCTGTTTTTACATTTGAATATGAAAACTATACAACTTAAGTTGGGATAATAAAAATTATGTTTTTATGATTTTATTAGGCATAAGCTGCAGTGTACTCTTTTTGGACAATATGTTGATGAACTTAATACCTTTGTTGGAGCTGGTGATGTTAACAATGCTGTATTAATTGTTCAGTTTGCTAAAGCAAAGACTTTTCAAGGTTAGAACAAGTATAACTATATAATTATAAATATATATAACATTTAAAGATTCTAATACTTTTTGTTTTCTATAAATGTATATGGTGTTTGATCTTGAAATTGAAGTTATTGATTGGAAATTTGTAGACAAAATTCATATCCAGAACTGCATGAATTGTTCTGTTTTAATTTTTAACCCAACATGTCCAGAAAGTGTTAACTTAAGGGCAAGGTGTGTGTTTAACTTGATAAACATTTGGTCTTTCATTTTTGTTTTTATAATCTTAGATCTTAATAAAATACTAACTTAAGTTTATTGAAAATTTATTAATTAGTGTTACTGATGCTGTTGAGACTCTTACTCCATTGCCCTTAACTCAATTCAATGGTGAAGCAAGAGTTCAACCAATTGATGAGTTTTTGTTCAATACTCCAAGGATTACGTTACAAGGTCTCAAAGAAGCTACAAGTGTAAGAACTTATGTAACCAAAATTGTAAATTAACTATTTGTTTAAAGTGTTTCATAGTCTAATATGTTTTCACTTATATTGTTATAGGAATCATTGAATGTGGTTGTTGCTACTGTGAAAAGGATTTTAAATCCGGATAGTTATTACTTATTATTATACTGCATGTATGTGTAGTAAGGCGGTCATACCAGATTCGCGGATGTTTTATTGCGAAAAGTGTAATAAGCATGTTCAGAAAGTTGTTCCTAGGTAAATTTTATTATGCCACATTGTAGACAATTAATTGTTTTATATGTATAATACTGAGTTTATTAGTTTAAATTTCTAACTATTGTATTATTTTCAAGGTTTTGCATTAAAGTTAGAGTCATTGATCATACCGATTCTGCCACTTTGGTGATATTTGATAAGGAAGCAAGTTTGATATTCAACATGTCTTGTGCTGACATGATTCAAGGAGCTGATCCTGTAAGTATATATGGTTATTTTTTTGTTTCAAATTTAGTTTGGTTTAAAAAAGGATTGCTGATCCTCATATAAATTTTGTGTGACCACTTGATATAGGTTGTTGGTGAAGGTATTGTGTCACCTTTGCTTGAGGGATTGATTGAAAAAAACATGGCTTTTTAAGGTTGAAGCTAAACCTTCTCATAATCCAAAATTTGAGCAAACTTTTCGTGTTAGAAAGATTTGCACTGATGAAGCAATAATTAAGTAGTTTAAGGACAAGTGGGATACAGAAGATGCTAAGTTTCAGAAAAATAGAAATGTATGCTTATTGGAAACTTACTTTTTACTCTATAATAATGATATGATAATTTTTAATAATATTTGACTTATGCATTTTTGTAGGAGGGTGGATCTTTGAGTACTTTGTTGAATAAAGGAAAGGACATTTATGTTGGTGGATCCTCTAATGTGTTAGCCGAGGTAAAATGAGTTACAATGCTTATATACACATACGATAAATTTAACAAATGTAAATAAATAATCTGTGAATGATATTGTTGTTATTTGTTAGAAACCTTTTTATGTTGAAGAAAAATTAGTTACAACCTTAAATTCTTATACATATAGATAATTTTGTAGCTGATTTTGTAATTAACTATTTTAGGACTTGAGCTGTTTGTCTGGTCAATGTGACAAAGGGAAGGAGTTGATTATTGAGGGAACACTAGTTGGTGTATCCCAAGATTTAATGTTGAAGTTTACATCTGCTATTGTTAATCTTGATGATGATGATACCACTGAGGCTTTTCCAGAGGTAGCAAAAGGTTCAGCTGAGGTTCAAAAGATTGCTGTCGTTGCTGGTGAAAAGAAAACAGCCACTGTTGGAGGTGAGGTGATTGTAACACCTTCAAGTTCAGTTAAGCCTCCTTCTGGTGGGAGGAAGAAATCAGCTGCTAAGAGAGTGTCACCTCAGCATGAGGACAATGATGAAGATGAAAATGCTCCTATGAAGTTGTTGAAGAGGGCTGTGAAGATTGAAAAAATACCCTAGGGTGTGGTTTAAATTGGTTTGAGTTGTTGGTGGGAAAGTTGGAGATTTTGCTGATGGATGGATATTATATTTTGTGGTCTATGAAATGCATTTGGCTCAGGGTAGTTAGCCATATTTAAAACTGTTTTGCTTAATTTTTTGTTTTTTCAATTAGGTGTCTTTTTGTTAAGCTTAGTGGCAATGAGCTTTTAATTAGGTTTATGATTATGTAATGTTGTACTTTGGCTCAGCTACAATGGGTTTTTAATTAGGAAAATGTTTAATTACTGTGTTTGTTTGGCCCAGTGGCAGTGGGTGTTAATAGATGTATCTCTAATGCCATTTTGGCAGTATTTGGCAATATATTATTGAATGTTACCTACATAAATATTTAATCAAGTTATAACTTCCCATCCAAATATATAGTGCATATTCAATTTGTAACTGTTTTAATTGAATACAGTGAGAATTTCAAGAGTTTAATATTGTCAACTAAATATGGTAGTATTTTGGCGAATATTTTGTTTCCTACAAAATCTAGCCATTTTTTATTGAGAAAACTCCATTGTTTTAACTTCAAATACTTAAATAAAGTTTGTATAATAATAATCAATCTTAGTCCTAATAATGCATTGTCGTGAATACCATAATAGTTTTAGAATGTCAATTAACTCATGGAGATGATGGACTTTGGTATAAAGTATGAGTACATAAAACTATATTTTTAATGACACATTTTAAGATTGACATTTATATAGGTATTGTATAATACCTATATGAATTTTATGATTTTCAAAAAAAAAATAAAAACAATATCGTTATCTTATTGTCAATTAAATAAGATAATAGATTGATATGTGTCAATCTCTAAGGTATGCCACATTGGATTTTAGGTTGCAATAAATGACAAAAAATTAGCTTCTTTTAGGCAATGTTTTCAAATTTAAAAAGAGAGGGAAATTGTTATGAACAAAAGCTTTAAAGGGCCAGCTTTGTTTTGGCCCAGTCCAATAAGCCCA
This sequence comes from Trifolium subterraneum, assembly GCA_951799995.1. Taxonomy (NCBI): domain Eukaryota; kingdom Viridiplantae; phylum Streptophyta; class Magnoliopsida; order Fabales; family Fabaceae; genus Trifolium; species Trifolium subterraneum. Next base: position 11,501,338 of record OX637466.1, on the reverse strand, counting down.
CAGAATGAAAAAAACAAAAACGAAAATCTCTACAGAAGCTCCAAGTTAAGGTCACTTTCATCTCTCTCTCAAAAGTCTGAAATTGAAAACGTATTCTCATACTTTCAAATTTCAAACTCTCCTCTCTTTCTCTCTCTAAACACCAAAATTTAATGATATAAAAAAAAATGGCAATTATATAGTGTAAATTTTCTCCATCATATTTTACATTCCTTAAAGAATATTCTATTTTTCAATACTACTTATCTTGACTTTATATTGTTTAATGAACTATACTTCAAGTATTGTATAATACATTTATATAATGTAAATTCTGTCTATACTTTAAAATACTATGTTTTAAATCAAATACATAGTGAGAGTTTGAGATTTCCTTAAATTAAATTATGAGATTCTTAGTGTATGATGTTGAGGAGAAACAGGTAGGGTGTATATAACAAAGTTCAATATTCATATTTTCGGTTAAGGCCCAGAATTAAGGCCCAACACCCGTTCACAACAAGTTGGAAGTCAAGGGGAGCAAACAAACCCTATCCGTCCATGATTTTCAACCGTGCAAAAGAAGAAGCGTGCGATTTCCGACAAAGACGGCGTCAATCTAGGAAGCTCCAACAGCAAAGTGGTCCTCCTCATTTCCTCTCATCCCATCCGTTCATTGTCGAAGATGGCTTCTTCTTCTGGTCACAGGTACTATTTTTTTATCTGTATTTGTTGTACTTTTGGGCAACATGAGGGACCATTTCAAAGGGTATAATGTCTGATTCTATTTCAAAGTATTATATTTGTCAGTGATTAAAATGAGGGACCATTTCAAAGGGTATAAAGTCAATTTATAGTATATTAGTTTGATTTATTGTTTGTTATAAGATTATCCTATAAAACAACTTTTTGTTAGGGTTTATGTTATCTAAAATATAGTTTAAGAAATAAACATCAAATTCAAGTCAAAGATTAGTATATTTTAAAATTATTAACCTTAATTATTAATTAATGATATATTATGATCCTTATTGAATTTTTTGTTGAATTATGCATATTATTATACCAGAAACAAATCTGGTGGTAACATTCCATGTTGGTTCAAAGCTGAAATTAACCCTAACCAGGTAAAGGATTACCAATTTTGTATATCTATCCAATTTGTTTTTTTGTATAATTTGTTATATATTTTAAACTAATTTACAAAATACTGTTTGTTTACATTAGGAGGAGATTTATATGTGTCCTCAATTTGCAAACAAATATATATTCAAACTGGACTTCAATTACTATGGATGGATAAACAATAAGGGTCAAATATGCACTATGGTTATTTTCAAAAGGAGGGCAGATAAATTTTATATTAGCGACGGTAGAGTTGTTGCAAGGAGGAATGGTTTCACAAAGCCTACCACTGTGATTCTATACTTTGAAGGAGTAGATAACAGATTCTCAATGTTTCCTGCAAGATATGAAGGTGGTTCTTCAGTTGTCAGACCTCCTCCTTCGATCCTTAAATCTTATATTTTTATTTGTTATGTTGTTGACTTAATGACTTAATTATTAAATATGTATACATACTAAGTTTTTTCACACTGTCATCAAACAGCTCTAGAAGTTGGTCTGATCATCCAACGCCATATTTCAAAACTGTTATATCCCCATATAAGGTATCGAATTTTTAATTTATTTGTTGAGAAGATTGATGACATATATTAAGTGTGTGTAACTTATGATGTAATATACTATTAATTGTAGGAGAGGATTCAAATTTGCCCTTATTGGCTGAACAACTTTGAAAGTATCATTGATTTCAAATGGCCTGTAACCATAGTATACCGTAACAACCAAGAAGGAATGGCTAATTGGCAACATAAAAAAGGAACGTGGTCTCTGATTGCTGGATATGTCGTTGCGAAGATATTTGGATTTAAGGAACCCACAACGGTTTACCTTGATTTTCAATTCAAAAATAACCTGTCTATCATGTCGCATGAGAAACCAAAGTCAATTGTTAACCGTGTTGGTGATAAACAACCAATTATGTTGTCTTCTGACTCTGAGGAAGAGTCTGATGATCAACATTCAAATGGATCCGAAGACAATTCTGATGAGGATGAGGATCGAGATGAAGACGAATCTGATGAAACTGAGGATGTGGATGAGGTGATTGATGAATCTGATGAGGACGATATTTATGAGTTTAATGTTAAGGTGACGCCGTCTTTCGCAAAGAAAAATCAAGTGCTGGTATGTCTTATTTATAATAGATAGTTTTGAAAGTGAATTGAAATTGTTATGACTTTTAAATCATTGACAATATATTTTATGTTATTGTAGCATTTTCCAAACAGAACTTCCAAATTTGCATTGATGGAAAATCAACAACAAATATATCTGCGAGATGTGGACACAATGAAGGTGACGGATTGCAAGGTAATCACTTCTAATCGCTATGACAATGAAAAGTATCTCGGTGGTGCTTGGCACACTTTCAAGAGACATAAACGCTTGAGGCCTGGAGATGTTTTGTGTTGCAATGTTGAAGATCCACCGCAATATATGTATGTCAAGGTTATCCGTGCTGCTCGACGTCGTTGATGGTGATATTCAAATTTGAAGCTGCTGAAGAATTGCATTTTGGCATATATGTTATGATGTTTTAAAAACTTTTAAAAAATTGTAGTTAAATTATGTACTCTAAATTGACTCAATGTTTCATGTACATTGAATTAATGTATGTTGTGTGTATTTTGAAAAACTTATTATCTGTGTAAACAACTTATGTACTTTAACTATGTTTTAAAATTATGGCCAATATGTAGTGTTATATTCAGGGAGAATGTTCACCAACTTAAACTGAAGATTCAGTAACTACATTAAAATAAATATTATAAATTATATAAAATCAGTATATAGAGGATATAAAGTGTTACTCCACATCCTCACTATTGAAATTGTTTAAAATTAATTCTCATTACTAATCATGGATCTTATTTTCCCTAATTAGTTCTCACAATATTTTGTTTTCACAACTCTATAGTTATGTATTTTATTTATAGTTAGTATTTATGCTTTCCTATTTTTGTTTTTTTATTTGTGATCATTTCCTATTTAAATTTTACTATTTTATCCATGATTAATAAGACATACAATATAAATGATATAGAAAATAAGAAAACAAATGCAATCCACATCTTCTAACGAATGAATCAATTGTACATTGTGCAAGAATGATTATGTAACCATTTGAATCTGAAAATAAACAATAAATACAAAATTAATGTGTCAAGTGATATTACATCTCTATGGATTACATGATTGAATTTGTTGATGAATTTTTATAGGGACATGATATAACCATTATATAGGGAGATCATATGTTTTTTTGTTTGAAAGATTTTAATAACACAGGTGGTGGTAATAGTACATATTTTCTGTGGGTCATTCAAACGAGGGGTGCTATTAGTTAGTCGGCTCAACCCATCAGAAACAAAGCAAAACCCATGTTTAAGTCAAAAAAAAAAGAAAGGAATGTACTCAGGGACACTTTACCGTTTCCATCTTCTTCATTTTCTTCATTTTCTCAAGATCTGCAAAACACCATCTACAATGGCTCGGGGAACAATTAACAGGTATATATTGTCTATAACTTCTTCATCTTCAAATTATACTATAATATTCACTTAATGTCGTTTTAATTTTAGCCTAATTTATATAACTTCTTCTTCTGATAATTAGCCAATTAATGTCGTTATAATTTGTCAATTCATGTCAAAATATACAAGGACTGAGAGCCAAATTGAATCACCATTGGACGAAAAACCTAATTGGTTCAAAACAACAATTTTTCCTGATAAGGTATTTTTAATTTAAACAATTGCGTTGATACATAGATAAATTATATTTACTTTTGATCGAATGTTAATGCTAATATAGTTTACACGTATGTTTGGTCTTAGGATGAAATTCATATGTGTCAGAAATTTGTGGAAAATTGGGCAAGTAGGATGAATTTTGACGAAACTGGTTGGATTATAAATGCAAGTAAAGAGAGAACTATGGTGGTCTTCAATTTTAACAATGGTAGATGGTATATGAGTTCTGGAATTATAATTGCCAATAGGAATGAGTTTAAGGTGCCAACTAAAGTTTATATTTACTATCAACTCAAACGTAACAATTTGTTGATGTTTGATGCGACGTTGGGTCAATTTGCTCCTCCTTATGAGGTTCCTTGTGATTCACATGAACATCCATTCATTGATTTTGCTACTGAACATGTTGATGTCCATGAAGTTGATGTTGAAGGTATTGACGTAGGATGTTTAATTCATTTTGATGTAAAGATCATAAGCGCGATGTCTAACACAAATCAATTGTTGGTAAGTTATTTGTAATGCATATATAGAAGTTATTACATTAGTCGATTTTGTTAGTTGATTGACAGAGTATTTTTTTAACAGGAACATAAAAATGCGACATCATCGAAGTATGTTCTTAAGGTCAATCAAGAGGGTATTTGTATTACAAATGTTGACACAAGAGATATTTGGAGTTGTGAAATAACCACTTCTAATGTTGATGGTCAAACAGAAATGGAGTTTGCTGAAGGTTGTTACCACTTTAAGTTAGAAAATAGGTTGATGATTGGCAATGCATTACGCTTCCATACGAATAAAGCACCATTGTAATCGATAGTTTTGTTTATTAGTATTGATATAAGTTCTAAGTTAATTGTTAATGTTAGAACCTTAAGTAATTGAAGTTATAAGTTATGTGTTGTAATATTGTATCAGCTACCAAACTGTGGTGTGTTTATATATTTAGTACTTATATTTTTATAAAATGTATAAATGTAGTTAAAATATCTTATACAAAATCTGCTCTTCCATCATATATCTATATATATGACAGTTATATATGAGTGGATGATATGCATAAATTTATATTATGATAGTATGATGTATTGTTTTTGCATAAAACAAGATGATTTTTATAAACAAATACAAGGAGACAAAAACAAATATAAGGAGACCAAATCTTTAAATACTATTTGTCTCTTTATAAACTTCCATAATATATTCAAAAAAGTGCTTTTTAATGGTTCACTGATCAAAGCACACACCAATTTGTCTTATTATTTTGTCATATTTGTTTTTTTCGATTAAACAAATGTAGAGTTGATAAAGACATGGCATGTAGGACATAAGATACAAATTAAACTTTTACATACAAAGTTATATATTATAGGTTGATGATAGAGACAATACCATATTGAAAATGATACAAACAAAGAAAGCAAGAAGTATAACCATGATAGTTGACCACCTAATGTTACCATTTTATTGATAACATGTGTCATTAAAAATATAGTTTTATGTACTCATACTTTATACAAAAGTCCATCATCTCCATGAGTTCATTGACATTCTAAAACTATTATGGTATTCACGACAATGCATTCTTAGGCCAAAGATTGATTATTATTAGACAAACTTTATTGTAGTATTTGAAGTTAAAACAATGGAGTTTTCTCAATCAAAAATGGCTAGATTTTGTAGGAAACAAAAGATTCACCAAAATACTACCTTTAACAATGGCTCATCTTCAGGTTTATTATTATCATTCATGTTTGTCTTCATTTTATAAAGTTGATGTTTACACTTCATGAAAACAAATTGTATTCAACACTAATATGGTTTTCTAAATGACAGAAAATGTTCATACTTCCATGGATACAAACTCTTGCCATATAACACCATTGGATGCAGGTATTTTTAATATATTTCATTATCAGTTTTAATCAAACTATTATATGAGGTTTACAATATTTAATAGTTTATATTTTGAATGGCAGAAAATGTTATGCCAATGGATATCAATCAGAACTCACAAAGCACAAGAAAGGAGGAAGTGTTTAAAAGGAAAGCAAACAGGATTCCTTTGTCACCTTTGTCTCAAGGTACTTAATTGTTCCAAAGTAATTAGTTGTTTCATTATCCTTATAGGTACACATGAGTTAATTCAATCTTTTATTGAACAGATAGCATATTGAGTTCAAGAACAGTTGAAGATTCAAATCTCAACATTCCATCAAAAAGAATTAGAATTCCAAATCCGAAATATTTTTCTCCTGTCTCATGTGTAACTAACTCTTCAAATAATTCTAATTCTCATTCGTCCAAAACAAAACATCAAGGTAAATATTAATAATTGATTGACAATTATAAAGTCCGATATTGTATGTATATGAACATTTATGATTTTTTATCGTATAACACATAATGGATTCTGATATATAGGTACAAGTTCAGTTCAATCTCAAGTTATTAATCCAACTTTGGAATGTTCAAGTAAATATAGATCAAAAAAATTTCCACTACAAAATAAATATATTGGTGTTCGAAGATTAGATTTTGATGATGAAACCGATGGTAAGGCCCAATGTATACCTTCATTGTTTTGTCCTTTGTGTTGTTTTATCTATTGTGTCAAATTTATATTTTAGTTTTTTAATTCTAAACTGTTTTTACAATTCAGAATCTTCTAATGTTGGAAATGACCTTGCTGTTTTGAGATCGGCTTTGTATGCAAGTTCTGAAATGGAAGGTATGTATTGTGTTTAATTAGTTAGTTACACATAAGTTTAGACGTTATATCATTCAAAATACGTTATAGTATGGTTTATGAAATTAATGATGGTAAATCACATGTAGGGGTTATTAACTTTGGGCTGCCTGAAATAACATGCAAGTGGTGTTTTGCTGAATTATGGTATGAGGAAAGAGCTGAGAAATCAAAGAACGGTCCTGATGTAGAATTCTCCATTTGCTGTCAAAAAGGAAAAGTTGAACTTCCTCTTCTTAAAAAACCTCCAGACCTGTTACTTGCTTTAATAAATGGCCATGATCGACGTAGTAAAAACTTTAAGGATAATTATAGAGCTTACAACAGCATGTTTGCATTCACTTCAATGGGTGGTCAGGTATATGACAAGATTAACAATGGTGGTGGACCTCCTCAATTCATATTAAGTGGCCAAAATTATCACAGAATGGGATCTTTGTTGCCTGAAGCAGGAACTACTCCTAAGTTTGCACAGTTATACATATTTGATACTGAAAATGAAGTGGAAAATCGAGCTGCATTATTTAAGTGAGTAAACTGTTTAGTTTAATTAACACATCATGTATTTTATGCAACTATATTTTATTTGATCCATGACACAACATTATTTTTATTTATATATTTCCCAGGTCTGATAACAATAAAAAGGATGAAATTGATAAAACTTTAGTGAAAGACCTTAAAGAAATGATTGATTATTGCAATCCACTTGCTAAGTCTTTTAGAAAGGTCAGAGATGCTATTGAATCTGGTACTACTGATAATTTGTCGCTAAGAATATATAGAAAACGATCAAATGATTCAAGGATGCATAATATTCCTACAGTTGATGAAGTGGCTGTTTTGATAGTAGGTGATTTTGAAGATTCAGAACTGGGAAGAGATGTCATTGTTAATGATAGGAGATATGAGTTTACTAGAATTCATGAAACTCATGTGTTATTTTTGCCTCTTCAGTACCCTTTGATGTTTCCTTGGGGGGAAAATGGTTGGGAACCAAATATTCCTCATAGGAAGACAAAAGAAGTACCAACAAGCGAAAAGATAGAAAGAGTTAAAATTAGAGAATTCATGGCTTTTAGATTTCAAGAAAGAAAGATGGAATTTGACAACATTGTATTTTCTAAGAAGTTGTTTCAACAATTCGTGGTAGATTGTTACACAATGATAGAAGCCCAATGTTAAAGTACAAAAGTAAGTATATGAATTATCGTTTCCACAGGGACTAGTGCGATATTAATAGCCGTTCAACAATAACCATGATTTTAAGTAAGGGTTTCAAGATTGTTTGTTTATAAAAACTTGTGAACATAAAGAGTGCGATAAATATGATGTTTAATAGCAGAGAATAGATTGCCGGGATTAGATTTCACCAATTCATTTCTATGCATTCTTCTAATCAACATACATACATTTCAGATATCAATTAATATTTTCACGTATCGCTAATCGGATGTTTCCGTATCCAGATAACACCGAGAAATCTATTATACCTATTAACCTCCGATGTCTCGGATCGTCAATCAATACAATAGCATTAAGTTTCGACACTTTAAGTGAATATTGAATCCTTAATCTATATCTAGAGTTTAGTATTCAACAAGTGATTATCCTTGGTTCTTTGATTCAAACAATATATGTCTATATCTATTCAAATCATTAAATAAACATGAAGCTCAAAGGAAATCACTCATATTAATGGATAATCTAAAACATATATATATAATGATCAAAATGAATACATAGTCATAAAGAGGTTACATCTAATCCCAACAATAAGAGAAAATTAGCCACACATGGCCATGGAGAGCTTACAAAGATGAAGAGAAGAAGAAGAATGAATGAACATCAACACTTGATGTCTCAAGTTGAGAAATCCACCTTCCAATCCTCTTAGAACCCTAAAATTCGTATTTTCTCTCTGTTCTGTTCTCCTCCAAAAGTGATTCACCCCCAAAATCTGTTTCTGAGATCTATTTATATTAGTTATGAAATTACAAGGTCGCTGAGCGAGCTACATCTCGCTTAGCGAACAAACCTTGCTTCACAGGTGGGTTTGCTGACACGTGGCCACTGACACAAAGAAAAACTCCCTCCTCGCCAATGGTCGCTGGGCGAGCTCAATGGCGAGCTGCTCGCTAGCTGTCGCCAGGAACGCCAGACCTTCTGTTTTGTTCTGCCAATGGTTCGCTACCTCTCGCTGCCGCTCGCTGAGCGAGCTAGTGAATCTTCAAATTTTGTTTCTTTGCTCTAAATGCACTTTTCAGCATAACACCTGTCCAAAAATAATTAGGATTGTGTAATATACATGAAATTGACTTAAATTACTAATAAAATAAATATTTACATAAAAAGGAGTTCTAACATGAATTATCTTACAAACAAAGTTAATAAGTGCCTAAATTTGATATACATTTTAACTACTTTTTGGCACTTATCACCCAACGCCTTTCATTCATAAGAGAAAACCAAGACAAAATACGTTGTGATGTACTTAGTGGTCTACAAGAAGCTGTTGATAGGGGAGATGTAGACGCTTCAATGGTTGGAAAACGCATTATTTTGCCAGATTCTTTCACCGGAGGTCCAAGATATATGTTCAACAATTCTCAAGATGCCATGGGAATTTGTAAGAGGTTTGGTTATCTTGATTTGTTCATAACAATTACATGTAATGCAAAATGGCCAGAGATACGTAACTTCGTTGAATCCAAAGGGCTTCAACCTTCTGACAGACCAGATATTGTTTGTAGAGTATTCAAAATGAAACTGGATCAAATTATGGAAGACTTAAAAAAAAACAAATCTTTGGCAAGGTTATAGCAGGCAAGTTTGTATTTTATTTTAATATTTACTCTATTTATGCAGTTATGTAAATAATTTGAGCTGATTTAATTTTTTTTATATCATAGTATATTAATATATTTGCATTATAATAGGTATGTATACCATAGAGTTTCAAAAGAGAGGTCTTCCGCATGCACACATGTTAATATGGTTAGATGAGAATAATAAGATAAATAACGGTAGTGATATTGACAAGGTCATATCAGCCGAGCTTCCTCATCCTAAATTTTATCCAAAACTCTACAAAGTTGTTTCGTCATTTATGATGCATGGCCCATGTGGTGAAGCAAGGCCCCAGTCTCCTTGCATGGTTGGTTACCGTTGCTCAAAGTTCTTTCCAAAAAAGTATAAAACCTCCACAAGTATTGATGATGAAGGTTATCCTTCCTACAGGAGACGTAACACTGGTGTTGCTGTGCATAAGAATGGAGTTAACTTGGACAATGGATATGTTGTTCCTTACAATCCTTTTCTATTGATGAGGTATCAAGCTCATATTAATGTTGAAGCCTGCAATAAGTCCAATGCCATCAAGTACTTATTTAAATATGTAAATAAAGGTCCTGACCGTTCTAATGTTCAGATATCAAATGCAAATCAAGCAGATGAGCCTATTGATGAAATCAAAAGATTTTATGACTGCCGATATTTATCTCCGGCAGAGGCAGTTTGGAGGACATTTGCATTTGACATTCATCAAAAATTTCCAGCTATTATCAGGTTGTCTATTCATCTAGAAGGTGAACAGATGATAAAATTTGACGATAATAGTTCACTTGAGAATGTTGTCCGTTACAGGGAAATGATTGACACAATGTTTCTTGCTTGGTTTACTGCAAATTTGGAATATGAAGAAGGTCGCAATTTGACTTATTCTGAATTTCCTACAAAGTTTGTTTATATAGCTAAGGATCATCGTTGGCAGCCAAGGCAAAAGGGGTTTAGCATTGGAAGATTAACATATGTGCCTGTTGGAAGTGGTGAGTTATACTATCTGAGGGTGTTGTTGACAAAGCAAAGGGGATGGACAAGTTATCAAAGTATTAAAACGGTGAATGGCAAAATTTGCAAGACATTCCAAGAAGCGTGTAGTGAATTAAGGCTTTTAAAAGATGATCAAGAGTTCAAAGATGCAATCAAAGAAAGCTATGAAACAGCTTCAGGTGATCAAATGAGGAGATTGTTTGTTAGATTGCTAAACATGAATACAATGAGTAATGCATTAGATGTTTGGAATTCTACTTGGAAATTATTGTCTGATGGTATTCTTTATAATAGAAGAAGAGCACTCAATCTTCCAGGTAATAATTTAATATTTATGAAGATTAATATAGTATCTGTTTATTGTAATATTATATTAGATAATAATTGCGTACTTATTAGATTAATTGTTTATTGTAGGTTTACAAATTACTGATGATGAATTGAAAAATCTTTGTCTCATTGGGATTGGGAAATTGTTGATCCTAAATGGAAGATCTTTAAGTGATTACAAATGCATGCCTACTCCTATAGTTGAAGATGTCAATATTTTTGAAAACAAACTAATCGCAGATGAACTTAGCTATGATAGAGTTGAATTAGGTGCTCTGCATGCAAGTTTGGTTCAAAAGTTAACTCAAGAGTAACATGGTGTATATCAACAAATTATGACATCTGTGTTGTCTGAATCTGGACAGTTCTTCTTTTTGTACGGCTACGGTGGTACTGGCAAGACTTTTTTGTGGAGAACACTTTCGGCTGGTCTAAGATCACAAGGCAAAATTGTAATCAATGTTGCTTCAAGCGGAATAGCATCTTTATTACTTCCAAATGGAAAAATAGCTCACTCAACGTTTTGCATTCCGTTGGAAATAAATGATAAATCAACTTGCAATATTACACAAGATTGTCATAGAGCCCAATTATTAAGATCAGCCAGTCTATTTATATGGGATGAAGCTCCAATGATGAATAGACACTGCTTTGATGCATTTGATGCATTTGATCGTACAATGAAGGATTTGATGGGAAAGGTCGACAAGGAAAACAGAAACAAGCCATTTGGTGGAAAAGTTGTTGTCTTAGGTGGAGACTTTAGACAGATCCTGCCGGTAATAAGGAAAGGATCAAGAGCTGATGTTGTTAAGGCAACAATTAGCTCATCAAAGTTATGGAAGCATTGCAAAGTTCTGCAGTTGACACAAAACATGAGGTTGAAAGGTGATTCAAGCGACAAGTCACAAAGTGAACTCAAAGAATTTGCAGATTGGTTTCTGAAAATTGGAGATGGCCAAATAAATGGAGATGAAAATGGAGAGGGTGTAATTAATATTGTTGAAGAATTGTGTGTTTTACAAGAAGAAAACCCTTTGCTTTCTTTGGTTGATTTTGTTTACCCAAATATTGTCAACTGTATTGGAAAAACTAATTTCTTTGAAGATGAAGCTATTCTTGCCCCAACACTAGAGGTTGTTCAAGAGGTAAATGATTTTGTTCTATCTATGATTCCTGGTGAATCTCAAGATTTTTTAAGTTGTGATACACCATGCAAATCTGATGAGGATCATTCAGTTCAAAATGACTGGTTTACATCTGAATTTTTAAATGATATCACATGTTCTGGCATACCAAATCATCGGTTAACACTCAAAGTTGGTGTTCCTATTATGTTGTTGCGAAATATTGACCAAGCTTGGGGACTTTGTAATGGTACTAGACTACAAGTTACGTATTTGGGTAAGAACATTATAAAAGCCTCAGTTATTTCTGGAAAAAATTATGGTCAAGTTGTGTATATTCCAAGGATGGATTTAGTTCCTACAGATTCAGGGCTTCCTTTCAAGTTTTGTCGCCGTCAATTTCCTATATGCTTGTGCTTTGCAATGACAATAAACAAGAGCCAAGGACAATCTCTCTCAAAGGTCGGCCTTTATTTACCTAGACCAGTTTTCACACATGGTCAATTGTATGTAGCAATTTCAAGAGTGACAACAAAAAAAAGCTTGAAGGTTGTTATATTAGATGAAGATGGTAATACTTGCACGACAACCACTAATGTCGTGTTTCCTGAAATTTTTGATATTTTGAAGGTTTAAAAAACAAAATAAAACAACACATGGTAAGTTTTATAGTTGTCATTGTTTCAATTGATGGTTTACTAAGTTTTTTTGCACTTAATTTATTTTAAGAGCTTCCGAACGGTGACTTTTATAATTTTTATATATTCAAGCAGGTTTTAATAAGTTTGAAGGAGCTACATATTTTCATGATGCATGAATTGTGATGGAACCATAGACTACTAGCTTATTTATTTATAGAGGTAACAATTGTTTATTTCATTGGTTAAATTTATTTATTTATTAGATTAAGTACTAATTCATTGTTATTGATTCCTTAGATTATAATCGATTATATTATTTATGCATTGATTTGTTTTATTTATATACCAACCACATATTTATATGCATATGTTTTCAATTGTGTAGTTTAGTGATGTTATATTAAATAAGTGTTGGTGGACCAATAACAAAGAACAAAATTTGGCCCAAACTCAAGGTTGGCTCACTAACAAAGCCTATATCCGAAAATGAATGCTCTTCTTCCTCATTCCACTATAACAAACACGGCTAGGGTTTTAGAAGCAAGTTTTTTGAAGCATCTACCATTTGAGGCATATAACAGAAAGGTATGTGGCTTATATGTTCCTTTTATCTATATTTACCTCAACAAAAGATAATTGATTCATTTATTGACCCAGATTTATTATATACAAATTATGTCCATAATTATGAAACTATGAATTTGGTTTTCAACTTACTCCCTTTGATTTATCTACACACTACAAATTGAATTCGTGATTACAACACTATAATATAGAGTAACATATGACAAGATTGTGTTAATTAGTGTGAATATTTTGTATAGCTTCAATCTTTAGGTAGAATTAACAATTTAACCTATGTGTATTGCAAAACAGGATGATATAATCTTTTTTTTTACTGTTTGTTTTAATGATACTTGCATAATTGATTAATTTTAGTATTATAAATGATTTGTTTCAGATGAATGTTATTGCTGGAGAAAATGTTCTGCCTCAAAGATTTTGGGATGTTGTAATATCTGATCTTGATATTTTGGGGAAAAAAGTATTGGTAATATTCATATTTCTTATATTTGCATAAATTCAATTTTGTCCACCATTACATGATTTTATATTTACATACTAAGTTGTTGTTTTTTATTATTTCATTCTTCAGCATATCCCAAGAAGAATCATAATTCATTATTTGCAAGGTGAACAGCATAACATTACCATATCTCTGGAGAATTCAAACATTTCAGTTGATTGCAATTTTAAAACATCACTAAGGAATTCGAATGAGAAGTATATATTTTTTTAATGGACTGCATTCGTCAATCAAGCTAATTTCAATATTGGGTGCACTATTAGGTTAACTCTTTCAGATCCACCAACACATTTGAATGTCAGCATCATCAATCCAAATCCATAAGTGTATCTTAACAAATTGTATTAGTCACTCTTTTTAGAACCATGTGATGTTTTATTATGTTGTTATTATTTTTATTTTCAAAGAAGTTGAACTATGACTCAAATATTATTGTTAATGTTTAATGACATGTCCCTAATATAAAGTATTATATTAGAGTACCTATCAACTTCGCCTATTGGTTGTATTAAAATGCTTACGACCTTACGAACGCCAATGCCAATTTACTTTAAGTCGTATTAAAATTAAAATATGTAATTTAGAATCGGATCATTGTAACAAATTGTTCCCCGTGCGTTGCACGGGTGTGATTTCTAGTGATACAACATACAACCTCATAATATATAAATGATCAAAAGTCGTGAAATTATAAGAAAATTTGATAAAAAACTTCGATTTCAATTTCAAAAATGATTTAGGATTAGGGTTGTATTCAACTGTAGAGACCAGTTCATATGCCTTTGTGGCTTCCAGGGACAAATCTTGGGTTTTGCAAAATTTTGAGAGACATTGAAATATGTGGTATGGACTTGGACTTGGACTTTGACAATACTTTGGACGGTCATCGGGATGCAATTCTGACTTTTGACTTTAGCAATTTTGCTAGCAAAGACATCATCCCCTCTAAAGCCCAACATGTTTTGGCGAGTGTTCTTTTTAGTAAAATTGTTCAGGACATGGAAGTTGATTTTGTCATGACCAGAAGACAAAAAGCGATCTTTGGGTGTTTGAGAGCGACACATGCTCAAGATTTTCTCTTTGATATCCTCATTGATGGGTTGGGCCAACACATGTCTCTGGTTGAGTATCACACCATCCTTAGGTACCGCCTCATGGTTCTGTTATTCCCTAAGGATGAAGTTTTCCCTGTTTGTCGTAAAGCGTGTCTCGACACTTTTGGGGAGCATGCAATTCATTGTCGGGAGCTTCCAGACTTCAAATACAGACATGACTTGGTCATAAATGTGTTTTTTTATATTTTTAGGCGTGCAGGAATTTCTGTGAAGAAAGAGGCAACCGTGAATTTTTTGACTGACCCACAAGAAGGGAGATAGACACTTCGCCCATCGGATGTTCTAGTGTATGGATGGGTAGGTGGGAAACATGTTTGTGTAGATTTGACTGGAGTTTCCCCACTCGTGGGGCTGGGGGTCGGGGATTTTACTGTGGGACAGGTAGCCCTCAAAGCTGCTTCAAGCAAGATGAACAAACATGAGAAAGTGTGCTCTGATAATCAATGCATTTTTATACCGTTTGCATTTGACACTTTTGGCTTTCTCGCACCAGAGGCGGTAAACCTTTTGAAAAGAGTTCAAAAGGTGATGCATAGTAATATTGTGTCGCCTAGGTCTATGAATGTAGTTTTCCAAATATTAGGTTTTATTATACAAAAAAGTTTAGCGGCGCAGCTCGTTGCCCGTCTACCTTTGATTCATGTGTAATTATTTTTACATATATTAAATTTAATAAAAAAAAAAAGATTCATTTTTGAAATTTAACTTGAATAACATTCGTGCTTAAGTACGGTGGCAGTGTTGCAAATCATCCCATTATAAAATTATTAGTCATGTGAATTGTTGTCCCATGTATAATAATTACAAAAAGATTGTAATATTTAAAAAACTTTAGAATTTTTTAAAATAAGAAGAATTAATTATGAATTTATTAAATGTTAAAAGATAAAGATAAAATTAGCGAAAATCTCGACTTAAAAATCAAATTTTGAGGTTTTTTTAAGATGATCGTACTTTTTGTATTAATTTTACCAATTTTCTTTGTTACATTGAGATATATGTAGAAACAATATATATTATAGAATAGGTGACATTTATTTATAAGAAAATGCTAACGTGTACTTCTGGGTACTCTTTAAGTATTCTATTTAAAGAAATTATTTATTTAAAATGTTAAACATTTTCATTTTTAATACATTAACTTCACACATTTTATAAAGCTATTTAAGGTGTTTAAAGAGTGTATGAGGACACATTTTATAAACATTTCCTTTTTTCTTTTGTTTCAAAAAAAAAAAAGTGTATGAGGACACTTGTTAACAAACTCGTATCTATATTTGTCACAAAAGGAACGTAGTTATTTTAAATTTGAGTTCTTTTACGGGACACTATATTTCTATTAATATAGAGATATGTTTTTGTAATCTGTATGAGGACCCATATTACTACTCATATATTAATTCGGACGCCTATTTTTATTTCTATTTTTTTGTAATTTGAACGGAGACCTACATTTAGACTCATATTATCAATAAAAAAGCTTTTTTTATGGGACCTATATTTCTACTCATATATTAATACGTGGTCTTTTTTTTTTTATAAGGATTTATATTTCTTTTTGTATATTAATATGAATGTATATTTCTTTGTAATTTATACTTCTTTCATGTATTAATACGGAAACCATTTTTTTTTTAGTTTCTATGGGCTGTATTTTTACTCATATATTAATACATATGCCTATTTTAATATTGTAATTTCTGTAATAATCTATATTTTTACTTATATATTAATAGTGAATCTATTTTTTTGTAGTTTCTGTGGAACCTATATTCCTACTCATATAGAAATCTCTCTGACAAAAGGTTAACATTTTTTTTTCGTGGTCATGTTTAATACATTTTAGAAATCTCTCTTGCAAAATGTTAATTGTTTTAGAGAGGAATAAATTAAATATGAATAAATAATATACACTACACATAATTTCACTAATAATTTTTTTGAAATAACTACTATATATACGTGATAAGTTGTCATCAATAATTTTTTTAAAAAATAATTATTTTTGGTTTACAATGGAGCAGAAGTATAAATTAACTATTATATACAACGGTAACAAGTTGCTGCTATTGATTTTTTTTATTTTTTATTTGCACAATGTACATAGTAGGAACCCAATTTACTACTCCCTCTAATTTAAAATGATAGAAAAATAATTTTCAAACATATTATCACAAGTAATCTTACCTCATTCTAAGTAGATATAATGCACGTCAGTCCTATGCATTATAGTCTATAAATTTTAACACATTTCAAATCTTTTTTATTGTATTTTAAAAATTCATAATGAGTTTTTATTAATATATTTTTCTTACTTTTATGTTTTGTAGGATAAATATATGAGAAATTGCTACTATTCAAATGAGAAATATCACCCCAAAAACTTTAATATTATTCATATATGATCAAATTGTCACTCATAAATATTACAATTATAACTATCATACACGAGACAACAATCTTTGCACTGACGAACAATTTTGTAATAGGACTAATTTCGCACTATACAAGAATATTCAACGTATTATAATTTGCTTTATTAATATTATTTTGCATCAAGTGTAAATCAAAATTAAATTATGTAATGTAACGTTATTTTTTATTTCTATTTACGATAATATCGTCCTACCATAAAAAAACCGCGGCAACATCGCGACCCGTGCCTATGCACTGGTGTTATACTGGTTCGTAAGTTAAAATGTTCAAATGCATTCTTTAAATATTGGTCCAGTCTTAACACACTGCGCCAACCAACTTTTATATGTTGCCCTTGATTATAATCATTTGTTGCATTCTGGCTCATATGTTGATATGCACTCGGAGTTTTTTTAATCATTAAATGACTTGCACCGTGACTATGACAAATTGAAAGCTCGTAATATCATCCTTCCGATCTTGATTATAGGCTAAAATCTTTGTCTACAGTGACAACTGACTGTTAGACTGCAGAGAATCTATTTCTGTAAGAATAGCAACTTTTCCCTGGCCAGGCGGTCCTCACCTACTCAAGGGCGGGCAAACTAAGGTTAAAAGTCTCACATTGGCTAGAGATGTGACAAATATAGCCTTTATAAGTGTAGTGCAAACCTCAACTCTCAAGCTAGCTTTTGTGGTTGAGTATAGGCCTCTCAAATTCTAATAGCCTTTGCCGAAACCATTAAGTAGAGAACACACATGATATAACAATTTAACAATGCAGAAGATTTTTTCTAATAGTCATTAAAGTTGCTATAAATGTAGTTACAACATTATTGTATTTTCAAAGAGAAATCAAAAGACATTGTATACACCATCGAAGAATATATCATTTATATGCCAACTATCCTAAACAGATGACTGGAGTCCAATGATACCTGCTCAACAATTAGCAATTGTTAGACTTCAAAATATAAAGCAAGAAACATCATACCATGTTAAACTAGAACCTGGATCCTCTACATTCGGTTGTAGATCGTTAGATTAAGAGAAAGAGAGATAGTCGGCTGTAACCATACAGCCGATTGTAGAGCATCCAATTTGGTTAAACTAAACTAAACTTGATGATGTACATATGCTACCATTCCTGTCATGCTAAGCTTAACTGACATCAACACTAGATCCCGTGCAGCCTCTAGCCACACCTCATCATTAGGATTAATCTAACGGCCGAGATAAAATATTCTCAGTGGTTATATTAGTCTAACAGGCGAAATTTGGTTGAAGAGGCTGCAGAGGATCCAAGTCAACCTACTTCATTTCAGTATTGTCAATCATGGGATTGCTTCCATTACGCTACAATGTTATAGCACCGCTATTTGACAACAGTTTGTATTAAATAGCGAACTGCGGAACAATAGTGATTTGTTCAACACTTTCATTGATTTATTGAATTATTGAAATGCTGTATGGTATGAGTCAAGGAGCTTCTTTCATCTTGACTCTAACTCAAACTCAAACCGTGTTTATATGATCATACCGATCTAGTATTTTGACAAGAAAAAGATTCATACCATAGAGATACTAAGCCACTAACTAATTATGTATGCAGTGGACCCAACTCCTAGAGTGTATCATGATTTAGTAATGGAACATTCATCTATAAACAATCTGAATAACAGAAGTATAACCACTTACCACATGCTACTCTTGCACCTGCATTCCCAGTAGTCTTGCTGAGTTCATGTCCACCTGTTCATTATTATTATTAATAAAAAAAAGGTCAAAAATGGGTAAATGATACAAAAACAGCAATGAAAATTATTGTTATGAATCCAGAGAGGGGGAGTAGTAAATTGAGAGAAACGAACGAGTAGAATAAGTACTTCCATTCTTATGTTTTCTTCTGATATATGATGCACTTTTAATTACACAACTTCACCAAATTGTTCTAACTGAGTAACTGAATAGTATTATAAACAAAGGCTAACATGCTATGAAGCACCAATACAAATATCGGACACGACACTGAAGCATTGACATCGATAATAATTTAGAAAAATAGCATAATTGAATGTAATCACATGTTTTGGAGTCCGACACCAAACATCGGTACTACATAGTTAACATGTCATGGGAAGTGGTGAACACAGCAGTAGTCCATCCTGGACCTCCAGAATTTCAAAGAAGCTTAGAAGAAAAGCACATTTCTATTCTATAGTCTATTAGCTCAAACAAAACTCCGCCATTGAAATTAACCTCCATTTGCAGTTAAGTCACTAAAACTTACTTAACAAGTTGGTAGGTTGCTCCTTTCTTTAATCTCAATTCATTCCTTAAAAAAGACTAACTTGATACAATTATGAGTTATTCAAGGACTTATTCATACACAAATTAATCCAAAGTATAAACTCCCAGTAAAAGGTAATTCTAGAGAGACTATGCAGCCTATTTACTTGTCGCAAATATTGTGTGGAAGCAGAAACAATCGAGTAACGAAAGAGCGTGGCTCGTAGAATACACATCAAATCACGTTTGAGGTTTACAGGACCATGCACTTTAAGCTTTTCATATCAAGAAAAGGTATTCGGACCCTGTTTGAATAAACAACTTTATCAAGTGCTTCAAGCATAAATGCTTATGTAAAAACTATTTCTATAACAAAAGATAAATACAGTCAAATTGTTGTCATATAAACTATGATCTATTTTCATAAGCTATCCTGGTAAGCTTATGGAAATTAGCTGAAAAAAACTTATGGACATGTGATGAGCAGTTTTCATAAGCTCTCTGAAACAGTCTCACAAGGCCTTATGCCAGTAAATAAGCTCAAATAAGCCAATCTAAAAAGGTCCCCAATTCAGTACAACTTTATCATAAAATAGTTACTCCAATGAGTTATTGTAGAATAAAACAGTACAAGTTCATCAATTCTAATCAAACAAGTTCATCAATTCTTGGACAAAAGTTTAAAATTCTTACCCCTTCCAAGATCATCAGGATCAGCATGAACAACAACAGCCCGCCCGAGTATGGAATAAACTCCACTTAGTGGAATCTGTCCATCTTTGATAGAAATCAAAGCAACTCCATCACGTCCTGCAACAATGTTACCCAAATCACCAGCATGTCGCTCATCATCCGTCGAAGCTCCATGATCCTTCTTGAGTGGATTGAAATGAGGACCAGTGGAATTGCAGCCATTAGTGGTGTCACCAAGAGCATGAATATGAAACCCATGAAGACCTGGGGACAACCCTGTTATCTTTCCAGTTACATGTGTATAATTCCCTACAATATCGCAATCATAATTAGTTATAATGAAACATAAACGTCCCAAATGGTTGGTAACTCGAAGAATACAGAAGAAGTTGTAACTATGAGGTCTAGGATTCAAACCCTTTAAAGAGTAAATCGTCATTTTGATCCATAAATGCGTGAGATGGTGTCACTATAGTTCCTGAATGCATTGAAATTGCAAAAGAATCCCGAGTATTTCTATGGCTTGTAGTTGCATGGACTAAACTAACTAACAAAAGACATATTTAAGGACCAAACTGACTAATGAAATTATGAAAGCCACGTTTGAAGACCAAATTCACCACGAAAAGAAACATAAAGGAATGTTTTTTGTAATTTCGATACATTCAAGGACTATAATAGTATAATGGCAAAACAACTCTTAACGCATTTAAGGACCGAAATGACTAATTAATTACTCCCTTTAAACATGGAGGTCAAGAACTCAAAACCATTTAACTAACATAACATAAACTACAAATTTAATATCAAGTACCAACTAACAATTGGCTATATACAAAAACATAAATGTTATTAAAACATGTTTTCAACGTATTAACTATACAGTATTAAACTTCATCAACCACTAATTTGAACGTAATTAACCATAATTTTCATGTGTTCATATCTACATGTGTGAGTCATCCAATCTTGATACATCTATTGAATTGTGATATCAAATTTTGGTGTCTCAAATTGGTGTTTAAATAACATTTCTAATTAAAAAATGAATCACTAGCTGAATTAACAAATCCATAAAGAAAAAAAGAAAAGAAAAAGAAGCTAACGAGAGAGAGAGAGAGAGAGAGAGAGAACCATTGGGGTATTGAACAAACTGAAGAGAACCTCTAACGTTGTTATCTCCGATGATGAGAGCCACAGCTTTCACTGTTCCCTTTGAAGCTTCCATCTCATAGCACACTGTCTTTCTAGTATCTTCTTGTTTACCAATAATATTATAATTCTGTTGGAAGAGAAAAACAATGGGCTTCCATTTTTAATTATTATTATTTTTTCAAGTTTTTTGTATCTCAAAATTATATATATTATTAATTTTAGTAAATAAAAATATTATATTATTTTTATATTGTAGATAAATACAAGTGATTTCTTTTCAATTATTAAATTAAATATATGAATTAATTAAATATATGAATGGTGATATCATAACCAAAGTTATAACTTCAAATTTGAACTTACTAAAACTCTGGAGAGATTTTTAATTATTATTAAAGACTCACTTGAGTTGGTTTGGTGATATTGACTCGAAAATTGGGAATTGGGTGTCTTTACTTGACCACGATGCCAACAAAAGCAACGGTGCTTTCTTTGCTTTGTTCATTTTCTATTTATTCTTTTACAAGCATATGTTATATATTGTAAAGTAAGTGGGACCAGTTGAGATTTTTTGTTGGGTGGTATACTGGTATTGATATTTAACAAAAATAGTTGAGTGGTTTAAAGAGTTGTAAAATATGAAGTAATATAAAAAATTAGGTAGGGTCCATTTAAGCAACCAAATTGGGTAGCATGGATGTGGATGCTCTAAGCGTTTGTTCCTTCTTAAGATTTCATGTTCGATTTTCTCTGATGTCAATTTGGGTGAGTTAATTTAGCTTCTTAAAAAAAAAGTCTCACATGAATTGAAGGTTATAGTTGATACTTGATATAGTGATAGATTGTGTATTGTTATCTAATCATTTGTATATTTTGGTTAACTATAAGCATTCTATGATACGCTGCAATTCATCGTCACTTGTCCATGCAGGGTACGTGAAGCGGAGGCATGTTCAACTAACGTCACTATGTCAAAACAAGAAACCTGAGAGACCATGAAACACTTTTCTAGAGGACCACAATTTTCACCTCAGCAGTAACTTGAGATTCAAATAATTTGCATAGTTGAAATTGAAGGTGGAGCCCAACATAACCTGAATGGTCAAGTTGAGTTGGGCGTACTAAATGTGGAACTCAGTGAGACCTGAACGTTCAAGATGAGTTTGACATGTTGAAGGTGAAGTTCAACGTGATATGGATAATTAAGTTAGCAGTGACCTTGTTAGGAAGGACTCGACTGATGTTGAGCTCATCTTGACGGACCACACTGGTGATGAGCTCGTTCGGGAGGACCAATATGATGTTGAGTTCATCCTGAATGGTCAAGTTGGTTTAGCTCGTATTTTTGATAGACCAAGTTGGTGTTGAGCTCGTCTTGAATGGTTAAGATGGTTGAGCTTGTCCTGAAGAATCATATCGGTGTTGAACGCATCCTGAATTGTCAAGTGGTTGATCTTGTCCTAATGGACCAAGCTGGCGTTGAGCTCGTCCTAAATGGTCAAGCTAGTTGAGCTCATTAGGAATGGTCAAGCTGGTTGAGCTCGTCTTGAAGTATCAAGTTGTCTTGAAGGACTAAGTTGGTGTTGAGCTCATCTTGAATGCTAAAACTGGTTGAGCTCATCTTAGCATACCATGCAGGCGTTGAGCTCATTCGAAAGGATCAAAGTAGTCCTGAGCTTGTCCTAAATGGTTAAGCTAGTTGAGCTCGTTCGGAATGACCAAGCTGGTTGAGCTCATCCTAATAGACCAAAATGGTTAAGCTTTTCCTAACTGGTTAATTTGGTTGAGCTCGTTCGAAATGACTAAGTTGGTTGAACTCGTCCTGCTAGACCAATTTGATGCTAAGCTCATTCAAAAGGACCAAGATTTTTTTTTTGTTGATAAATTCAAAAGGGCCCAGTTGGTTGAGCTCATCCTGAATGGCTAATTAGCTGATGTAGAGTGTGACCTAATTAGTTTAGGTGAGTTAGACATGACCTAAATGGTCAAATTAATGCGTAATAGAACCTGTCTATTTAATGTTAAACTAGTATAAACTACAAGAATGACAATTCATACTAGTCCATGTACTTGGATAGCATGTTGCATAATTACATGCATATATCAAAATCAAAATAAATCCCAAAACACATAATCAATGACCTTCTCAATCCACTTTGTCTATTTCCTATCGTTACACTACTAATTGGTTTACATTTTAAACTTTACATAGAAAAACAAAAGTCCTTACTACTACAAAATAACCTTGACTCCTTCAAATATGTGGGTATTTCAACCCAACCATAATTTATATGATTGAGTTTGGAGTGTGAATTTTAATATTATAATTTAAAATAAAATGCTTGAATTTAGACTGACTAATCTTAATTGTGTTGAGTATTAGGCTCACTTATTATGTGGAAAAAGTCTCAAGTTTATTAGTCTATTATGCCACACTTATATAAATTGAAAGTGGTATCATATTAGGATTACAATGAAAGTGTATTTTGGTGAGGAGAACAACTATCAAAGAGAGAAAAAGATAGAAATCAATTCCCCTTTTTTTTGCAATAAATATCAGTAAAACATTCTAGATTCATTAACGGTTGGATCTAGTTGATTTTTGGAGGTCAGGTTTGCAACACCTAAGTCTACCTTTTCACCGTCCAGATCGACGAAATGAGATCTGAGGTGAGAGATTTTGGCTTTGCATTGAAGGTGCAACTTTGGGTGTTTACAGTTTCTTGTTCTTCTTTGTAAGCTAGTTTGCTTTGTTGATTTGACTTGTTGTTAGAACTAATTTGTGCATCACATTAAAATTCTCTTGTACCCTTATTTAATTACAACTATTTATTTGGTCTGGACGACCTTCTCTTCTGTCTTTATTTGTTATATTTACTGTCATATCTTTGTTGTTGATCCTTATAGGTTCTTAGAAGTTTGGAAATATTTATTTCGCCGCATATTAGTATGTTATCGTGAATGTATGTTAAATCTTGGGGAATTAAAACACAACCACAATAACAGACCGATATGCAGCGAAAATAAAATTCTACAAATTTGTAAGAATCTATGAGATCAACAATTGTCGCGGTGATTTTTGGATATCGAGTTATTAATTAACTTCGAATCACAATTTCATGTTCCACCACCGATCTTTAATTTATCCGAGGGAAGGGGAAAAAGTTCGAAAAAAACCTATTTTTAAGAGAACAAGGTTCGGGGGTTGGTTATACAAAGGGAAGGTATTAGCACCCTAAGTATCCATAGTACTCTATAGGAACCTCTTGTTTTTATTCTATCTATGCGCTTAATTTATTTGCTTGTAAAAAATGTATAAGTGTGAAATTAAAGGGATGATAAAAATGCTTAAAGAATGATAAAGAAGAAAAATGTTTTTGTTGATTTTATTGATCGGAGAGACAAGTCTCATGCCTACGTACCCGAAGGATCAAACCACCGTAGTTCGGGGTAAAAAGACGAGTAAATTTGTTTGTTTGATTTTAAGGTTTTGAAAATGGTTTAAAAATACCAAATGCCGAAGATGGCAAAGTGTGAGTTTGATTGATGTTAATTTATGAAAAAAAATCTATATGGTTAAATTGATTAAAGTTTTGATTATGAAATAGGACGCGGACACTTGGTTTGAAATCCAAGGTTTGTTGAAAAAAGTTTTGAGCGATAAAAATGTTTTGATGTTTTTTTCGATATTTGAAGCTAAATCAATGCGTATTTTTAAAAAAAGGTTTTGACCTCATTTTTTGAGAATAAAGCGACTAACTTTTTTTTTGAAGAGGTGTTGACCTCATTTTTTTGAGAATAACACACTAATTATTTCTATTGGAATGTTGGATTCTAAATTACTAAAAGGGTCCGCTAAAAGAATAAAAACGTCGTAATAAATAGAAATAAGCGCGAAGACGATCCGTAATGATATTTTGATCAAAACGGTGTCTTTTCCCTCGGAATTAATATTCTAACGTTTTCTTTTTTTTTGCGGAAAGCGATAAATAAATATGCATGAGATGCGATTTTTTCATTTATAGTGTACACTTATTCCTAATCACATTCTAAGGTATTTACGAAAAAATAAATATGAAATGAATGCAACATAATGCTATGCAATTTTTTAAATTAAATTTACACCAAACCCTAAAAATACATTCTAATGTCTTTTCAATAAAATAAATAATTAAGCAAAAAATAAAATAAAACAGAAAGGGGGTGCAAATAATAATAAAACATAAAAAAGGGGTAAAAAGTAGTAAAACAGAACATGAAAAGCCCAGCCCAAATGACATTTCCGCCCAAAAAACAAACAAAAATGCAGAAACAATGTCGGCCGTCTGATGGATCAGACGGCCTGGATATGAATAATGAGAAAGAAGATCTGGCGTGATTGATCGAGATCAATAGGCTACAGGCGCGCAGGTGCACCGTAAGACCGTGCACCTGCGCGCACAGAATCACAACATGATATAAATACGAAAAACCCTAAAAATTAAATCAGAAACTCATTTTTCTTCTCTCTCTCACGGCGGCTAATCCGCCTTCTTCTTCTCTCTGGTTTTTTCATTCATTTCAAACCAACAAAAAAAAACTCCATGAAACTTCTCCTTCCCTCTTCAGATTTGAAAACAAATTAACAATAATCATGAATACAAACCAGTCCTAATCATGAATCTAGATCCAAAATAAACAAAAGTAGCACAAACAAACAGATCGGAAAAACAAAGAGATGGAAATGAAAGAAGAAGGAAATAACAGTCAACCTTTGATGCTTCGAGCTTCTCTCTTTTCCTTCTGCTCCGATCTCCTTCTTCTTCTTTCTTTTCGTTGTTGTTTTCGTTTTGTTCTGTTTTGATTTCCTTCGTCCTCGTTTGTCTCGGTTTGGATCCGGGATGGTGATTCTGGGTTCGTGTTTCGAGTTCGTTTTTCTTTTTCGACTTGATTTCGGTTTCTGATTGAGGAAGAGGAGATTGCGGTTTTGGTTATGATTTCGCGATCTGGGTTTGGTTTTGATTTGGATGGCTTCGTTTATGGGTTGATGGAGATTTGGTTCTGTTTATGGTTTATGAATGGTATGATTTGTGGTTTTGATTTTGATTATTTGTTCTTTGTGAGTTTTCTGGGTTCTGGATTTGAATTTGCGATGAACAGATGATGAATTTGGTATTTTGGTTAATCTGGGAAAAAAGTTATTGCGGCTGATCAATCTCCTTTTTTGGGAACTGTGCAATTAATGGATATATACTGTGTCAGACCTAGGGTTTGGCAGATGAAAAATACCCTATTTGGACAAAAATGCCCTTTTGGGCTGGACAAAAAACATCTGATCTGGACTTCCTAAAAAAAAATGGCAAAAACAACAAAATGGAAAAAAAATACACAAATAAAACATAAAAATTAAAATATTAATATATATACTAATAATAATAATAAATACGAAAATAATAAATAATAATAATAAAAATGAAAAATAAAGAGGTAAAAAAAATAATAACAAAAAGGAAATAAAATAGAATCAAAAAAATGAGGTATTTTAAAATACCTCTCTGCCGAAATTTCGTCAGAAACGAAAAAAGAAACATCCGTTGTAAAAAGACGCATAAAAGCGATTGGTCAAAAATGGGGTATGACAGATGCCCCTATTTAAGTTTCTTCCATCGGAGATAAAAAAGAAAAAGATGATTTTTTGATGATATTTTTTTTTGTTCGACGGTGGAAGAGACTTAAATACAGAGTACACCATTTTTGACCGGAATAAACTATAAAATGCTATGATTTGATGTTTTGTCATGAATGTTATGCTTATGAGTGATATGTTTATGAGTGCTATATTTTCAAAGTGTTTGAATGTAATGGAGATTATTTGGTAGGGGTAATGAAGACAGAAAGCGATAAAGTCCTGTGTGCGGGCAGAAAACCGTAAAGTCCTGTGTATGGACAGAAGTAAAGACAGAAAGCAATAAAGTCCTGTGTGCGGACATAAGCAGATAAAGTCCTGTGTACGGACATAAGTAAAGACTGAAAGCAGTAAAGTCCTGTGTGCGGACATAAGCAGATAAAGTCCTGTGTACGGACATAAGTAAAGACTGAAAGCAGTAAAGTCCTGTGTGCGGACATAAGCAGATAAAGTCCTGTGTACGGACATAAGTAAAGACAGTGTCCACCAACATTGTGGGAGGGTAAGGACAAGTAAAGGCAGTGTCTACCATCATTGTGGGATGGTAAGGACAAGTAAAGGCAGTGTCTACCATCATTGTGGGATGGTAAGGACACACCGAGGAAATAAATTGTCTGCTGACATTGTGAGAGAGCGAGACATGACAAGAATATGTATTTGTTTGGACCAGACATACTGGAGATGACTTCCTTTGGGGAAATGAACCGTAAGTTTGCAGTTGATTGTTTGCAAAACCTGCTACTTGGAATATGAATGATGGAGACACCTTTGGACCAGACTCACTGGGGATGACTCTTTTTGTGTTTGACGCAAGACACATGATGGTCAATGCAGTATGTATGAATGATTTTGTTTGCATGTTGCATGTGAATATGAATGTATGTATGGACATGTGAATGACTGTATATACGTATGTATGTATGAATGTAGGTATGATTGTATGTACGTATGTGTGAATGATTGTATGTATGTATGTATATGTTATGAAGCTTGTATTCATATGATTGAATGATATTTGTACATGACTGGATGAGACAAAAGATTTGACTGGACAAGATGAGCATTGGGCCGACGTATCCGTACAACCACTCGGTAGTTTCTCTGCTGGGGACAGCATCCCTATAGGTGAAATAAATCAGATCCTCGGGATAACACCCGGCATAGTATGTTGATCCATGGTAAGAATAATTGCTTCTTGGGGTAAGTCCAATGGTCAGAGATCTGGCAGAAGTCGCCATTTTGTACACTGAAACTGAATATTTCCTCATGGTCCTGTTTCGACAGTCATGCTTTTGCTTTTTCTTCTTTTTTTTTTTTTTTGAAATCCCTAACTTTTGCCTGGATCGCCCTTTCAGGTTTTCAATCCACCGGGAATATACTTATTTTTTTGTTTTGCCCCTAATTTTTGCCTGGACCGCCCTTTCGGGTTTTCAATCCACCGGGACGCTCATTTTTGCCTAAGCCGCCCTTTCGGGTTTTCAACTTAGCGAGCTGTTCTTTTTTGCTATTTTTTGCTTTCTCTCTTTTTTTTTAGCAATGACTGTGTTTGCTTCGTTGAATCTGACCGCTTTCGGAACAATGTTGATATATGCTTGTATGACTCGTGAATCTAAGAGATATGTTTGTCATCTATGTTTTTTCAAAAAGATAGCAACTAAAAACTTTAAATTATTTTTGAGTTTTTGCTTCAAGTATTTTAAATTGAAAGAGTGGAAAACAAAATTGCAGATAAAAATTGAATTCCAAATAGAGGGCACAGGCTCGAATTTGATTAATAGAATGGTAATTGGCGAAAAGCACAACCCCACAGATTATTACAAAGATGAAAAATGGTAATTATGTGGGAAAGGTACATTAAACACAATGATCGCTATTCTCCCTGCCAGCTTTGAATTTGCAGTCTAAAATGCTGTAAGCCAAAAATACTCTGTCAATCGAGGTGCTCTGAGTAGGTGATGCCTGGTCCGATGCAGTTACTTGTCTTATTCCTTAACTTTTGCATAGATCGCCCTTTCGGATTTTCGACCTATCAGGATAATTATTTTCTGTTTATGTCTCTAATTTTTGCCTGGACCGCCTTTTCAGGTTTTCAGCCCACCGAGACGCTCATTTTTGCCTAAGCCGCCCTTTCGGGTTTTCAACTTAGCGAGCTGTTCTTTTATTTTTTTAGACAAAGTATTTCTTGACTGCATCGGCATTTACAGGACGAGGGAGCTCATCACCATCCATGGTTGCGAGAGTCATAGCACCACCAGAAAAGGCTCTTTTGACAACATACGGGCCTTCATAATTAGGCGTCCATTTGCCCCTTGAATCCGGCTGAAAGGACAAAATCTTTTTGAGCACAAGGTCGCCTTCGCGGAACTCACGGGGTCGAACCTTCCTGTCAAAAGCCTGTTTCATTCTTCTTTGATATAACTGTCCATGACACAAAGCTGCCATGCGTTTCTCTTCAATTAAATTCAGTTGGTCATATCTATTTTGGCACCATTCAGCTTCGGCCAACTCAGTTTCCATTAAGACTCTCATTGATGGGATTTCAACCTCTACGGGGAGTACTGCTTCCATGCCATATACCAAAGAGAAAGGGGTTGCCCCTGTCGAAGTACGAACTGAAGTACGATATCCATGTAAGGCAAAAGGTAACATTTCATGCCAATCTTTGTAAGTGACCACCATCTTCTGCACAATCTTCTTGATGTTCTTATTGGCAGCTTCAACTGCGCCATTCATCTGAGGTCGATAAGGAGATGAATTATGGTGTTCAATCTTGAACTCGTTACACAGATCTTTCATCATTTTGTTATTCAAATTTGTCCCATTATCGGTGATAATCTTGTTAGGAACACCATAACGGCAGATAATATGATTCTTGATAAAACGTACGACCACCTGCTTCGTCACATTGGCATAAGACGCCGCCTCAACCCATTTGGTAAAGTAATCAATAGCCACTAAAATGAAACGGTGTCCATTGGAAGCCTTCGGTTCAATCCGACCAATCATATCAATACCCCACATGGAGAACGGCCAAGGAGAAGAGAGAACATTTAAAGAAGTTGGCGGTAGATGCATTCTGTCTGCATAAATCTGACACTTATGGCATTTCCTGGCATGTTTATAGCAATCAGACTCCATTGTCAACCAATAGTAGCCGGCTCTTAACATTTTCTTGGCCATTGTGTGTCCATTAGGGTGTGTTCCGAATGAACCTTCATGTACTTCATGCATCAACAGATCAGCCTCATGTTTATCCACACACCGCAGCAGGACCATATCAAAATTTCTTTTGTATAACACCTCATCATTCAGGAAAAAGCTGCTGGACAATCTTCTCAGAGTTTTTCTGTCTTTATTAGATGCCCCAGGGGGATATTCTTGCTTTTGAAGGAACATCTTGATATCATGAAACCAAGACTTGTCCTCAACTACTTCTTCGGCTGCAAACACATACGCTGGTCTCTCAAGGCACCGAATACTGACGGTGGGTATCTCGTTCCGACGATTAACTCGATACATTGAAGATAGAGTGGCTAAAGCATCTGCCATTTGATTCTCGTCACGAGGAATGTGATGTAGCTCAACTTTATTGAAGAAAGTTAACAACCGTCTTGCATAATCTCTATAAGGAATCAAACCAGCATGGCGAGTCTCCCACTCTCCTTTGATCTGATTAATCACAAGAGCTGAGTCTCCATAGATGTTGATGTTTTTGATCCTTAAGTCAATAGCCTCTTCAATGCCCATAATGCAAGCCTCATATTCTGCAATATTGTTAGTGCATTCAAACTGTAATCTTGCGGTAAAAGGAATGTGAGCACCTTTAGGGGTAACAATGATTGCCCCAATTCCACTGCCATAGAGATTAACGGCCCCATCAAATATCAAACCCCACTGGGATTCAGGATCTGGTCCCTCGCCAAACACCGGTTCATCACAATCTTTCATCTTCAGATACATGATCTCTTCATCTGGAAAATCAAACTTGATAGGCTGGTAATCTTCAACTGGTTGGTGAGCCAAATGATCTGCAAGAATACTACCCTTGATTGCCTTTTGAGTACGGTACTCAATATCATATTCAGATAACAACATTTGCCAACGGGCAATTCTTCCGGTTAGAGCTGCCTTCTCAAAAATATACTTAATTGGATCCATTTTGGATATCAACCAAGTAGTATGATTAATCAGATAATGTCGGAGACGTTTGGCAGCCCACGTCAAAGCACAACAGGTCTTCTCAAGCATGGAGTATCGAGATTCACAATCTGTGAATTTCTTACTCAAATAATAAATTGCGTGTTCTTTTCTACCGGTTTCATCCTGTTGTCCCAGCACACAACCCGTGGATTCTTCCAGCACGGTCAAGTACATGATGAGCGGTCTTCCTTCCACTGGAGGGATAAGGATCGGAGGTTCCATTAAATACTCTTTGATACTGTCGAAAGCTTTCTGACAGTCCTCTGTCCAAATAATCCCTTGATTTTTGCGAAGCAGCTTGAATATCGGCCCACATGTGGCAGTCATATGGGAGATGAATCTAGAGATATAATTTAATCGGCCCAGGAAACCTCTGACTTATTTTTCTGTTTGTGGAGCTGGCATTTCTCTGATGGCCCTGACTTTGTCTGGATCTACCTCGATACCCTTTTGACTGACAATGAAACCCAAAAGTTTTCCGGATCTAACACCGAAGGTACACTTGTTGGGATTTAAACGGAGTCGGTATTTCCTCAACCTTTGAAACATTTTGGATAAATACTCCACGTGTTCTTCCTCGGTACCCGACTTAACGATCATGTCATCTACGTATACCTCAATCTCTTTATGCATCATGTCATGAAAAAGGGTAGTCATGCCTCTTTGATAAGTTGCACCCGCATTTGTTAGACCAAAAGGCATCACTTTGTAATAGAAAGTGCCCCAAGGTGTAATAAAAGCGGTCTTCTCTCTATCCTCGACTGCCATTTTAATCTGATTATACCCGGAGAAACCGTCCATGAAGGAGAAAACCTTGGATTTAGCTGTGTTATCGACCAGCACATCAATATGAGGCAAAGGGAAATCGTCTTTCGGACTAGCTCTGTTCAAATCCCTGTAATCGACACACATTCTAACTTTACCATCCTTCTTTGGAACCGGTACTATATTAGCCAACCACTGAGGATATTCCGAGGTGATAAGAAAACCAGCATCAATTTGTTTTTGTACTTCCTCTTTGATCTTGAGAGCCATATCCGGATGGGTTCTTCTTAACTTTTGCTTTACCGGAGGACATTCTGGCTTTAGAGGTAAATGATGTTCCACAATTTCAGGATCCAGACCAGGCATATCCTGGTATGACCAAGCAAAGATGTCAACATACTCCCTGAGTAAGGCAATCACCCTTCCTTTGACAGACGCTTCTAAGGATGCCCCAATCTTGATTTCTTTCTTCTCCTCTTCATTACCCAGATTGATCAATTCTATAACCTCTTTGTGGGGCTGAATAGTTCTTTTCTCTTGATCCAACAATCGTCTGATCTCATCTGGAATCTCTTCATCCTCTTCCTCTACAGCCTCGTAGACGGGGAACTCAAAGTTGGGAGAGGGCATAGGATCATTGTGTTCAACGGGTTTATTGATGCTTAGTCTGCATATGATTTATGATTGATTTCAATAAACAATAGTGAATGCAAACTTCAGAAATTGATTAAAGCTAAGAAAAAGGTGAAACTAAAAGATGTGTACATATTTTGGTTTTTTTGTGTTACCATTTTTCATGAGAATATAAATAAAATAAAGTGTCACGATAGGAAAAATGACAATATACACATATATTTTTTTTAAAATACTTGAAGCTTTAAACAAAGCCCTATTTGAGTTTCACTTTTGCCTGGGGCAGGACAAAAGGATTTTTTTTGAAAAAACAAAAATAGACAAACATATTACTTAGATAAAGGTGTGACAGAAGGGACATCAACAGTAACCCAATTGCGGCAAATTCCTCCAGGAGTCACGAAACAAGGTGGCTCTTCCTCATCCTCATGCCCAATGATAGCATTAGTTTCCGGAGGAGCATTGATAAATCCAGCACCAAGAAAAACATCTGTGATGGGTTTATAAACCACATCCGGCTTACTTCTTTTCGTGGACGGAGTGCAACCCAAACCTCCTTTCTTCTGGCCTTCTGCCAACTGTAATAGACGTCCCCAATGTAAAGCTTCTTCCCCTTGCATCACCTTTTGTGCATCCTTCGCAGTTTTCATAGGTGCTCTGGCCTTTTCTGAACTTCTTTCCTCAATAGAAAGCCCTTGGAAGGCTGTACCATCTTCAATATCAGCACCGATATAAGAAAAACCTGACAGATGACTGACCAATAAAGCTTCCTCTCCGTTCACAATCACCAATTTTCCTTCCCGTACAAATTTCAGCTTTTGGTGAAGCGTGGAAGTTACTGCCCCAGCTTCGTGAATCCACGGTCGCCCCAACAAACAACTGTAAGATGCTCGAATATCCATGACTTGAAAGGTGATCTGGAACTCATAAGGGCCAACTAAGATGGGTAAATCTATTTCCCCAATTACTGATTTTCTCGACCCATCGAAGGCTTTCACGATTATTGCACTTGGTCTCAAAAGCGCAC
Source organism: Trifolium subterraneum (assembly GCA_951799995.1). Classification (NCBI taxonomy): domain Eukaryota; kingdom Viridiplantae; phylum Streptophyta; class Magnoliopsida; order Fabales; family Fabaceae; genus Trifolium; species Trifolium subterraneum. Next base: position 11,467,756 of record OX637466.1, on the reverse strand, counting down.
CACGGTATGCGAGCTTGTCCAAAGTAGTCTTAGACATCACATTCAAAGATGACCCGGTGTCTACCAACACGTTGGATATGGAATCATTTTTACAAATCACTGAGATGTGTAGTGCTAGGTTATGACCCCTTCCTCTTTCAGGGAGTTCCTCGTCACTGAAACTCAAATTATTGCAAGCTGTGACATTCCCCACTATGCTACCAAATTGGCCCAAGGTTACGTCATGGTCGACATAGGCTTGGTCCAAGACTTTCATTAATGCCTCTCTGTGCGCATCGGAATTCAATAAGAGTGATAACATCGAAATCTTGGAAGGGGTTTGTAATAATTGATCCACGATCTTATACTCACTTCTCTTGATCATTTTCAATACTTCATCTGAATCTTCATACACTCTTTCACTAGTCCTACTAGTATCAGGAATTTGTATTTTTCCAACAGAACTATCAGTCTTTTCTTGAACAACTCCGGGAAGAATACGCCCGCTCCTCAGTATTTTGCTACTATCTGCAATATTATCCACGGATATCAAAGGAGGAATAGGTACCTCCACCCCATCCTGCAACATGGTGGCATCATATCTATATGGCACAGCTCTCAGGGACGTATATGGCATAGGCCCTGGCAAGCAGATCACTAGCGGGGTAACTGTGGGCTCTCCACTATTATAAATCATCTCGAGACGGTCAGAGGCATTGAATTCTGGTACTATAACGCAAACATCCTCACTCTTCTTTGTGACAACCAATTCTCCCTTATCCATCAACCTTTGTATGTCTTCCTGAACTCGGGAACAACCTTGAGGATTCCTCAAACATTTCTCACAAGTTTCATGATCATGGCTAAACAACTTTGCTTCGCACATTTTACGATGAATAGGTACCAATGGGGTTTTGACATCCTTTACACTGAGAATGGTGCTTGTTTCTTGGCAATCTTGGATGAAATGGACGGAGGACCCGTGATTGGGCAGCGGATTGTTTCGGACATTAGGATTTTCATCCTTGAAAGACAGCACTTTATTGCGGATTAATTCTTGAACGGCTTTTTTGAGGGCGTAGCAACGTTCCACATCATGGCCTGGGGCCCCTTGATGGAAAGCACAAGTCAAGTCACTACGGTACCAGGTGGGTAGTACTGCCGGCACAGGTGGAGGTGGTCTCGTTTGGACGAAATTTTTGGCGAGTAGGGCGGGGAGTAGATCAGCGTATTTCATGGGTATAGGGTCGAATGGGGGATTTCTTTGGGTGCGATTGGGATAATTGTAGGGTTGTTGGGGAGTTTGTGGTCGAATTTGTGGCTGTTGTGGGTATGGTTGTTGATAAGGGTATGGATATTGTGGTGGTGCTTGGGTTATCTGTGGTTGAGATGTAGGTGTAATGGCTGAGACATGTTGGTAAGCTGGGTATCTAGGCTGGGGTCCTCCTTGGGCCACCATGCCGATCTCGGATTCTTTTTTCTTTGAAAAATTGTTGCCATATTTCTTATTAGCGCTAGTTGGAGCATTTTCTTTTATCAACCGTCCTTGACGGACTCCCTCTTCTAGACACATTCCCATCTCTACCATCTCGGTGAAGCTTCTTGACACAATACCCACCATTTTCTCATAAAAGAAAGGACTTAGAGTATGCAAGAATAACTTGCACAATTCCTTCTCTTCTACCGGAGGACGAATCTGAGCAGCAAGCTCCCTCCACCTCTGAGCATATTCTTTAAAAGATTCTCTCTCCTTTTGGGCCAATGCTCGGAGCTCATCCCTATCAGGGGCCAGATATGAGTTGTAGTTATACTGCCGAATAAAAGCACTGGCTAAGTCATTAAAGGAACTGACGTTTGCCCTGTCAAGGTCCATATACCATCTCAGAGCTGCACCGGTTAAACTATCTTGAAAATAATGTATCAACAACTTGTCGTTACTGGTCTGAGTAGACATCTTTCTAGCATACATTATCAAGTGAGCTTTGGGGCAGGTGCTCCCCTTATATTTCTCAAAGTCTGGGACCTTAAACTTATGCGGGACCACAACATCGGGGACTAAGCAAAGTTCATGTGCGTCTTGGCCAAATAAATCCTTTCCTCTAAGAGCCCTCATCTCTTTTTGCATCTCATCGTACTTGATTTGTAAATCATCCATCCTATCATAACCTCCCACACTTTCAGCATGAAAGATGGGCATCTGAGTTTGCGGAATAGTATGAATCACAGGTGCAGAAACGGTTGCCGTGACCTGGGGTAGTGTATTAACAAGCTGCGGAATAGGAACTGTCGACTGTACATGAGGGATTTCAGATACCACTGGTCGTGAGTCATCTCCGAGGAATCCAACAGGCATGCCCCACGGGTAACCTTCGGGCATCACATACTGAGGAGTACTAAAAGGCGCAGACGAAACTGGAGGAGGTACAAAGGTACTGCTAGACTGAGGTACCGGAGCTGACGCTTGATTCTGGGTATTCATCAGAGATGCCACCATGCTAGTCAACTTCTCAATCTCTGTCTGCATGGTCGTCACCTGCTCACGGAGCATATGGTTTTCTTCCTCAACATTGCTCATCTTGTTTCTCAACCGGAACCGGGTATTATAAACACGAGTAGGTTTGTACCGAATACGCCGAGCCACCTTAACTGAGAGGGGGAGAAAAAGAAAGAATATGAGACTCTGTTTTGAAAACTCATGTATGCAGTATGATGCATGATATGCATTATGCCAAAATATGCAAAAGTTTTTTTTTCGAAGGACTTTAAGGCAATAATTTTGTAAACATTTTACATAAAATAAAATAAAAATAATAAAAAAATAATAACAACAGAAAATTGCACTAATAATTCAAAGGTTACAACCAGTTTTTTTTCAAACAAAATAAAATAAAAACTAAATCTGGACTTTTGAAGCCAACTAGTCATCAAAGCGTGAATCGAGGCCAGAGGAAAATAAATCCCCTTGCCTCTTCTTTCTCTTGCTATCCTGTCTCAATAAAACATCCTTTTGTTGGAGCAAATCATTCTTCTCAACAATTTGTTGGCTTTGGAGAAAGATCAGATGGTCCTTTTGTTCTAACTCTCCCCTTAGTGTTTCGTTCTCAAGTTCGGCTGCCTGGCATCTTCTTTTCCAAGTGTCTTTCTCACGGGTTAGCTCAGTCAATTGCTCTTGGAATTCCTTTTTGGTATCAAAAGGTAAAGGTAAAGACGACGGTGGGGTAGTCGAAGATAACAACCTCGGCATCCGGTAAGGCATTCCAAAACTTGTAGCTCTATTGATGACCCATTGAGTATAGGATTCACATACTAAGTCTGACTTTGTCCTTAACTGTTTTCTATCAAGTCTTCGAATAGAACCCCAAGCTTGCACAAATTTTTCTCTCACATTCAAGTGATCCTCTTTGTTGCGATAGAATTCATTAGTTAAGGCAAGATTGTTCGGCTTGGTTCTCATCGGATATCCAAACTGGCGTCTGGCAAGGGTAGGGTTATAGCTAATTCCTCCATGCATACCGAGAAGAGGTACGTTGGAGTATCCACCACAACTAATGATAATTTCTCCGACATCCCAAGCTGCAAGGTACCAAACTATATCGGATGGAGTAAGTGACATGATTCTATGAGGCCATGAAAGATTTTCAGGATTAGTTTTGAAAGAGTGGGTTTGGGGTAGATGAGAAATGAACCACTGGTATAATAACGATGCACAACAAAGGATAGTTCCACGTTTGACTAAGGTTCGATCGTGGATGGAATGGTATGTGTCGGCTAGCAATGTCGGGACAGGGTTTTTGGTAAGGAAAATTTGGATGGTATTAATATCGACAAAATCGTCAATATTTGGGAAGAGTACAAGGCCGTATATGAGTAGGGCTAGGATGGAGTAAAAGGCATCATTACTTGCTACTTCGGCAAAAGCAAAGGCTTGTTGGTAGAGGAAATCGGTAGACATGCCTAGGAGGCCTCCTTTAGACGTAAGATTTGCTTTGATAACGGAGGTTTCAAGATGGAGGGCTTTTGCAATGGTTGGAGGTTTAGGAATGGGTTCAAGGCCGCTAAAAGGTACTTTGTCGGGTATCGATAAACCAATGAGATAAGAGTATTCTTCAAGGGTAGGGACAAGTTGGTAATCCGGAAAGGTAAAACAATGGTAGAGAGGATCATAAAATTGGACCAAAGTTTCCAAACTTCCCTTTTCAACATTCACTTTGAGAAGACCGAGCAATTTCCCATGATCTCTACGGAAGTCCTCCGGAAAAGTCACTAAGGATCCTAGCTCCTTCAACCTCGATAAATCTAGCTTTTTGAAACTGTATTTCTGGGTGTTTCTCTTTACAACATCCATATCTACAATGTTTACAAAAAAATATTGCTTAGGTCCTTCGACATTGGATGAATAAAAATTTATGAATGAGTGTATGCATGCATGATGCGGAAAACATGGCGGGGTTAAAGTATAATGTTGGAGTCAAAGGTGAAACCCCCCACATGGTATGTACTAGGATTATTTGTACCTGCATTACGGGTTCTACAAAGTTCTCAAAGTCATTGACCTCCTCCGAAAATCATCGGGTTACAGAACTACTTCCGATCCAACAAAATCCGTAGAAAAGTCTCATTTGAGTGTAGTATCGCGTATCAACCAATCCGAGACTTACTCTCGATTAGCCACCGCACTACGCCCTAAAGAGGCCAAGATGGGTTAGGTGTAACTAAAGGTCCTCAACATCGTCGGTTCCTTGAAGATAGAATGTCAAACACGACTACTCATGTTGGCACTATTACCTCCAAAGTTCATTAACGGTTGGATCTAGTTGATTTTTGGAGGTCAGGTTTGCAACACCTAAGTCTACCTTTTCACCGTCCAGATCGACGAAATGAGATCTGAGGTGAGAGATTTTGGCTTTGCATTGAAGGTGCAACTTTGGGTGTTTACAGTTTCTTGTTCTTCTTTGTAAGCTAGTTTGCTTTGTTGATTTGACTTGTTGTTAGAACTAATTTGTGCATCACATTAAAATTCTCTTGTACCCTTATTTAATTACAACTATTTATTTGGTCTGGACGACCTTCTCTTCTGTCTTTATTTGTTATATTTACTGTCATATCTTTGTTGTTGATCCTTATAGGTTCTTAGAAGTTTGGAAATATTTATTTCGCCGCATATTAGTATGTTATCGTGAATGTATGTTAAATCTTGGGGAATTAAAACACAACCACAATAACAGACCGATATGCAGCGAAAATAAAATTCTACAAATTTGTAAGAATCTATGAGATCAACAATTGTCGCGGTGATTTTTGGATATCGAGTTATTAATTAACTTCGAATCACAATTTCATGTTCCACCACCGATCTTTAATTTATCCGAGGGAAGGGGAAAAAGTTCGAAAAAAACCTATTTTTAAGAGAACAAGGTTCGGGGGTTGGTTATACAAAGGGAAGGTATTAGCACCCTAAGTATCCATAGTACTCTATAGGAACCTCTTGTTTTTATTCTATCTATGCGCTTAATTTATTTGCTTGTAAAAAATGTATAAGTGTGAAATTAAAGGGATGATAAAAATGCTTAAAGAATGATAAAGAAGAAAAATGTTTTTGTTGATTTTATTGATCGGAGAGACAAGTCTCATGCCTACGTACCCGAAGGATCAAACCACCGTAGTTCGGGGTAAAAAGACGAGTAAATTTGTTTGTTTGATTTTAAGGTTTTGAAAATGGTTTAAAAATACCAAATGCCGAAGATGGCAAAGTGTGAGTTTGATTGATGTTAATTTATGAAAAAAAATCTATATGGTTAAATTGATTAAAGTTTTGATTATGAAATAGGACGCGGACACTTGGTTTGAAATCCAAGGTTTGTTGAAAAAAGTTTTGAGCGATAAAAATGTTTTGATGTTTTTTTCGATATTTGAAGCTAAATCAATGCGTATTTTTAAAAAAAGGTTTTGACCTCATTTTTTGAGAATAAAGCGACTAACTTTTTTTTTGAAGAGGTGTTGACCTCATTTTTTTGAGAATAACACACTAATTATTTCTATTGGAATGTTGGATTCTAAATTACTAAAAGGGTCCGCTAAAAGAATAAAAACGTCGTAATAAATAGAAATAAGCGCGAAGACGATCCGTAATGATATTTTGATCAAAACGGTGTCTTTTCCCTCGGAATTAATATTCTAACGTTTTCTTTTTTTTTGCGGAAAGCGATAAATAAATATGCATGAGATGCGATTTTTTCATTTATAGTGTACACTTATTCCTAATCACATTCTAAGGTATTTACGAAAAAATAAATATGAAATGAATGCAACATAATGCTATGCAATTTTTTAAATTAAATTTACACCAAACCCTAAAAATACATTCTAATGTCTTTTCAATAAAATAAATAATTAAGCAAAAAATAAAATAAAACAGAAAGGGGGTGCAAATAATAATAAAACATAAAAAAGGGGTAAAAAGTAGTAAAACAGAACATGAAAAGCCCAGCCCAAATGACATTTCCGCCCAAAAAACAAACAAAAATGCAGAAACAATGTCGGCCGTCTGATGGATCAGACGGCCTGGATATGAATAATGAGAAAGAAGATCTGGCGTGATTGATCGAGATCAATAGGCTACAGGCGCGCAGGTGCACCGTAAGACCGTGCACCTGCGCGCACAGAATCACAACATGATATAAATACGAAAAACCCTAAAAATTAAATCAGAAACTCATTTTTCTTCTCTCTCTCACGGCGGCTAATCCGCCTTCTTCTTCTCTCTGGTTTTTTCATTCATTTCAAACCAACAAAAAAAAACTCCATGAAACTTCTCCTTCCCTCTTCAGATTTGAAAACAAATTAACAATAATCATGAATACAAACCAGTCCTAATCATGAATCTAGATCCAAAATAAACAAAAGTAGCACAAACAAACAGATCGGAAAAACAAAGAGATGGAAATGAAAGAAGAAGGAAATAACAGTCAACCTTTGATGCTTCGAGCTTCTCTCTTTTCCTTCTGCTCCGATCTCCTTCTTCTTCTTTCTTTTCGTTGTTGTTTTCGTTTTGTTCTGTTTTGATTTCCTTCGTCCTCGTTTGTCTCGGTTTGGATCCGGGATGGTGATTCTGGGTTCGTGTTTCGAGTTCGTTTTTCTTTTTCGACTTGATTTCGGTTTCTGATTGAGGAAGAGGAGATTGCGGTTTTGGTTATGATTTCGCGATCTGGGTTTGGTTTTGATTTGGATGGCTTCGTTTATGGGTTGATGGAGATTTGGTTCTGTTTATGGTTTATGAATGGTATGATTTGTGGTTTTGATTTTGATTATTTGTTCTTTGTGAGTTTTCTGGGTTCTGGATTTGAATTTGCGATGAACAGATGATGAATTTGGTATTTTGGTTAATCTGGGAAAAAAGTTATTGCGGCTGATCAATCTCCTTTTTTGGGAACTGTGCAATTAATGGATATATACTGTGTCAGACCTAGGGTTTGGCAGATGAAAAATACCCTATTTGGACAAAAATGCCCTTTTGGGCTGGACAAAAAACATCTGATCTGGACTTCCTAAAAAAAAATGGCAAAAACAACAAAATGGAAAAAAAATACACAAATAAAACATAAAAATTAAAATATTAATATATATACTAATAATAATAATAAATACGAAAATAATAAATAATAATAATAAAAATGAAAAATAAAGAGGTAAAAAAAATAATAACAAAAAGGAAATAAAATAGAATCAAAAAAATGAGGTATTTTAAAATACCTCTCTGCCGAAATTTCGTCAGAAACGAAAAAAGAAACATCCGTTGTAAAAAGACGCATAAAAGCGATTGGTCAAAAATGGGGTATGACAACAATAAACATATTGTTGTAAATGGAACAAATAAAGGCACAATATAATCAAATACAAGTGCAAGAGAATGATAATGTCATGCATAAACTAGTATTAACAACAAATCAAATAACAAAGTAAACTAGCTTACAAATAAAAACAAGAAGACGAAAATACCAAAAAACTCTAACTTCTGTGCGACCGAGATATCTCTCAACTCGGTCCTCGTTACGTCGATCTGAACAATGAAAAGGTAAGCTCAGGTGTTGTGAAATTGCCTTCCAAAAATCTACTAAGATCCAACGGTTAACCGTCAGTTCAACCGATTGAATTGCTAACTGGACCGCGATTTAGTTTTTTGAAAGAAAATATACAAAAATAATATTGTTTTGAGCCTCAAAAGAAGAAGAAGAGAAGTTAAATTAGATAAATCGAAAAAGGAAGAAGAAAAAGAGACAATATCTTTTTTGTTACCTTCAAAAAATTATTTACATTACACTTTGATTGAGAACAAAGAAAGGGAGAGGAGCTGATATGCAAAAAAAAGGAGATACCACAGACTTATAGGAGTTGACGGCGGCCAGAAGAAAGGTATAAGAGTTATTTGTTTCAAAACTAGGGTTTTTAACAAAGAAACCAGGTAATATATATGGGCTATATAATGTATCACTTATTTTCTTTCCATTTTTGGGCCAATTGCTTCTTTTTATTATGAAATGGGCCAATTGTTTCAATAAATAAATAGTAAAATATAAGAGAATTACTTTTTTCACCATATTGGTTATTCGCGCGCCCTACGCGTTTTCGATTTTACTCTTTCGCTACTTAAGTAGCGGACGTTATAAAAAACTTGGTAGGGTGTTTTTTTCTCAAAATTTTTCATTTTTATAACGTCCGCTACTTAAGTAGCGGATGTTATATAAATTTGGGGTGTCCCATATATCCTTGTTATTGACTCTTGGAACTCGTCATCTGTAACTACCTTTCTTCTCCTATTTATTCAACTAATATAATTTACCTGTGCTAAGCACGGGTTAGTTTTTCCCATAAAAATGTAAATATATTTTTTGTGAATAAAATGTAAATATTTTAAAATAAGATGTGTAGTTTTTTTTTTATATAGAAATGTGACGTGTAGTTATACTCCCTCCGTCCCATTTTCATTGCCACATTTGCAAAAAAAAATTGTCCCATAATACTTGACCCATTTCAATTTTTATGTTATTTTTCCATTTCTATCCCTTATAAATGCTTTTGCCTTTTCACTTTCTCACCACCTTTTGCCTTTTCACTTTCTCACCATATAACAAGGGTAATTTAATAAAATTAATATTATCTCTCATTCATTTATGCACTTTTCTTAATATATGTGAAATTGTCAAATGTGGCAATGAAAATGGGACGGAGGGAGTATACTATGTTACATGGGTATATGATATGAAAGTTTGTATTAGTCTTTAATATTAAATGTTCATCCCCGTGAATAATATTTATATTAAATATTTATTTCTTTATTTGTAAGTATTCATCCCCGTGTATTATTTATATTAAACATTCATTTCTTTATTTATAAAAATTTCATCCCGTGTATAAGATTTTATATTTTTTTGTAAAAGGTATAAAATTTTATATTAATATATTTTATTGAAAAATGTTCATACCGTTCAAACTCTAGATTCTCCAATTGTATATAATTTTTTTTAATTTTTTGAAAAAATAAAAAGTAATAATATATATATGTTTGAAAAAAAATAAAAAGGTAAAAATAAAAAAATGTATTTTCATAGGAATAGAAATACCTCCAATGATTGACATGTGTGGAAATTTATTACCGTCATAAATATTTTTTGAAAAACTTTCCTTAAAAGTTTCCTAGTGGGATTCCTAAATTCTTAAATATAAATATATATAGATATTGATATATAGATGTTTGAAAAAAATAAAAAGGTAAAAATAAAAAAATGTATTTTCATAGGAATAGAAATACCTCCAATGATTGACATGTGTGTAAATTTATTGCCGTCATAAATATTTTCTGAAAAACTTTCCTAGTGGGATTCCTAAATATAAATATATATATAGATATATAGATTTTCATAGGAATAGAAATACCTCCAATGATTGACATGCGTGCAAATTTATTACCGTCATAAATATTTTCTGAAAAACTTTCCTTAAAACTTTCTTAGTGGGATTCCTAAATATAAATATATATAGATATATAGATATAGCTAGATATAGATATATAGATTTTCATAGGAATAGAAATACCTCCAATGATTGACATGTGCGCAAATTTATTACCGTCATAAATATTTTCTGAAAAACTTTCCTTAAAACTTTTCTAGTGGGATTCCTAAATATAAATATATATATAGATATAGATATATAGATGCAATCAATATTCATTCCTAATAATATAAATATAATAATAACCTCCATCTCTTCTAATAATATAATAATATTGCTCACAACCTCTATACACCCTCAACTCAAGTATATATGCGTAGCAAGCAGGAATGTAAGCTCAACATAAATTTTCTCTTTCACACATTAACATCCGCTACTTAAGTAGCGGATGTTATTAAAATGAAATTTTTGAGGAAAAAAAGTTCATACGTAGAATCCGCTACTTAAGTAACAGACATATGTATATTGGTAAATTCGTAGGGCACGCCCAAAATTAGTAGAGAGGCAAAAATAATTCTCAAAATATAAATATCTAAATATATCTATTACCTTGCATTGCGTTGGTATATTGAATGAATAATGATTTTTTTTTAATGTTTTAATGGTATGAAACCATGAATATTGTAATCCAAGAGTCCTTAGATGAGATAATGCGGATATCTTCTAATTTAATTAAAGTTTACCACCCATTTAAATGCAGTTGCACGTAGATGATGTCTGATTTTTTAAAAAAAAAACTATGAGTATTGTATAATCTTTCACTCATTATAATTTTATATATAAAATCAGTTGAATCTTGAACTGGCAATCATATCAGTTCAATTATCAGTTCAATTCTGATTAGCATAGTAAATAAATTCCTACAATAGGGAGTTGGAACCTTTAGTTTTTTTTTTGTTGATGGATCGTTTAGAATTCTGAACATTTAACTAAGGAATGTGATTATATATATATATATATATTCTTTATACAAACTCACCAAATAGTAGTTTTCAAATGACAGGTACTAGATTAATCCTAATCCACTACCACTCATTAATTTAAGTATTTAATCAACGGATTAAAACTCTAATACTTTTGGCGTTTGAACATGATATTCATGCACTCTCATATTCAACTTTTCTGTTAATTGCAACCTTAATTAAGAGTGGAAGGAAAAGAATAAAATATTCTTGTTATTTTCTTCTTTGTTTTCTCTATTTTCCATAATTTCCCTCCTCTTTGTGATTAATTTTTATGATCATTGTTTTCCATTGTTATACATAATAAATAAATAAATAGAATATATTACAAACAAAAAAAAGAAAAATGAGAGAAATAATAAGCATTCATCTTGGACAAGCTGGAATTCAGGTTGGTAATTCATGTTGGGAGCTATATTGTCTTGAACATGGCATTCAACCTGATGGAACCATGCCCAGGTTTATATTATTAATTTTTTTCTTTTTATCTTTATATATTATTTTATTAAGATTTGTGCCAAAATCATAGATGCCAAGAAGAACAAGAGACCTCTTTGACAGATAACGGGTCTTGAACCACTATTTCTGTATCCCCTGACCAAATCCACCCACATTAGAATTATTCGTTAATGGTTGATCAAGTTTGATAGATTCAGCTTCTGAAACAAGAAGTTCTGATCCGGGAGTATAAATTTGTGGAATCTTGAGTTTTTCTTCTACAAATTTGTTTGAAACATAATGTAGCAATTCCCTTAAAATAATAATCTAAATAAACTATTTAATTTGATATGTCACATGTCACATTTTCTTGGTCTATGTTAAATGTTATTGTTGTACCTAGGATTTTCTCATGAATTTAATCAAAATTTATAAACATGGATAAAAATTATAATATTTCATAGATAGATCAAATATTGTGTATTTGAAATTTCTAAAGAATTGATTGAAGGGAATGTGAGAGTAAACTCCATGGGAAAGATATCAGATTCGAGTCTTGTAGTGGAAAAAAGATACTTGGAAGGAGAGGTTTCGATCAATCATTAACAAAACTGGTGGATATTTCACACCAATATTAACAATTTAACATGGTTAAAAAACAATTTGGATTTAAGAATTACAATTTTTCCCTAAATTTTTAAGCCTCAAATTTATAACTATTTTTTTATTTTTATTTTTTAAATTTAGTAATTATAAGAATTTGCTTTTCAACAAATTCTATCTAATAATACTGATTCACATATTTTTGCAGTGATGAACCAAAACAGGATGATGCATTTAGCACATTCTTTAGTGAAATTGGAAGTGGCCAATATGTTCCAAGAGCTCTATTTGTTGATTTAGAGCCAACTGTAATTGATGAAATTAGAACTGGTTCTTATAGACAACTATTTCATCCAGAACAGTTAATTTCTGGCAAAGAAGATGCTGCTAATAATTTTGCAAGAGGACATTATACAGGTTAGTCAAGTAAAGTTCTATAATATTCTAAAATTAATTCGGTATACTTTAGTACTAATACTTCTGATCGAAGGTTCCTCTGGTGCCTGACACATTTGATTAACTCCTTTTCTAAAATTACTACCAGTGTCAACGTGTTAGTGTCATGTACAATATTCGTGTCTGTGACCGTGTTTCATACACTTAGGGTCCGTTTAATCTGTAAAATGTTAGTACTGGACATAACAATACAGGACAATTCAAGACAGAACAGCACAATACAAACATTTAAAGCACTGAATAGATTTTGTGTTTGTACGATGTTTGGTGGACAAAAAGTTATTTTGGTACTTTAAACAATTTGTGCAGAGAACAAAAAATTGTCACGTGGTTCAGTGGAGGAGAAATATTTGAGAGAGTTGGTGAAAATAGCTTAGGACATGGACAACTTTTGAGAGAAATATTTCTATATTAAGTTAACATTTGTCTTAGTTTATTTATATAATTTATCCAAGATAGCTTATAAAAATAGCTTATACCTTAATATAACTTATACGAAAATAGTTTGAATTTATTTTATCTTTTATTATAAAAATAGCTTATACATAAGTACTTATGGTATAAATGCTTAATTAAGTTGTTTATCGATGAATAGTCATAAGAACTAGCAAGACTGTCTAGAAGAGTATATGAAAACAGCTTATGACATGTCCCTAAGCTGTTTTCAATTTATTTACATAAGCTCTCAAGGATAGATTGAAAAACAACTTATAGTTTACATGAAAAAAATTTGACATTATTATATGATAAGCGCTTAATTAAGCTGTTTATCCAAACATATATTTGATTGTCTGTGTATGATGCAGTTGGAAAACAAGTTGAAGACCTATGCCTCGATCGTATCAGAAAATTAGCTGAAAATTGCACTGGCTTGCAAGGATTCTTGGTTTTCAATGCTGTTGGTGGTGGAACTGGTTCTGGTTTAGGATCATTACTTCTAGAGAGATTGTCTGCAGATTATGGAAAAAAGTCAAAACTTGGCTTCATCATTTATCCTTCTCCTCAGGTATTATTAGGCTAAGAAAAATCAGCGCAAGTGCATGTATTAATTGACTTATACGAGTTTATCTACTATTTGAGAGAGATTATGTAAACAACTTATGACATGTTCACGAGTTGTTTTCAGCTAATTTCCATAAGCTCTTTAGAATGGCTTATGAAAACAGCTCGTATCTTATATAAAAATAGTTTGATTTTATTTTATTTTTTGTTTTTGAAATAGCTTATGCATAAAGACTTACACTATAAGCACTTATGTAGTTTGACTTATATTATAAGCACTTATGCAGGTTTCTACTGCAGTTGTTGAACCTTACAACACAGTTCTTTCAAATCATTCTCACATTGAGCATAGTGATGTAGTTGTTCTTTTAGACAATGAAGCAATCTATGACATTTGCCGAAGATCATTAGACATAGAAAGACCATCATACACTAACTTAAATCGCTTAATATCACAAAGTATCTCGTCTTTAACAACTTCATTGAGATTTGACGGTGCAATCAACGTTGACATTACCGAATTCCAAACTAACCTTGTACCGTATCCTCGAATTCATTTTATGCTTTCGTCTTATGCTCCCGTTATATCTTCTGCGAAAGCCTATCATGAACAATTATCGGTGCCTGAGATTACTAGAGCTGTTTTTGAGCCGTCGAGTATGATGGTTAAGTGTGACCCAAGACATGGGAAGTACATGGCATGTTGCTTGATGTATCGGGGCGATATTGCTCCTAAAGATGTGAATGTTGCTGTCTCAAATATCAAGACAAAGAGAACAGTTCAATTTGTTGACTGGTAATTAATTTTACATCATTTGAAGAACATCATGAGATTTATAATTTAGATTACATGATCTTTGCCTGTTCTGTTTTTTTCTGCTTTAATTAACTTCTAGTTGATCATTAGTATATACTCCCTCTGGTCATTATTATAAGCAAAAAATCACTTTTTAGGTTTATTGGAAACTAATGTATCTTACATATATTATAGACCATATTCAAGCTGTTTCCAACTTATTTCCACAAATTCTCCATGGTAGCTTATATGTAAACATTTTGACTTTATTTATCATCTATTATAGAAGTAACTTATACATAGCACACTTTATAAATAAACGCATATGCTATAAGCGCTTAATTAATCTGTTTATCCAAGCAAGACCTTATTCTATTCTTAAGAGCCAGCACATATTCCCTCTGTGACAAAATATAAACAGAATTCATCTTTTTAGGTTCATTGCATAATTAATGTATCTGATTAAATTTTGTTTTAGGTGTCCAACTGGATTCAAATGTGGCATAAACTATCAACCACCAACAGTTGTACCAGGAGGTGATCTAGCAGAGGTGAAACGTGCAGTTTGTATGATAAGCAACAACACAGCTGTATCTGAGGTATTCTCTAGGATTGATCATAAATTTGATCTCATGTATACAAAAAGAGCATTTGTTCATTGGTATGTTAGTGAAGGAATGGAAGAAGGTGAATTCTCAGAAGCTAGGGAAAATCTTGCTGCTCTTGAAAAAGATTATGATGAGGTTGGTGAAGATGGTATAGAAGAAGCTGGAGTAGAAGATTATTGAATATAATTTAATGTATCTATACTTCTATGTTGTATGTAGTGTAGTACTGTTCATGGTTCAGTTCGGTTAAAGAACTGAACCAAACCAAACCATAACAATGGTTCTTAATAAACGAACCGAACCATAACTTGTATGTATGTTGTGCTTGTTCTTGTGATTGTTTTAAATTAAAGTGTGTAAGAATTGTGTTTAATTCATGTACAATATTGATAGTGTTGTAAGTAGGGCTGAGCAAAAACTTATGACTTGTCCGAAACCCGAAAACCCCGGCAGTAGAGAAAAATAACGGACGCATTGAAATAGTTCACAAGTCATTTTGGAATATTTGATCTGTCTAAATCTAGAACCGACCAATTTGATATATATGCTCAGACTTCATGCATTCATCGTCATGTTTCAACAATAAAAAACAGCAATAAAAATTGAGCAAAAGATATTATTTAAAAAAAATCATATTCATATTTAGACTTCACACTTAGAATACAGTAGCGTTAAAACTATGAAAAAAAGTTTTGTCATTTATATAATCCTATTTGACTTGAAATGTTAGTCTCCGCACGAGAATATACCTAATTTATACCAAAAAGAAATATTTAGACTTCATATATGTTGTTTGTTTGAACATAAAAATGAACACAAGGGTGAAAGATTCCATGGAGCTTCATTGGAATCTTGAACAGTTTCCATGTATTCTTGCACACCATTAATTGCATAAAGTGAAGCTGATATCTGCCTTTCAACTTTCATCCTTTCAAATTCTGAAACCCCTAAGTCAACCATATCACACAATATTCCATCATGGTTTTTCATATCCAATCCTTGACCAAAAGGAAAATTATCAAAAATAGGTCCAAAATCCCATGAAACATTGGACTTATTGAAACTTGACTCATGCTCATTTAAAATGCTCAAATCTGGCCTATATGCATCCTCAATTAATTTTTTGTTTTGTATTGTGGTCACACTAGAAATCGTGTTTTCATTATTTTCATGAATGCTGTCATCGCTCGAATTAGTACTAATAACAGTACTCGTGCTAGTCACGTTGCTAGCACTAGTACTATTAGTAATACCGCTAATATCAGTATTAGTGCTAGCAACACTTCTAGTCCTAGCACTAGTACTTTTAACAGAACCTCGAGTCGTGCTAGTATTGTTAGTGGTGCTATCGGTCCTAGTCCTATTAGTAGTACCACTAGCTGTATTAGCACGATTGGTGATGCTTCTTCTGATATCCATATCTTCTTCTTGTTGTTTGGTACCTTTTCCTCGTTCGTTGAGAAGACTTTGAATCCGAGAAGCGAGAGGCGAATCATAGGAAACATGTGTGACGAAGTTGGTGCGAGTGTTGGAACCACGAAGAAGTGTGGCGGCTTCATCGTAAGCTTTCGCAGCTTCCTCGGCTGTTTCAAATGTTCCAAGCCACATTCTTATGTTTTGTGTTGTGTCCTTAATCTCAGCAACATATCTACCTGATGGTCTTTGTCTCACTCCAATAAACTTGTTTTTTGTTTCAATCTTTTTGTTTCTCCCTTTGAATTTGTTACCTCTTTTTGGTCTCAAACTCTTCTTTGGTTCCTCAAATTGAATTTCCATTGAATAGGAAGAAATAATATGTATGAACAAAAATATAGTGCAAAGTTTATTTTTCAATTTTCATGTTGTTGCTAGAGATTTGTGAATCATATCATATATATGAATGAAAAAATGTGTCAAGTGGGCTTAATATATAATACACTTCAATAATATAATATTTTTAATAAAATTTTAAATTATGAATGATGAAGACAACTTAACAATATTCAATTTATTTCCTGACTACTGTTCAAAATGACCGATATACCTGTCTCTTTTGTTGGCATTACTCTCAAGAGAATCAAATTGATTCAATTTTAGTTGTACCTTTGATATATACTTTTTTAAACAATTTTTTTTTAGTTGTACCTTCAATAGTTTTTAAATATTAAAAAAAATTATAATAGAGGAAATTTTTTTTTATTAATTGAAGTGATATTCATGTTCATTTTATGAATATCACTTAAGAGATTTCAACTTTGTAGACAACTTACAAGGCTTAGCTCTAAGGCACAATTCAAAGTTTCTATTGGATGAAATTTATAAATTATAAGCATCTTCTTATCAAAGACAATCATATTTGAAATTTGACACAATAATCAAAGAAAAATGATGATTTTTCTGAAAAAGTCAATCACGGTATAGAGAAATATGAGTCTTAATAATTCAAATTTCGATTGAAAGATAAGTCAAATTTGGTGTATATTATGTTAATTAGGTGGATGTTTTGCTATATGCTTCGCTTGTTTAATGTTATATATGTTATTTTGATCTCTGGCATGTGTCTATGAGAGTGCTTCTATTCTATTTGTATAAATTTTATTTTGGTTTTTTTTTTTTATAATTTTTTTCTTATTTCTTCTAGAACCTGATAGAGAGAACTATCAGCATACCCTTTATAAAAACAAAGTAAAATTTAATCAATAATTATATATTGCTGAAGATTTGAATTCAGTGCTTCACTTGCAAGCTTAACATGCTTTCTACGCCATTAGGTCAACTTTATTGAAAAATAACAAGTTGGAAATTGGTTGAAAAAGAAAACACATTTTAACCATAATCCTATATATCTAAAATAGTCAACAAAATTGCACTATTTGTCAATATCAAATTGACAATGTTCTTAAAGCTTGAGTAAAGAAGAAAGGGTCATCACCAAATGACCAACCACATAAAATACCAAAAAATAAATAAAAGAAGGTAGTGTTTGTCCTTTATTGATCCCTTAAATAATTTTGTCTAGGTCAAAGCATATATAAAAAAGATGTTAGTTATATAGCATGAATGGTCTCCACTTGGAGGCTCAATATTGATTTTGAGATGCATCCATATACTAGGAATTCAAATTTTCATGTTTGGCACTTAGTTGGACCAAGTCATTTTTCACCTTATACTTCTATTGCCACATACATAAAAATATATTAAGACCAACAAATATTAGTAAGACATAAAAACATAAATATATTATCATTTTTTTTGTTGTCAAGTAGTCGACTAAAATTTATCTTTTAAAATGAATAAGTGAATATATCATAATTCAAATTTCGTTATCAACATATTACATATTATGTTTCTGTTGGAACAAATATGCACAAGGTAGCAACTTGTAGAAGAACATGGTATGGAATAAACACAAGTCTAGAACTAAAATGTGTGAATTTGAAAAAGTTCAAGTTTAAGTCCCACATTGAGTAGGACACTCACTTTAGTAGTGTTTATATATTGAAAGCTCATTACTTGGGGTACGTCCTAAGGGGTACCCAATTTTGTAAACGGGGACATCGCACACCATGTCGGATATCGCGCGCGCCGCCGTCCGGCTTGGCTCGGGCCGGGCTTGGTGATATATTAATTTTTTAATACCAAAACATAATAATAATAATTATTATTTTTTGCTATGTGTGTGCGCCAACTAGCTGTTACGAGTTTCACACATGTTAAATGTGCATCGACAAAGTCAGAAACAAAATTTGAATTCCGTTGCCACCTCATCAGTCAACGACTGAGTGACCTAATAATTAGGTCCACGTTTTTGCTTTGCTGGTGGTATCAGACTCCCACGAAATCCTCACAATCAGTTCCTCATTTTCTCTATAAATTCAGAACTTCAGCTCTAGTTATTTTTTTGCTTCATTTTCTCTGAATTTTCGAATTCCTTCTTCTCTCTCAATTCTTTCTTCTCAGAAAAATTATTGTTTCTTGTTGTTTCAGAAAATGGTTCCTACCACTTCGAATTGATATTCTGGTAACTAAGCAATGCTGATGAGACTATATTATATATTTATATACATATTTTCATGTCGTGTGGACTGCGTTTGTTGTAAATTGCTCCTCACGTCACCGACGACAGAACCTTATTAGCAATATTTTAACTATATTATATGTTTATATTATACATGAGACATTGTCATTGTCTTCTTTGTCATTTGACTAAGAAAGGCAATATGAAAACTACAAAATGGTATTTTATTTTGATTTAATCATGGATATTGTTTTAATTCCATTTACGTACCTAAGCTAGCTAGAAAATAGAGATTGCGGCCGAGGACAACTGTGCGAAGTCTCTGTTGGGTGGTGTATTTACAAACACTATAAAACTCAAGTCAACGAGTGATTCGAGTTGGAGTCTTGGAAAGTGAAGTGTAATGAAATTTGAAATTCGAGATTCTAAGTGTAGAGTTGGTTTCGTGATGTTCATGTTTAGTTTAAGTGAGTTTTGGGCTAATCCAGAACAAAATGAAATGTGATAAATATTAACAACAGAAGTAATTTAAAATCATATGAAAGTTTATAGATATAATAAAAAACATTTTAGTTCAAGAACCTAAATAAAAATTATTACAAGTTTAGAGTTCAGAATAATTATACCAATAATAATGTATCTTAAATTACAATTACTAAGAAAATCAACTAAAAATAGATTATATCTATCTAAGTCAGAACAAACTTGTGACCTACTAATTGTCAAAAATAAAATTTTGTGGATTTTGCTCAAAGGTTCACAAAAAATGGGTTATATGTGATAAATAAATAGAAGTTCAGGTCTTTCATGTTCTTACAATTGAGTACATTGATTAGTCAATGTTGACTCAATAAACACGAGAAAATGGACCAACTTGGCCCACGAGAATCGAAATGTAATTCAATCCATCAAAGGTTCACCAATAAATAATCAATAATCTTTGATTTTTTATAAATAAAAATTTAGACGAAGAGTGACACAACCCAACTCAATGAAAATTTACAATAAAACGATGATATTTTGAATACAAACCTAAGTCACAACAAATACCAGCGTTAGGACCAACTATATATGTCAACGCTATTGACAATATATTTACATTTATGTATATTTTGAATATTTTGAATTTGACATTTTGAATTTTTAATATTTTGAATTTGAATATTTTGAATTTGACAATATATTTACATTTATGTATATTTTGAATATGTCAACGCTGACAATATACTTATAAATATTTTGAATTTAAAGATGAAGAAATGTGATAAACACATTCACATGTATAATAGCCTGAAGTTAACTTTCTTAATTACATTCTTCACTTTAATAAGAAACTAATAATCACAAAAAGAATGGATTATGAATAAGAATATTAATGCTCAAATTTTGTCTAATTATGTGTTACTGATCAGTAACTATGCCTGATGGGTAACCCATGGTTTGAGGACAGAAAGAAGAATGAATGTAACTATGATGAGAAATATCATGATGGCAATACACATCCATTTTCTCGAGTTTTTTTGCAGTTTCTTCGCCTTTAGAAGAGTATCATTACCACGCTGCACATGATCTACTGCACTTGTAACCTGAATTTCATCACAAATGTAACTCATCAATCAAATTTACTAATTTTTTCGATAATTTTTAAGACTGTTTTAGATTACTCCTGTTAGAGACTATTTTACCGACATTTGAAATTTTTGAAGATAAAATCGATACTTTTTCGATTTTCAAGGACCAAATAGGTTTGACATTATTTGAAACTTCTGAAGATCAAATCGATATTTTTCAATTCTCGAGGACTAAATAGTCATAACATTATGCGTAAAAGTGATGAAAAATTACCTGTGATTCTATGTTGTTAAGCATGTCTCCTTGTGCATCAACTAACACTGCAATATCCATAAATATCTGCCAAGACAGAAAGTTATAAGCATGTTTATACAATTGATAAACAACTTAATTAAGTGCTTATCATATAACTATAAGTGCTTAAACTATTTCTACAACAAAAAAATAATATAAAATCAAACTGTTTTCATAGACAAAGTTAATGAAAATAAGTTAAAAACAGCATATGGACATGTGATAAACATTTTTCATAAGCTCTTCCAAATAGTCTCACAAGCGCTTATGTCAGTAAATAAGCTCAAATAACCAACCAGAATTTAAACCGACACTTTAATGGAATGATTATATACCTGTTGTAAATCAAGCAGTTTCCTCTCAACATCTCTGACTGCTTCGTGTCGTTCTTGAATTTCTGCAAGGGTGTCAATTATCTACAAACACAACTCGAATGTGTGAGAGATAACCTTACAAGGTAGCTTCTGCTTTCATTAAAAAACTCTCGATAATAATCTTTGAATTCTTAAATGTCAAAATCAGATTTTTTTTTATAATTTGTAACAAACGGATCTTATTCTATACAACAAAGCACGTCTAAAAGTTAAGGAGAGACGAACCTGGCCTCGTCCTTGTTCCTGGATTGCCTTCTGGAAAATTTGTTCACTGTCTCCGGTCTCAATTAATCTGTCAATTGTCTGTACATCGTTAAATGATTAGAAGAAAAACTTCTAAAGCACACATTTTCTTCCATTAAAAAAGTTCAGTTAAAAAATTACCTCTTCATCAGCTCTTTTGCCCGTTACTGACAATCGCGAAAACCAGAGAACACATAAAATTATTAACTCCAAGTCAAGGTAAATAAATCAATGGCATTAAATTGCGTAAACGAAAATGAAAAAAGAATACTAATGAGTAGAGAACTCAAACCTGTAAATACACGTCTCTCAACAACGTCACGATATTCTTCATGGATGGCTGTTCTCAGGGTCTGCAAAGATTTTGACAAATAATAAGCAATTAAGTTGAATATTAGGAGACTCTAAACAAAAATCTCAAACAAAAAATGCGACAAACTTACCTGAAATTCAGCCATCTTGTCCTTCAGTTTCTTTTTCAAGTTACTACAAAAAACAAGTTACATATGAGTTTGGTTCAATAAAAACTCTAAGTCGATAATAATCATAATGAAGAATTAGAAGCGCAAACGTGTAATCTTGGTTTGCGGAAAATCCTCAGGTTTAGTCATAAAGATTGTCTACAGGGTATGAAACTGGAAAAAAAAATTATAGATAAAAAGATGGATAATTACTGACATTGTCGTTGCTGTTCTAGACCGATCAACAGCTGATCCTTTTCCGCAACCAGGCTTCTGTCTATTAGCCAAATTCTACGACACATAATGGAGTAAGGGATGAGACCATGGAATTAATAACAAGAATCTAAGTACTGAATACAACACTCGAAGATTTTACTGTAGAGATTGTACCTCTTTGTCCAGCTCTTCAACTTTGGTCTTTAAGTAATGCGCAGTTTTCTTAACTTCATCGACATCTTTATCCATTCTCTGCCTTATAGCTGCACACAAGGATCACGTAGAATAAATTTGTTTGATATTCATAAACTTCATTTATAGTCACATAACCTATGAAGCACGAACACTCCTCTGATTAGGCGTGTCCCGTGTCAGAAACGTGTCCGTGTCCAACAACTTACACTTATAATTACATTGAATTGTGTCACAGAACACATATATAAACATATCATACTAACCCTTCATGGCAGGAGCTTTGCTAACAGCTTTGGACTCCTCATGAGCATCCTGCATAATGATTTGCATAAAAATGATGAGCATTGACGACAAATTTAACCAATTTTCAGTTCAACCGATAAATGTTTCACACGAGCAAATAGTTAGTAGTCAATTGTGAGAAAGAAAAGTAACCTGAAGCTTTCTCAAAAGGTTATCCAGCTTAGCATATTGTTTCTCAAGCTCTTGAACCTATTGAATCAATTAAGTCATGGATGTTAAAACCATTGACTATTTATAATGATTGTTTTCATCAAATATATAACCATGGAACACCTTTTTTAAGAAAGCCTCCAAGCTAAGCTCTCCTGAATTCCTTCCGTATTCTCCCAATTCAACGTCACCACCTCCATGACCTCGGCCACGGGGAATGTCAAATGATTCCTGAAGAAATTCATCAAATTAATATATATATATGGCTATACTCTTCTTAATGTTGATACTGTTACTCAATGTATATCCTAGTTAAACTATCCTCGTCATTCTTGCCACTACACGATCCGTGAAAGTAATGAATCCACAGTCAAAATTTTCAAAGAATCGACACGGACACATATTCTAGACACAAAATTGACACGTCGACACTGGTAATAATCTGAGAAAACGAAAGCATATTAGAAATTAAGAATTGCAAACACAGTTTAGGTAAACTTTGTAAATACCAGAAAGGGCATTTCTTTAGTAAACATTTGCTTCATACCATTCCATACAGAATATCTTTTAAGTTACTTTCTTACCAAAAATGTATGCTAAAAAGTAAAAACCCAATTTTAGATTCTGCTTAACCACACTAACCTTTTCCTATGACAATAAGAGGCTAGAAGGAAAGGATTTTGATCCAAATCCAATGAAAAACATCTTAAATGCTGCATCCATTACTTAATTTTTATTTTATACAATTCCAAGCACTCTTGACAAAACAAAAATTAAAACCAAGTGGATACTTAAATCTAGATTAGTTTAACCGTCGCTATCCATGGAAATACTGATTACAATATATTTCTCCTTATAGCTTTTTTTTGGTGTTAACCCTCCAGTTCCTAGGGGAAGGGGCCCTAGTAATCCGAAGTTCGGCCGTGAGGTAAGTAAAGTTTGACCAAGAAATTTTTCTACCTAGGAATCGAACTCGGGTTCTCCCAGACGATCCGTCTTTTGTGAAGCTCATTAACCACTTGAGTCTAATGTCTTGCTTTCCCTATAGTTTTTTTTTTCTTCCATAAATCAAACTGATCTCAAAACCAATGTTTAGAAACCAAACCAAACATCAAATCGGCAAGACCTTAGTGTTATGTACCAACTGCTTTAAATCGCTCAAACAAGGACAAAAACGCGACCAAATCATCGCTCAAATCACCAAACCGTTGACAATGTTGGTTCACCGATCACCATTCAACCAGTTGAACCGTCTAGTTCTATTCCGTTTTTAAACATTGCTCAAAACACAAATTCAACAAAACATATTAAACCTATAAAGAAAAATCAATACCAATTCCAAAACATAAACATCTCAAAATTCATAAAACTATGGAGTAATATAGGGTAATCAAATGTTGTAGGAAACCATGAAATATCCACCAGCACCTATATGCAACTACATTGCATTGCAACATGTATCATGTATATATAATTCTAAAATCTCTTTCTTATTTTTTTTGTATTATCGGGGAAGGTGACCCAGTAATTCAGAATTCGGCGGCGAGAGGTAAGTAAAGTCTAACCAAGAATTGTTTCAGGAATCGAATAAAATCAAAATATCTAAAAACCACATTCTTGAAATTCAAAATCCTCCAATTTCTTGGCCAACAAGCATCACAAAGAACAATTTTTTTTTCTCAAATCAAGATAGCCCAACAACAAAAAATCAAAAATCAAAGGAAACCCATTATCCCAAAAGCTAGATCTAAACAAAACCCCATAAAAAGAACAAAACTTGAATAAAATATAGCAAAAAAAATCAAAAATTCAAAAAACTAAAACGGGAAAGTGTAGAATTGAACATTACCGTTAGAAGATCATTCATTGTTGAAGGAAAAAGAACGAAAATTGAAAAGAAATTGAGAATGTGAGAGGAAAAAGGATTTGGATTTGAAGCTGGTTAAGACCTGGTTAACAATAAGAAACCAGGTCTTCACAAACACAAAGAGAAAGAAAGAAAGTGCTTTTTATTTTTATTTTTAAATTTTTTTAATTTAATTTACTTTGTTTTTTTTTGTTGACTATTTATGTGTATTTTGTTTAATGATAAACGTAAAGTTTGGAAATAGAAACACCGATGGGGACAGGCTGGCAAAAGGCTTAAATTGACATGTCAATCGGATTTGTATTTTTTTATTTTTTATTTTATTTTTGTCAAATATTAGTTTATTTGTGATTGTGATTAAATTTACCATAAATATATTTTTATATTAGTTCACAACAAATATATAACTACAACTTCGAACCTTGAGAAAAAAAAAAAAAACTAGAACTTCGACCCATTAACCGTAAGATGTAACAATAACATAAGATGTAACAATAAAATAGGATATAATAATTATGGTACTGTAAGATGTATGAAAAAAAAAAAACTTGAGTAACATTTAACATTAGTTTAACAATAAATTTGGATAAATGTATCGTACAAAAGAAATTATGATATATTACGAAATATTTTCTTATAAACTACATCGAAAGTCTTGTTTATTTTTTATTTATTTTTATAATACATTGGAAGTCTTATTCATATATTCACCGTCTTCGTCGACTATTATATATAGTTGTAGTAATTATTCCGTTTAAAAAAAACTAGCATAAATTTCCCGTGCAATGCATGGGTTAGTTTTTTCTTATAATTAAAAATATAAATTATTTTATATTATAATATTAATTTTTCTATAGTATTTTAATAATAGTCAGATTAAAATTTACATTTTTTAATAATAAATTTAATTTGACATTTAGTTACTCTATTTTTAAAAGTGTATATAATATTATAATTATATTTGTTTGTCTTAATCTTAATAATTGTTCCACCAAAGAACTAAAAGTGTATATTAATTTTTATACGCTTTGACTAAGGATCAAATCTTGGACCAAATTTTGAAAATTTATTTTCTACCTTAGTTTTGAAATTTTAAAACTTATAAGTAAGTTATATTAAACACTTATCATATATACTTGTAAATTATTCATCCCCGTAGTTCTATGAATATAGTTCAGTTGGTAAATTTTGACATTATTAGGGGTACCGAACTTCAAACTTTAGACTCTCCATTTCTCTACATTTAGTCTAGCCATTAATATAATTTAGAGAACTTTCATCCCGTGAATAAAAATTTGGTTCCACTAATGCATAATGCATAATGCTTCTTTCAATTATTTTATTATTTAAAATTTATTCAATTTAATGTACGATTCAAATTCAGAATTTATATTAAATATTCATTCATATACATGTAAAATTTTCATCCCCGTACGTAGTCCTATGAATAATGTGTCTATGAAACCCTATAGGAAATATGTAAGGAAACTTTTCCCCAGTTTTAGTGAAGAAACGGAGGTAGTATTTTAGTGAAGAGAGAGAACGCTAATTATACTCCCTCAGTTTCTTTTTAATTGTCATTTTAGATTTCTACACACATGTCAAATCACAACTTTGATCACTAATATCTTTAGTTATCTATTATAAAAATTATGAAAATTTTATATTTTGAAAATACTTGTCGAGAAAAATTAAACAACATCTTATATGCTTGGACCGGGTGTAAATATAAAGGGTGTGTTTAGCAAAAGCCCATACATTATTTGGTGATCCATACAACGACCCAATACATACGCAAAGATCAAGCCCAACTTCACAGAAGGGCGAGATACTTAGGGCGAGACACCTAACCCTTACGCGAGACATGGACAAAGGGGCGAGATGCCCACGATCTCCCGGATCTTCACCATAACCGCTATCTTCCCCACGATCTACCCCATTTCCCACTACCTTCCTTACGACTAGGAGCATGATCCAGAAGAAACCATTGTATTCAAAACCACGTTCCCCATGATCACTTTTCAAATAGGCATGTGGTCCAATGTATAGGAGGAACGTGGAACTAGCCAACGAAGAAAAAGGGCGGGAAGAACTCTCTCCCTGTATATCCTATAAATACTTGTAACATTGATGAAAAAGGGACGGACAACAAAGGAATTTTTAGAGTATATTGACTATTCTGTTTATTCGACGGTTCAATTTATTTATTTTCTACACCCCCTTATTTGTTCACCGGAACATTTTGGCGCCCAACATGGGGCTGCGGTAAAACGATTCCCCGCCTACCACTTAGAGAGAAAGCAAAACTGCAAACGAAGATGCAACCATGGCTGCTAACAATGGGACACCTTCACTGCAAACAACAATGGAAGAGATCAGAAGTTTGCAAAGGAAAGTAACTACAATGGAGAAGGAACAGGTTGAACAAAATGCAGATTCCGAGGATGAGAGTCTCATTGAGTCTCAGCCCCTTCGTCAATCACTCTGGGATTCCAAAGTCCCAGAAAATTTCAAGTCACCTCATCTACCTACGTTAGATGGAAAGACAGAGCCTGTGGAACACTTGATGACTGTGGGGACTCAAACTGCCATCATCGGAACATCAGAGCATTTAAGGTGCAAACTCCTATCAGGGACTTAGAAAGATGTTGCGTTATGTTGGTATATGAACTTACCCAACAACTCCATCGAAAGTTATGCTGACTTTCACAAAAAGTTCATACACCAATTTTCTGGAACCAAACACATCAAAGTCACGGCGACCAGCCTATTCACAATCCGCCAGAATTTCGCTGAAACTCTTCGAGAATATCTTGCTCGATTCAGCGAGGCAACGATCACTGTATCAAACCCAAACCAGGAGATGTCCGTTGCAGCTTTCCACAATGGGTTGAAGGCTAGACACTTTAACGAGTCTTTAGCACAGAAGCCCACTACATCAATGCAGGAAGTTGTTAAAAGAGCCAGTTGCTACATCAAAGGCGAAGAGAGCAACGCTCCAGAGATGCCGAAGAAAAAGACCTAAAAAGAAACAACAACAAAGGGCAAAATTCACAACCCTAGCGCAACTGGAAACACAACGATACCCACAAGCAAGGGTATCATGCCAAGACTTACTACCCGCCTAATGTTGGTGGGGGAATGGGCTACCCTCAACACATGCGGTACCCAACAGATAGGGAGTACACGCCGCTAAACAGAGCCAAAGTACACGTCTTGCATAAAATTTTGCAAGCAGGCTTAACACCCTTACCTCCCCCCATAATGAATAACACAGTCATGGGCCCGAACACCGAGGCGTGGTGTGCCTATCACAGATGCAAAGGCCACGACACTGAGAGATGTTTTCGATTGAGGGATTTGATTGAAGACTTAATCAGAAGCGGACACTTAAGGAAATTCCTAGAGGACGCCGCCAAGGGGCAGATCGCCCTACCAAAGCAAATCCCTTACCAGCAGAAAGGTGAGGGCGAAGTAGGGAATAAAGGAGAAAAACATAGGGTAGCAGTAAATACAATATCTGGAGGATTCCCAGGAGGAGGCGAGTCCAGCTCGGCTAGAAAGCGCTACGTTAGGCGATCTAGGTTTGAAATATGTTCAGTGGGAAAGTTAACCTTTCCACATGCTCCCTGAAATCACGTTCAACCCGGAGGGTGGACGTGATGTTATTCCTCATGATGACGATCCGTTGGTGATACAAGTTCAGATCCTGAACTGCGATGTTAAAAGAGTTCTTATTGACTCAGGAAGCTCCGCAAACATCCTGTACTGGGACGCCTTCAAGGCGATGCGCCTGTCCGATGAACAGCTGAACCCCTACTTCGACACGTTAGTAGGATTCGCAGGCGAACAAGTGGACATCATGGGTCATACCACCTTATACACTACTTTTGGCGAGGAAGAGAACGCCAAAACGATCAAGGTTAGATATCTGGTGGTCAAAACGCTTTTCACTTCATATAATATTATCATTGGAAGGCCAACGTTCAACATACTGGGAGCGGTTATGTCTACTCTATACTTGTCAACCAAATACCCACTGAACAACGGTAAGATAAGAGTTGTTAAAGGCGACCAAGCATTGACAAGAAAGTGCTACGAATCAAGTTTGAAGATCAGGCATAAACCATCCAGCCGCCCCCAGACAGCGGAGAGCGAACTAAAGGGATAAACATGGTCAGTATCACGGATTTGGATCCCAGAGAGGAGTTCCAAGATAGAAGAGTCAACCCAATTGAAGATCTGGAACAAGTCCAGATAGGTGAGTAGCCGCATCAAAAGACCAACGTCGGGACAAGCCTCCTTCCTGGGGAAAAGGAAAGAATCATTGCCATACTACGCAACAACAGGGATCTGTTTGCATGGCAACCATCCGACATGCCAGGAATCGACGAAAGTGTGATTACTCAAAAGTTGTCCATATCGCCCGCCAACAAGCTCGTGGTCCAGCGGAAGAGAAAGGTGGGAGAGGAAAGAAGATCAGCCATCGTAGAGGAGGTGGCTAAATTGAAAAAGGCAGGATTCATAGAAGAAATCAAGTATTCCACCTGGTTAGCAAACATAGTAATGGTAAAGAAAGCAAATGACAAATGGAGAATGTGTGTGGACTTTACAGACCTAAATAAGGCATGTCCCAAGGATCCGTATCCATTGCCAAATATCGACATGCTAATTGATGGAGCATCAGGTTACAAAACGTTGAGCTTCATGGATGCTTACTCTGGCTACAACCAAATCAAGATGCATCCCATGGATGCACAACATACTGCTTTCATGTCCAACACTTGTAATTATTTTTACAATGTTATGCCTTTTGGCCTGAAGAACGCTGGAGCCACTTATCAGTGACTGATGGACAGAGTATTCGTAGAGCAAATAGGGAAGAATCAGGAAGTCTACATTGATGATATGGTAGTCAAAACAGAGAAAGAAGGCGAGCACGATAAGGATTTGGATGACATTCTGAAATTTGTCAAAAAATACAACATGCGGCTTAACCCGGCCAAATGTTCTTTTGGAGTGCAAGCTGGTAAGTTTCTGGGTTTTTTACTCACACATAGAGGGATAGAGGCGAATCCAGATTAATGCCAAGCCATCATCAACATGAGGAGCCCTACTTCGGTCAAAGAGGTGCAACAATTAACATGAAAAATAGCAGCATTATCCAGATTTTTGTCTTGTTCAGGCGAGAAGGCATGTCATTTCTTCGCCACACGAAGGAAAAGCGAAAGGTTCACATGGAGCCCCGAATGTGAGGAAGCATTTCAAAAGTTAAAGGTATTTTTAGCTTCACCTCCCATCCTTACTCGCCCTGAACAGGGCAAAATGCTATACCTGTTTTTAGCAGTATCCGAGAAAGCGCTCAGCTCGACGCTAATCCAAGAGATAAAAGGAGAAGAGAAACCTATCAACTTCGTAAGTAGAACGCTGAGGGGAGCGAAAACGAGGTATCAGAAGATCGAAATATTATGTTTAGTAGTAGTAATAACAGCTCGAAAGCTGCGACAATACTTTCAAAGCCACCGGGTGGTAGTAATTAAAGACCGACTTGAAGTAGCAAAGTTTTTCACAAGAAAGGGGGGGGGGGGGTTTGAATTGTGAACCTTTAAAATATTCCCTATAAAAATTATCAAACACAATATACTTGAAGAATATAATTAGATTGTTAGTTAAAACAAATATTCAAAAGTGTTGCAGTCTGGAGAACGTTCTCCCAACACTCTGACAGTATATATATAACTATTAAATTGTGATTTGTGTGATTAGTGTTTGCACAAATTAAATCAGAGTAAGGGAAGAGAATGCACACAACAATTTATCCTGGTTCACCCAAAATGCTTGGGCTAGTCCAGTCCCCACACTCCTTGTAAGATTGTCCACTAAGAGATGCTAATGATCTCAAGTTACACTTCCTTTGATCTAGATCCAAGACCAAATAATCTTCTAAGCCCTACAAGCTTAATCTACCTCATTCACACTGACTATGAAGGTGTCACTCAATTAGTAGTTACGTACTAACTTGAGCCAATGATTACAATGATGAAGGGTTTTGGTAATCAAAGCCTATTCACTCAATACGCTATGAGAAGCTTTGAAAATGGATGGATAAACTCTCAAAACACTCACTGGATATTCTGATCCTATATATATGAATTACAAATATGAGTGAGAGAGAAAAGAAGAGCTCGTGATAAAAACTTCTATTACAAAACAAGTGTTGAAGTTGTAGTGGAAACTCTTGCTCTTCAAAGTTGCCAAGGACCTCTATATATAGATGAATGATGATCAGGGAATCTTGGCCACGAAGTATATCCATTGGAAGCTTGAAAATAACGGCTAGTAGCTCTGCATAATGACAACTCATATATTTTGAAGAAAACTGATCAGTCTGAGATTGATCTCCAAAGTTTCTTCTTCTGACTTTTGAAAGAGGAGCATATAGATAGCTGTTGTTGAGCTGTAATGTTGCTATATGTTGCTTAACAAACAAGTATAGCCGTTGTGCAGCTTTTGGATAACCTTTGAACAACTGTATGCAAGCTGGTGTCACTCCAAGTGAAGATTTTCTCTTTCCAGCATTGGTCTGAGACCGTTCTCCAAATTCTGGCGTGAATGAATTTCTTCCTTTTGAAGCAAAGAGGCTAGAGCACGAAAAGGCCAGCTGTTATGGATAACAACAGCAGCTGGAGATTGTACTTGATGTTCCATAATGTCCTTGTTGCAAGTACAAGTGTCATAGAGAAAGAGAAACAACATTGGAGAATGTTCTTTCTTTATTCCTTTAAAGTACAAGTCAATTTCCAAGACTAGGTTGTGCTGTCTAATTCTCCATGGTCCATACAAGATCAGTTCCTTTGCCTTAAATGATCTCTTGGACTTGGAGAGATTTCGTGAGTGAAGCCCAAGATAAAAGTGATCATTTGTCTTGTACATAGTTGACTTATTCATAAGTCCTTTTGCATTGATTGTGTGAAAATGATGTTGCGCAGGTTTCAGAGATCAATCTGAGACCGTTCTCCAAGCTTTTGTTTTTATCAAAATAAAAACATGATATTTGATCTAAATAGCTCAATTGTTCCTAGCTTAATTAAAACACTCAAGAGCACTTGTTAGATACCAAAAAGATTAGAATTACACTTAAAAATAATTAAGAGGTTTGTTATCTTTAAAACATCAATTAGGGATTTTGCCTCAACACGACTACCCCATAAAAAACGTTCTGCGAAAACCAGATTTGGCAGGAAGTATGGTAGCGTGGTCAGTGGAACTATCAGAGTTTGACATCACATACATGCCCAGAGGGGCGATTAAATCTCAAGCTTTAGCAGATTTCGTGCTAGAATTAACAGATCCTCCAAGTGAAAACAAGGCCCAACCATGGACTCTCTCTGTGGACGGTTCATCTTACCTGAGAGGGAGTGGAGCAGGAGTAGTTTTGAAAGGACCGGAAAGAATACTCATAGAGCAGTCACTAAGATTCGCCTTCAAGGCGAGTAACAATCAGGCAGAGTATGAAGCCCTGATAGCCGAAATGAAGTTGGCTAAAGAAATGGAAGTGCAAGAACTCAAGGTGCAAAGCGACTCACAACTAGTCGCTAACTAGGTTGCATGAGAATTCCAAACCAATGATCCGTAGCTCGCCAAATACTTGGAGAAAGTCAAGGGAATGGCGAAGTACTTCACCATGTTTGAACTAACATATGTACCGAGGGAACAAAATGCAAGGGTTGATTTACTTGCAAAGCTCGCAAGCACAAAAAAGCCAGGTAATCACCGTACCATCATTCAAGAGACTTTAAAGTCTCCGAGCATAAATGAAGTAGAGGTAGGAATGGTAATAGAAGAGGAAGATTGACGGAGCCCAATAATCAAATATTTACAAAGAGACGTCCTCCCCTCAACAAGAGACGAGGCGACAAAAATAAGAAAAATGGATGCATGGTACACAATGGTGGGAGACAAGTTGTACAAGAGAGGGTTTTCAACCCCCATGCTTTTATGTGTAAGTAACACGGAGGCATGCAAAATTCTGAACGAGATACATGAAGGGTCATGTGGAAGCCATATTGGGTCTAGGTCACTGGCAGGAAAGGTGTTGATGGCTGGTTTTTACTGGCCCAACCTGCATGACGACGCAGCCAGGCACGTGAATACCTGTGATAAATGTTAGCGCTACTCAAACCTACATCACGCCCCAGGCGAGCCGCTGAAATCAGTTCTATCTCCATGGCCGTTCTATATGTGGGGAGTGGACATCTTAGGACCTTTTCCAATATCCATGGCCCAAGCAAGGTGGATCATCGTGGCGGTTGATTACTTCACCAAGTGGGTAGAAGCAGAACCCATATCAGGTATATCAGCGGACTAGGTAATAAAATTTTACTGGAAGAAAATCATTTGCATGTTTGGTTTGCCCAAGTACATTGTCTCAGACAACGACACGCAGTTCGCCAGCGAAAAGGTGATGGAATATTGCAGAGGGAAAGGAATACAAAACACCTTTATCTCTGTGGAACACCCCAAAGGCAATGGGTAGGCCGAGTCAGCTAACAAAGTCATCCTCAGGGCCTTAAAAAGAAGAGTCAATTCAAAGCAGGAGAGTTGGGTGGAACACCTCCCTGCAATATTGTGGTCATATCACACAACGCCACAATCTTCCACAAGGGAGCCGCCCTTCACTATGGTTTATGGAGCGGATGTTATGATCCCAATAGAAATACAACCTTCAACTTGGAGAATGGATACTCTAACTTTGCAGGAAAATAACACCGCATTAGAAGAAAGTTTGGATATGCTTCAAGAGTTGAGGGAGAATGCTCACTTCAGAGAATTTTACACTAAGCAAAGAGTTGCAAGAAAGTACAACACCAGAGTCATTCCGAGAAAATTCAAAGCGGGCGATTTGGTTGGTTCTGAAGAGGCCCATGGGCAGAGACAAAGGCGGGAAGATGGCAGCCAACTGGGAAGGACCATTTAGGGTCCACGAAGCATTTGAAGGAGGAGCCTACATGCAAGAAACAATGGAAGGCGAGATCATGCCCAGAACGTGGAACATCGCCAACCTAAGATTCTATTACAGCTGAAAGGGTTTGTGAGTGAGCTCGCCAAGACGGGCTCACATTCATGTTTCTATTTCTGACACATTAGGATAGAAAAACAACATTTCTGCTATATGTATTTTAATATCTTATGTATACTGAAATCAAAGAAGCTGATGAATAAAGAACAATGGGTTATTTAATTATTGAGGCCCACCATTTATGAGATTTCAACAAAATCGCAAAAAGGGATAAACGTTGTGTACGTCTAAGGCCTCAATCTCAAAGAAATTAACACCATCATGTAAGTCTACGGTTTTGATGCGTGATTACTATGGCCGCCGTGTAAGTATAAGGATTTGGCGAGCAAAAAAAACACTGGTTGAAAAGAATTATATAATACCAACGCCATCATGTAAGTCTAAGGATTTGATGTGCGAATAGCCGCCATGTAAGTCTAAGGCTTTGGTGTGCTAAAAAATCAGTAGAAAAGAAATATATAATACTGGCACCATCATGTGAGACTAAGGCTTTGATGGTGAATTATCATGGCCGCCATGTAAGTCTAAGGCTTTGGCGAGCTAATTATCCGGTAGTAAGATTCATATGATGCCGGCACCGTCATATAAGACAGAGGCTTTGACGTGTGAATTTGTCTGGCGAATTTAAGTACCCAGTTTTGCATCGTGTAAGTCTAAGGCATTGATGTCAAAAAATTTATGTCTGGCGAATTCAAGTACCCAGTTAAAAACCGTGTAAGTCTAAGGCATCAGTTATAAAAAAAATGCAAGCACCGTCATGTAAGTCTAAGGCTTTGGCGAGTGAATTATTAAATGCCGTCATGTAAGTCTAAGGCTTTGACGAGCAATGTTACTAGCACCGTCATGTAAGTCTAAGGCTTTGACGAGTGATTTATCAAAGGCCGTCATGTAAGTCTAAGGCTTTGGCGAGCTAAATTTACAGGTGAGCAAAAACGGCGTCACCAGGAACTTATGAAAAAGAAAATCAAAAGGCGAGCCCCCAAAGAGGAAGTGCATCGCCAATGAAGAAAGATATTTCTATTTTGTAATCATTATCCAAATATTACAAAGGTTTACGTGTTTAATAACGCAAAAAGCATGGAATATCAGGAAAAATAAACATGCCAGATAGTAATAAAGCCAAAATATTTTATTCATTGAATATGACTTATCATCGTTACATAGCAGTATTTTCATTATAGATCTGAAAATACAAACAAGATATAATTACAATGAACCTAAACTCAAAAAACAAAACAAAAAAAAACAATAAAGGACCGTAGTAAGAAAGACCGGCAGTAGAGGCCTCCCCACAGAAAATCTTATGGGCTAGGCCCACATCATAGTGAGGAAGACCGACAAGTAGAGCCTTCCCCCTTATTACAAGGGGAATTCTTCTCCTTCCCCGGAGTTAGCTTGGACTCCACTGTTAATTGGGAGCATTCTTGATCTGAATCCCAGGATTCATCTTCAGGACGATAAGTCCTTAAGTATTCAACATAATCTGAATCGGCCTTGTCAGATTCAGAGCTTTCTATCTCCACGATCTGACGTTTAAGTTTTTTGGACTTTTTAATTGTGGAAGTAGAGGTTTTCTTAGAAGATTTGGGTTTGGAAGAAAGAAGTTGAGAGGAATTAACCCTAGGGCTCCTACGTGTGGGAGCACTATTGTGTTTCTTGGAAGATTTTTCCATGATTTCTAAAGAGAGAAAGAAGAAAAATAACAAAGTTTTTGAGTATGAAGATCTAGGCAAAGGATTGCCTCCTTTTATAGCAATCTCAAAACCCTAAAAAGGATAACTTCAAGCACGCGTTTCTAGGAGAAATAGTTACTACCTTTGACCAGACTATTTCGGGAAATGTGTTCGAGTGTGTTTTTCGAGGGAGTGGGGGAGTTTAAAGGTAAAGTCAGTGGCAAAACCGTTACAAACGATGAAAAGATAAACATAACACCTCAAAGCAATAAACACAAGTTTAAGTAACAGTAAAGAAGTAGGCGAGACGGAAATAAATAACGACAGAATTAATTTAAAAGAGACGAGTGTCTAGAGATAAATCGCCAAAAGGCGAACACAATAGTTACAACAAAAAATTAAAAGTATAGGCACATAGGCCCAAAGGGAAATAGCTACAAACTACTCAAAAGCAGGAGGAACATATGCAACAATCTTGCCATCCACGATCTGGTTGACAGAATCCAGCTCGCCCAGCTTAACAACATCCACATCAGGGAAGGCCACCTTCACCTGATCCAGGGCAAACCTGAACCCATCATCAAACTGACTCGCCCCCTCCAGCTCCAAGCTTTCAATCCGAGCAGTAAGAGCTTCCACATTAAGGGATGCCTCGTCCCTCTGAGTGGTGGCCTTGTCCTTTTCCTTGGTCGCCACATCCAGCTCGCCCTCCAAAGTCTTCACCCTCCCTTTCAAGGCAATCACCTCATCATCCTTGGCTTTTACAGCCACATTCACCGTTGCCAAATCCTCTTTAAACTTGCTCTTGGCAGCAGCAAACTCCTTCTCCAAGGCACTCAGACCGTTGTTAGCAGATTCCATCTTGTTCCTCGCCTCAATAGTATCAAGCTCTTGGCGGGTGGAAAGGTAGTAGCTGAGCATGGCACCTTGAATGTGGTGATCCATGGCCGCCTGTCTTAGATCCTTGAAGTCGAGGTTAGAAAGAGAAGGGGTGCGAGCGTACTTCTGGAAACTCTCGTTAACCACAGAGAAGGAATCGAAGTCCTTTGTCCAAAGGATAACAGAGAGATTACTTTTCTTCCCTTTCTTCAGCTCGGGGTTGGAAGGGCAGTAGGTGATGAAAAGAAGTTTTTCTTTGACCATTGTGCTCGAGCCGCCCTCGCTAGAATTTGGCGGCACTGAACCTTTACCTCTGGGCACCCTTTTAAACTTGAGGGGCTGCTCATCAGCATCTTCCTCCTCCTGCTCAATAGTGATGAACTTCTTCTTCGGAATTTCAAGAGAAATCTGAGAGGACTCCTCTTGATTCTTCCTCTTGGTGCCTTTGACACCACCCTCTTCCACCACCAACTGAGCCATGGCATCAGCAGAGGCAGCAACAATGGCTGCTTCAGCCTTCTGAGCCCTCGCCTTAAGAACAAAGGCCGCCCTTTGTTGAGCCAAAAAAGTAGACATGGAAGCTACAAAAAACAATAGAGCGAGATTAGTAAAAGAATAGACAGTAAATAATAAGTCACAACAATATGCGAATAAGCAAAAATCACTTACACATATAATCCCCAAGAGATTGAGGTTTGTTTTCCCTAACAATAATCTCGCCAGAGCCCATAACATTAAAACTACTGAGAAACCCCACAACATCCCGCTCATATTCATTAAGGGTCTTCGCTTGAGTCCCCTTGATGAGGCGAGGAGCAGAAGACCAGTAAAAAGGGAACAAACGATTCCCAGAAGCATCAAACATAAGAGCTGGAAACCCATCCCCACAATGAAACCGGACAAAAGTGTCCCTATAGTTTTTAAAATTAGAGGCGTACAAAGAAAACCGCCCCTTATTGGGTTGACTACTGATAGAAACAAGAGAGTGGGGAGAGACATTTCTAACTTGGAAAAAACTGAAGAAAACCCCAGCAGTGGGAACTATTTCTAGATAATCACAAACAACTTGAAAAGCTTTTAGGAAAGCCCAACTATTAGGGTGAAGTTGACAGGGAGCAACATTCATCACCCTTAACATTTGACACTCGAAATTACTGAAGGGAAGCCAGAAATTCAGGGTTTGGAGGACGTGAGTATACATATAAAAATAATGAGGTTCCCGTTCGTTGACAGTGGTCACGAACTCGCCCTCGGCGACGGGATCGAGAATAATATGATCCATATCGCCCTCACACGATACCTTAATAGCCTTCCTAAACGTAGAAACAAATTCAGCGGAAGTAAACCTAGAGGAGGTTTCCATGGATGTAGAAATCGTTGCAACGAAGTCGCAACAATTAAAGAGCGATTGTTAGGGTTTTTCGAACCATATTTAGACGGAGAGATAATGACACAATCGATATCATTCCCACTACTATCACTATCGCTATCACTATTGAAGTAGCAAAGTTTTTCACAAGAAAGGCGGGGTTTGAATTGTGAACCTTTAAAATATGCCTATAAAAATTGTCAAAAACAATATACTCAAAGAGTATTCTTAGATTTTTAGATAAAATAAATTTTCAAAATATGTTGCAGACTGGAAAACATTCTCCCAACACTCTCTGACAGTATATAAAAATGATATCTTGTGATTTGTGTGATAAGTGTTTGCGTAAAGTAAATAAGAGTAAGGAGAAGAGAAAGCACACAAACAATTTATCCTAGTTCACCCAAAAGCTTGGGCTAATCTAGTCCCCACACTCCTTGTGAGATTGTCCACTAAGAGATGCTAATGATCTCAAGTTACACTTCCTTTTGATCTTGATCCAAGACCAAAAAATCTTCTAAGCCCTACAAGCTTAATCTACCCAAGTCACACTGACTATGAAGGTGTCACTCAATTAGTAGTTACGTACTAACTTGAGTCAAGGCTACAATGATGGAAGATTGGTTATCAAAGCCTATTCACTCAATACAATTTTGAGAAGCTTTGAAAATGGATGAAAACTCTTAGTACACTCAATGGATATTCTGATCCTAGATATTTAAATTACAGATCTGAGTGAGAGAGATAAAGAAGAACTTTTGATAAAACTTGTATCACAAAGACAAGTGTAGAAATGTTATAGTTGAAACTCTTGCTCTTCAATGTTGCCAATGACTTCTTTTTATAGATGAAGCTTGATCTGGGAGTCTTGGCCACAAAGTATGTCCGTTAGAAGCTTTGAAAATAACGGCTAGTAGCTTTTCATATGACAGCTCATGATATTTGAAGAAACTGATCACTCTGAGATTGATCTCCAAAGTTTCTTCTTCTGACTTTTGAAAGAGGAGCGTATGGTGAGCTGGTGTTGAGCTGTATGATTGTTGTATGTTGCTTATCAAACAAGTAAAACCGTTGTGCAGCTTTTAGGCACGTTTTGAACAACTGTATGTGAGGTAGTATCTTTCCAAATAAGTACATTCTCTTTCCAGCATTGGTCTGAGATCGTTCTCCAAAATCTGGGTATGAATAAACTTCTTCCTTTTGAGGAAGAGGAGCTGAAGCACGAAATGGCCAGCTGTAGTGGATAAGAGCAGCAGTTGTAGACTGTACTTGATGTCTCATAAAGTAATATTGCAAGTACAAGCTTCATTGTAGAAGGTGAGACTTCATAGGAGATTGTTCTTTCTTTATTCATTGCAAGTACAAGTCAAAGTATAGACATATAGTGTTGTCTATTTCTCAATGGTTCATGAATAATCAGTCCAAGTAATATGTGGGAATGTTTCTTTGGATATTTGATCATGTGCATATGCTTGAACCTTGAACTTGGAAAATGTGGTAACTTCAGTAGTCATCCAAATATTCCATGCCTTAAATGAACTCTTGGACTGTAGAGATCTTGCGAGTTAAGCCCAAGATAAAAGTGTTCATTTGTCTTGTACATGGTTGACTTATGCATAAGTGCTTTTGCATTGATTGTGTGAATATGGATGTTGCGCAAGGTTCAGAGAGCGACCTGAGGCTGATCCTGAAGCTTTTATTTTTAACAAAATAAAAGCGTGATATTTGATCTAAAAGCTCAATTGTTCCTAGCTTAATTAAAAAAACTCAAGACCACTTGTTAGATACCAAAGAGACCAAAATTACACTTAAAATATAATTAAGAGGTTTGTTATCTTTAAAACATCAAATTGGGATTTTGCCTCAACAACTATTCCCAGATTCGAAATCACTAGAATTAACAGAAAACCCAAACATTTCTGAATAGTAACCGCTAACGTTTAGGGTTCCATCGGCCCTATTATAATGGGAACAAACTTGGCGTTCCCAATCGGAACCCACAGAGTGAATCACCAAAGGATAGTCCTTTGCGCCATCAAGTTCGCGTAGAAGA
This sequence comes from Trifolium subterraneum, assembly GCA_951799995.1. NCBI lineage: Eukaryota > Viridiplantae > Streptophyta > Magnoliopsida > Fabales > Fabaceae > Trifolium > Trifolium subterraneum. The sequence goes on along the minus strand of OX637466.1, from coordinate 11,428,179 downwards.
ACCATGGTTAAAGTAAAATTAAAACACTTACAGAAAAAAGATTAGGAATTGAAAATACCTTTACAAAATTAACAGTTGAGAAGGCAGGAAAAACGAGTTGGAACAAAATGAGTGTTATTGAAAAAACACCCTGAAGTTTTGATGATAACAAAGTATTAAATGGACAATTGGAAGTACTAATTTTTGATCCAAGTGTGCAGGCATATAGTATAATTTTAACACACAAAGATCATTTTTGAAGTTCTGATAACAATTCTTAGAGCCTCTGAAGACTACAGTTTGAAGATTCAATATTGCTTTTGAAGGGAGTTTGCCTCTGAAGTCTGTCAAAGCCTCTGAAGATGCTATCAGAAGATAAAAGCTCAGTTTATCCTAAAGAAGCATACTATGTTTTTCAGAATCCTCGTATCTCTGATAAAACCTTCTAGGATGTTCCTTTTGAAGGAAGACAGCTCATGGTGAAGGAATAATCATATAGTACAACATCCTTATCCTCAACCTTATCATCAAATGGAGCGTATAGTACAATCCTGTACTATTCTTTCTCAAATTGGTGGAGCGTTTCAACAACGAAAGAGTAGTGTAATTGATTTACTTCTTTTGGTAAAAGAGAATCAAATTCATATCCACTAATATCAATAGCTGTCATCCTTCTACAACGGTATTATCTCAAACGTCTACAATTTACTTACCTATATATAGAAGACAATCATCTTGAGAAAGGATTACTGATCAGAACTGCTACCACTGTTTATTCTAATACTACTGAGCTTACAGAGCATAACAAGACAACACACTAAGCTTCAATATCTTTTGATATTTTCATAGACTCTATTTGTATTCATTCTTAAGTGATTAAGTTAGAGAGTCTAGCTAAGCTTATATTTTTACAACACTTCTGTTCTTAACAAGTGTATTTGTGTTGAATTATTTGTATAAGTTTGTGAAGTCTCTTGCTTGTGTGCTTGAGCATTTGAGAAGTCTCTTGCTTGTGTGCTTGAGAATTTGTGTTTGTAATCTTTAGTGATTATAGTGAAATCTCTTGGAAGTGCAAGGGGACTGGACTACTCTCGGTTTGTGAGAGGAAGCAGTATAAATCTCTGTGTTCATCTTTCTCTCTCTCTCTGCTTTTACTTGTGTTGTGTTTATCTAGCATTCATTTATCCGCTGCAAATCTAACTCTGAAAGCTAGAAAAGTTTTAACTTACCAAAACACAATTCAACCCCCCCTTCTTGTGTTTTTCACCCCTTCAATTGGTATCTAGAGCTCTGGTCTGTTGCTAATCACCTTACAGTGAGACAGTAAAAGATCTGAAAAACACTTTATGTCTGGAGAGTCATCACCTTCTGCAAATACAAACAATTCTACTGATTTATCTAGTATTTCTTATAACTACAATAGAATGAACTCTACAATCAAGCATGATACAAGCAATAAGAAAGTTCCAGTATTCAGTGGAGATGCTACACGCTTTGAATGGTGGAAAGACAATATTTACCACCATATCAATGGAATTGATGATGAGTTATGGGATCTGGTAATAGAAGGAGTATCTATTGATGGTATAGGAGCTGATGGGAAAATTACTCTAGTTCAGAAGAGAGCTTTGTCTGCTGAAAACAAGAAGATTTTTGCCAAGCATAATAGAGTGAAGAATATGATGATGTCTGCTATCTCTCATGATGAATATACAAAAATTGTGGACAGATCTACAACAAAGGCAATGTATGATTCGCTTTGTGCAACCTATGATGGAAATAAGCAAGTTCAGAATGCTAAAGCAAGACTCTTAGTTCAACAGTATGAACTCTTCACAATGAAGCAAGATGAAGACATTGAGACTATGTTTTCTAGGTTTCAGACTCTGGTATCTAACCTCAGAGTTCTCAAGAAGAGTGATACTACCTCTGATCATGTATGGAAGATTCTGAACAACTTGACAGATAAGTGGAGACCAAAGGTCACAACTATAGAGGAAGCAAAAGATCTTGAGAGTATTAGTCTTGAATCTCTAATTAGCAATCTCTAGAGCCATGAGTTGGTATTGAACGCTGATGTAGCTAAGAAGAAGGAAAGGTCAGTGGCTCTGCCATCAACCAGAAGGTCTTCTAAGGCACTCAAGGCTAAAACTACTGAGATTGATGAAGAATCCTCTCTAGATGATCAAGAGGAGGAACAAGATGATGAAGAGTTTGCTATGTTTACAAGAAACTTTCAGAAATGGGCAAAAATGAACAACAAAAGCTTCAAAGGAAACAAATCAAGGAATAGTGGCAACAAAGAAGAAAAGAATTGCTTCAAGTGCAAGAAACCTGGACACTTCATTGCAGACTGTCCAGAAGCTTCATCAAAAGACAAAAGCAAGAAGTTCAGTAGTAAGACAGAAATCTTCAGAAGAAAGTTCAAGAAGAGTCTGATGGCCACATTTGAAAACTTGGAAATGTCTTCTGAAGAGGATGATGAAGAAGCCAATGTAGCACTTATGGCAGAAGCAGATTCTGATACTGATTCAGAACAAGATACAGACTCTGAAGGATCAGATAGAGTTTTTTCATCAGAATGTCAATAAAAGCAAAGTTGCTTCTATGATTTATGGTGTTTGTAGAAATAGAGGAGAAGGAATTGGTTACTCATGGTAAAACATATGGAAAACCAAGTTCTTCTGTTTGTTTAAAGAAAACCCCCACTCATCTTTATTCTACGTTTGTATCAATGAAAGGAAAAGGTCAAGCTCTGAATGCTTTAGACTCTGAAGGTATTACTGAAGTCTGTGAGACAGACTCTGAAAGAAACTCAGAGGCTGTCAATCAGAACTCTAAAACAAGTTGCTCAGAACCTAAGGATTCAGAATCTGAGATTGAGAAGTCAAAGAGTCTGGATACTTTAAAACTTAGTAACTCTAACATTCAGATTCTAAAACATCCAAAGCCTATGATTAGTAATCAAAATAAAACTTTAGAGAAAAGTAAATCTAGCAAGAGATTAGAAATACACTCAAAGTCTTGTATTGATTATCAATCAAAGCCTAAAGTTAAAAAGCAATGGACTAAGAAAACTATTTTTCAAAGAGCAAATTTTCAAAGAAAATTTTATACTAGTCCACACAGCTTTTCAAAGATACAAGCCAGAACAAAAAACTTTAGAACTAACCAACATGGACCCAGAAGAGAATGGGTACCAAGATGTGAAATTGTGCCATTCAGATTTATCTTGTAGGAAAGAATTTTTCTCAACAGATAAATGGAAGCAAGTTATCAGCAAAGGAAGAAAAGCATATGTTCCAAAACATTACTTTACTTCTGACTATGCTGAGTTGAAGAAAGACAATGACTACCAGAATGAATATCACATTGAATGTGGAGATTACTATTACAATGATTGATATTGTTTCTTATAACAGCTATCCAGCCAAAAAGAAAATTTAAAACAATCATAGTATCTGGATAGTGGATGTTCAAGGCACATGACTGGTAACAAAAGTCTATTTACAACTCTTAATTTAGAAGATGGAGTAGCAGTTGGTTTTGGTGGAAACCAGAAAGGTAAAATCAAAGGTACATGTGTTGGTAATTCTTCTCTTTTAATTAAAAATGGATGGTTTGTATATGGACTAAAACATAACCTATTTAGCATCAGTCAATTTTGTGACAATGGGTTTAATGTTTTATTTAACAAAGATTCTTGTATAGTCTCTAAAAACTCTGACCAATCCATAGTATTCAAAGGAAAGAGGATAAGCAATGTGTATAAAATCAATTTATCTGAATTGGCAGATCAAAAAGTTAAATGTTTGATGTAACATCCCGAAATTTTATCCATATTATTATTATAAAATTAAAGTATTTGTTTATAAAAAATGCGGCTATCTTTTTTTTTCAAATAGAATAAAATAACTACATCAAAACAAGGGAAATATATCTAAACATCAGGAGCAACATCCAGAGCCATGGTCTGCATATCCTCTAGGGCACGTTTGTACTTCTTAGACGTCGCCAAATCATCATTGATCTTTTTGAGTCTCTCTCCTAGAGTTTTCGTCTTGCCCTCTAGGTGAACAAGTTCACGACGCTTAAACAACAAAGCAGAAATTTCATCTTTATTACTCACACGAAGTTCCTCTTTCTTCTTGGCCAAAACCTTCAGCTCCTCTTCCAGGACCTTCATGCGGTGCGTCACTGCCTCTTCTTCAGTAAACGCTAAGTTCATGAGTTCCTCATGAACTCTCATGCTCTCTTTTAGACGCCAAGTCTCATCAAACAAGTCGGAAACCAGCTCATGATGAAGATGGTGAGCATCTTCAACAGATACAATGAAAGCTCCATCATCTGCCAAATTATCCTTGAGAAACATCACTCTCTCAAGGAAGCGTAGCTCAGCGTTAGTCAACCTTCAGGAAGCTGGCCTGAGTTCTTTAGCAAAATCAGAGAAGTCATCAGCCTGGTCAATAAAATCCTCTATGTCATGGCTGAGTAGCCCTTTCAGAGCCTTGATGATTCTGACTACAGGAGATTGAAGAACAGAAGTTGTGGAATTCATGGTTATAACAAAGCAAAGAATAGAGAAGAAGTTTGAAGTGATGAAAACAATTCAATGATCTCCTATTTATAACATCCACTAGTAGCAGAAGAAAGTGCATCGTGGGACGCAGATGAGTCCGAAAAGTTCCCCACGAACAGCAGCGGTTACCAACGGAAATTTCGCCCATTATCACCACTTCGCCTCCACTGAGCCTCATGCTTGAGGGGCTGTGGACCGGGTGTAAATATAAAGGGTGTGTTTAGAAAATGCCCATACATTATTTGGTGATCCATAAAACGGCCCAATACATACAGAAAGATCAATAACAATGGCGAGATACCTAGGTCGAGACACCTACCCCTTAGGGCGATACATGGACAAAGGGGCGAGATGCCCACAATCCCATGATCTCCCGGATTTTCACCATCACCGCTATCTTCCCCACGATCTACCCCATTTCCCTCTACCTTCCTTACGACTAGGAGCATGATCCAGAAGAAACCATTGTATTCAAAACCACGTTCCCCATTGTCGCGGTGATTTTTGGATATCGAGTTATTAATTAACTTCGAATCGCAATTTAATATTCCACCACCGATCTTTAATTTATCCGAGGGAAAGGGAAAAAGTTCGAAAACAACCCTATTTTTTAGAGAACAAGATTCGGGGGTTGGTTATACGAAGGGATGGTACTAGCACCCTAAGTATCTATAGTACTCTATAGGAACCTCTTGTTTTTATTCTAACTTTGCGCTTTATTTTAATTGCTTGAAAAAATGTATAAGTTCGGGGTAAAAAGCCGAGTAAATTTGTTTGTTTAATTTTAAGGTTTTGAAAAAAAAGGTTTTAAAGACCAAAAGCCAAGAGTGGCAAAATGTGAGTTTGATTGATGTTAATTTGCGAAGAAAGTCTATATGGTTAAGTTGATTGAAATTTGATTATGAAAATAAGACGCGGACACTTGGTTTAAAATCCAAGGTTTGTTGAGAAAATGTTTTGAGTGATAAACGACACTTGGTTTAAATTTCAAGGTTTTCGTATGATTAAAAATGTATGAATGAAGAAAATGCACTTGGTTTAAAATCCAAGGTTTTTGCGAGAAAAAAGACACTTGGGTTAAAATCCAACGTTTTAGCGATAAAAGAAGCCATTGGTTTAAAGTCCAATGCACTTGGTTTAAAATCCAAGTTTGCGGTAAAAAAGACTCTTGGGTTAAAATCCAAGGTTTTCACGATAAAAGACGTCGTTGGTTTAAAGTCCAAGGCACTTGGTTTAAAATCCAAGTTTTGCGATAAAAAAGACTCTTGGGTTAAAATCCAAGGTTTTCGCGATAAAAAGAAACATTTGGTTTAAAGTCCAAAGTTTTGAAAAATGTATGATGACAAAATATTTTTGATGCTTTTGATGTTTGAAAATGAATTGTGTTGATATTTTTGAAAGAGGTTTTGACCTCGTTTTTGAGAATAAAATGACTAACTATTTTAATTGGAATGTTGGGTTCCAAATGAAAAAGGTAGCGCTAAAAGAATAATAACGTCGCAATAAGCAAATTAAGCGCGAAGACAATCTGTAATGATATTTTGATCAAAACGGTGTCTTTTCCCTCGGAATTAATATTCTAACATTTTTTGCGGAAAGCGATAAAAATAAATATGCATGATATGCAATTTTTCATTTAGTGTACATTTATTCCTAATTACATTCTAAGGTATTTGCAAGAAAAATAAATATGTAATGAATGCAAGAGGATGCTATGCAATTTTTATTTAATATTTACATCAAGTCCTAAAATACATTCTAAAGTCCTTGCAATAAAAATAAATAATTAATTAATAAAGCAATAAATAAATTTGTTAGATTAGATGAATTATTAACAATAAATAATATCAACATGTATGAATAAAAATGATAGGTTAGTAAGTTAATAACAATAATTAAGAATAAAGAGCATGAGTAATAAAATGTTAGATTAGTGAGTAAGTATCATAAAAATAAACTTTAAGATCTAAAAAGATCTTTATTGTTAGTGCAATAATTTGACTCAAAAGCCTAAATAAGCTCTTGTTCAAATAAGCACTTATTTGCATAAGCTAAAAAAAATAAAAAAAAGCAAGCAGAGGGGGGTGCACATGTTAAAACGAAAAAAAAGGGGGGGTGCCCAAAGCCGAAATGGGGTCCAGGCCCAAGGCCCAGTCCGTTTTCAAACAAAAAAATAGAAAAAGCAAGGAATCGGATTCAATGATTTGCAGGCCTATCACGCGTGATACAGCACGCAGATATGGGATGTCTGATTGCATCAGAAGGCTGATATTTAAACAAAAATCAAACAGATCTGGGCTGTCCATTTACATGTGATAATCTGACGGCTGTGACTTAACCAGGCTTTGGGGAAGATGAATCTTCATCTTCTTCATGTTGAGGGCAGCCATGGATGGAGCTTGAAGCTCCAAACTCCAACAACTCAAAAACTCGATTTTTCATCAAAAATAAAAAATGAAGACACTTTTTCGCATGATTTTTCTCACTGTTCAAGAATCCAAGCTCGGATTTCACAGTAGAGGTATAGATTATCAAATACGATTCAAACTTTAAAACTCAAAATTTTGAAAACTCAAATTTAAACGAAATCGAACAAAATAAACCACGAAAAAGCTTCATTACATGATAATTAGTCAAAATGAAGAGATAAACAGAATTAAATCCTACCAAAGGTTGATTCTTGTTTCTGGAAGTGTATAGAAGGTGTTTGGCGGTTTAAATTTAAGAACTTGGCTTTATTTTGAGATTTTGAGGCTCTCTCTGAGTTTTTGGAACCTTCTCTCAAGTGAAATGAGTTCTGTATTTATAGAGAAATATTAGGGTTGAAGTGGTATGAAATTTGTTGATCAAAGAAGGGCAATTTGAAATTTTTTGCAAATGAGATCTTTTGTGATTTTTTTTGCACATGTGTAGTATTTTTTGTGTGATGAGGTGGTGAAAAAGAACTTTCTATTTACAATTGTAATTGGAATTGGTCAATGATTTTTTGTGATTTTGGTTTGTAATGAAAATGGATGAAAAATGATTAAAATGATTTATTGTAAAAAAAATGAAAAATGAAATAATAGGGGACAAGGGTACAATGGTAATTTTTTTTGGGCTTTAAATCAAATGAGTATGAACAAAAGAAATTTTATGTAAAAGAGAAAAAATAGAAAAGATAAATTTTGAGGTTTCTTGCAAATGAAGAAACCTTTTTGTATTACTTAGTAAAAGGGTAAATTTGGAAAATAAAAAAATGTTTATGAATAAATGTTAGTCAAAAATGGAATTTTAAAATAAATGGTGGAAAAATAAATGCAAAAAACTAAATAATTATTAATCTAAAATTAAATGCGTTAAGCAGCGTAAATGGAATAAAATACTAATTTTTACATTTTAATGAATAAAAAAAATGATAAAAAAAAATATAAGGTATAAAAATGAAAAAAAAGAAATTAAAATTCAGGATGATCAAAAAATGGGGTATGACAGATGCCCCTATTTAAGTTTCTTCCATCGGAGGTTAAAAGAAAAAGATGATTTTTGATGATGTTTTTGTTTTGGTTCGACGATGGAAGAGACTTAAATACAGAGTACACCATTTTTTGACCGGACTAAAAAATGCTATGATATGATGTTATGAGTGTTATGCTTTTGAGTGTTATGTTTACAAGTGTTTGAATGTAATGAAGATTATTTGACAAAAGTAATGAAGACAGAAAGCGATAAAGTCCTGTATGCGGACAGAAAGCAGTAAAGTCCTGTGTATGGACAGAAGTAAAGACGGAAAGCAATAAAGTCCTGTGTGCGGAGATAAGCAGATAAAGTCCTGTGTGCGGACATAAGTAAAAACAGAAAGCAATAAAGTCCTGTGTGCGGACAGAAGTAAAGACAGAAAGCAATAAAGTCCTGTGTACGGACATAAGCAGATAAAGTCCTGTGTGCGGACAGAAGTAAAGACAGAAAGCAATAAAGTCCTGTGTGCGGACATAAGCAGATAAAGTCCTGTGTGCGGACAGAAGTAAAGACAGAAAGCAGTAAAGTCCTGTGAGCGGACAGAAATAAAGACAATATCTACCAACATTGTGGGATGGTAAGGACAAGTAAAGGCAGTGTCTACCAACATTGTGGGATGGTAAGAACACAACGAGGAAATAAATTGTCTGCTGTCATTGTGGGAGAGCGAGACATGACAAGAATGTGTATTTGTCTGGACCAGACACACTGGAGATGACTTCCTTTTGGGGAAATTAACCACAAGTTTGCAGTTGTTTGTTTGCAAACCTGCTACTTGAAATATGTTTGATGGAGACATCTTTGGACCAGACTCACTGGGGATGACTCTTTTTGTGATGTATGATGGATGGAGACATCTCTGGACCAGCTACACTGGGGATGACTCTTTTTTGTGATTTATGATTGATGGAGACATCTCTGGACCAGATACACTAGGGATGACATCTTTTTTGTGATGTATGATTGATGGAGACATCTCTGGACCAGATACACTGGGGATGACTCTTTTTTCTGATGTATTGAAGCAAGACACATGATGGTCAATGCAGTATGTATGAATGATTTTGTTTGCATGTTGCACGTGAATATGAATGTATGTACACATATGTGAATGATTGTATGTATGTACATGTGAATGATCGTATGTATGTATGTATGTATATATGTATGTATGTATGTATGTATGTATGTATGTATGTATGTATGTATGTATGTATGTATGTATGTATGTATGTATGTATGAGTGTATGTATGTATGTATGTATGTATGTATGTATGTGTGAATGATTGCATGTATGTTTGAATGATATTTGTACATGACTAGATGAGATAAAAGATTGATCAGAAAAGATGAACATCGGGCCGACATATCCGTACAACCACTCAAAAGTTCTCCACTAGGGACAGCACCCTTACAGGTGAAATAAATCAGATCCTCGGGGTAAAACCCAGTATGGTGTATCAATCCATGGTAAGAATAATTGCTTCTTGGGGTAAAGCCCGTCGGTCAGAGGTTTGGCAGAAGTCGCCATTTTGTACACTGAAACCGAATATTTTCTCATGGTCTTGTTTCGACAATCATGCTTTTTGCCTTTTCTTCTCTTTTTTTTTTGAAATCCCTAACTTTTGCCTGGATCGCCCTTTCGGGTTTTCAATCCACCGGGAATATATATCTTTTTTTATTTTGTCCCTAATTTTTGTCTGGATCGCCCTTTCGGGTTTTCAATCCACCGGGAATATATATCTTTTTTGTTTTGTCCCTAATTTTTGCCTGGACCGCCCATTCGGGTTTTCGATCCACCGGGACGCTCATTTTTGCCTAAGCCGCCCTTTCAGGTTTTCGACTTAGCGAGCTGTTCTTTTTGCTTTTTTTCTACTCTTTTTTTTTTGATAGAAAGAATCAAGACTGATATGATATGCAAACTTCTCCAAGAGATGTAATTTGCTGTTGGTATGCAAACTTCTCAAAGAGATGCCATTTGCTGTTGATATGCAAACTTCTCAAAGAGATGTCATTTGCTGTTGATATGCAAACTTCTCGAAGAGATGCCATTTGCTGTTGAATGAACCTTCCAAACGGGTCTCAGCTTTTTCTTTCACTGGGGAAAAGAAAATCATACAAGCTTTTTGAAGATAACCACTTGCTGGAGATTACCGGAGAACAATCAAGTTCAGTATTCAATTGAGGAATGTTGGATCGCATGCTCAGTATATTATAGTAACACACATGTCCATAAGAACCCAAAATATCAACTCGATGATTATTGACTCAAGGAGGACGAGACATAATAACTATCTTGGCAGATCTGGATTGCCCCTGGAAACCACTTTAAGTGCCCCAAGTGAGTGAAACCTTGACTTTGTATCTTTGAAGTGTATGCCCCTGGATGTAAAGACTTGCCCCTGATCGGCAAGTTCCTGAGGTAATATGCCCCAAGTTAGGAGTGCTTTGAATTGATTTGCTCTTGATTAGACCATTTTGATTGTATTTCCTTGATGCCAAATATAAATTTGTAAACAAAATTGTTTCTTTTGAAAAATGTTTCTGATGTAATGTACATGCAAGTTTTGGAATCGCAAAAATTTATATAAAACACATGTGGTGTGTGTAAAAGATAGTTACTCAACAAACAGGTGGAGTCAGTTTTAACAATAATTTTGCTGAGCATGCTTTCAAAGTAAACCTAGCTTCAATTAGGTCTTTTGAGGGTTATAACGTGGCCTGGTTCATGGTTTTGAAAAGAAAGATGACTAGGCTCAAAATTCTGTTTTAACCCACCCACTTCTTTTTGATGTCCTTCATTCCTATATTCAATTAATTCATCAGACACGCTTTGGTTGACAAAAGGATTTCTTTTGATAATGATGTTTGAGGTTGACGCTTTGGTCGAAGTTTTGATGAGATTCTTGAAGTGACACACTTTTTCATTCACAAGCTTGTTTTAAACATTTGTGCTCTTAATCCCTAATTTTTGCATGGACCAATTCTTTTGGATTTTATGGACCATCGGGATGCCCTGAATTTTGCCTAAGTCTTTTTACCTAGCGGGCTTTTTGTTGTTTTTGTTTGTGTTTATTTTTTTGTTTTGGTGTAGGATGTTTGTGACTGTCACATGTTATTTGTGAGTTTTGTCTACTCATGACTTCCTCTATCTCAACATATTTATCCTCTTGTATTGGGATGTGTCATTGAATTAATTGAAAGACTACTCTGCCCCGGGTTAAGATTAAGGGTTTTTTATTATAGAAAGAACACCAACTTCTGGCTCGAAGGGGTTGACTACGGATTATCTCCTTGTTTCTCCGGTGTTTGGGAAGTGAAACAATGCCTTACATCATCAACCGGGTCTTACTAATAAAAGCATATATCAGCACATATCAGCAATTTTAAACATTTAGTTTACATCATCCTCCCCTCAAGTTTGAAAAGCGAAATAGAAAAACATCGCCGTTTATGGTGGCATAAGAAAAGAGTAAATACGAATGGATGGATTCCAAAATATGCATGCTCATTGTTCAGAAATTTTAATTAAAAGATACAACTTTAAAATGCAAATAAAGGCTTGGCAAGAAAGAAATTGCAATTGGAAAAGGCCTAGTGATCCTAGGGACAAACTTCTTGATAATCTTGAAAATGACAGAGGACCCATGATTAAGCTGAGGATGAACTTTGAACGTTCGAGCTCGGATCATTAAAAGATAACATGTTGGTACGGACCACATTCTGAACCTCCTTCTTAAAGGCATAATAGTGTTCAACATCATGACTGTGTGCCCCTTAGTGGAAAGTGATGAATAATTTAGCTAGTGTACTAAACTCGTCGCAAGTAATAAAATTTATAAGATTCGTATCCACAGGGATTGTGATAAATCAACAATTGCAGTTTGAAAACATATTTAGGTAAATTGACATTAATATAAAAGGGGGGATTTTTCTAGGGTTTGTTGGAGAAAATACTTTGAAATTAGGGTTTGACTTAAGAAGGAGAAGCGATTGGACCCTTTCGGTTCATCTAATTATTATTGTCTCGGTAGTTCATGTATGTTAACAAATTACCAAACTAGTTTCACGATTTGATTAAAATAAATAATTATGCTCAATCTCTTGATAACATAATCCTCTCCCTTGATCATAAACCCCGCTAATCTCTTAGGATGATTTATGATCCGGGAGGAAGTTACGCTTTAATCTTTAATCTCAATTAGTAAACCAAAATCTCTTAAGTGTAAACCAATTTTACAATAATTCCTAGGTCAATAATTTATTCCTATTCTCATAGTAAAACAAATTATTAAGTTCATCACACGAGTGATCAAATCATGTAAAGCATTAAGCACAAGGAAGAATTGATGAAACTAACTTCGTAATTAATTAAACATAACATATGAAACTACATGGTTCAAGAACAATAACAATTAGAATCCCCTAAGATCCAATCATGGAAATTTAGCTAGACATAATTAAAGAGTAAATTACATCAATAAAGGTGAAAGAAAACATTACAATAAGTTCTCTGATCGCTTTCAAAAGTCTGCCGTTTCGCCGTAAAATTTTGTACCCTGAAACTCTTGCTTGAGTCTCTTTATATAGAGATGCAGCTCCTGTTGATTTACTTCAGTTTTTCTTGGATCTTGATAGGAATTAGTTTTTTTAAACAAAATTTGTTTTAAAACTAAATATTTTCCAATCATATCTAACACACCGATTTGTTAACAAACTAATTATTTTTTTTAAATCTTTTCTTGTGCTTTCAGCAGCCTTGTACTTGACGTAACTTCCACTTATTATTGTGCAAAAATATAATAAAAACGTACTAAAAAACCTTGTAATTAGGTCTTGGAATAAGTAAAACTATAGTAATGACGTGGAGTCATCACAACCCCAAACTTGAACTTTTCCTTGTCCTCAAGGAATATCTTCATCCATCGGAAAACCTAACACTATCATCAACAATCTTATTCAAAGCATCAAAGTCAATCAAGTTAGATACCCACAATTATCATTTCAATGATCATCCCTATCAAGAATTTACTCGCATATAGATTTATAACGAAAAATCAAGAACTTTTCACAAATATTGACCAAACTTTAATCACTTCACTCCCTCACATTCTCTCCTGTTTAAAGATGGTATATATTTCACTCAATCAACACAAACATAGCCATTCTACCATAGGCTTGCAAACATTCTAGAAATCAATCAACATGCATAAGAATTCACACCTTTAGAGGACTTGAGGGTTATAACGGGGCTTAGGTTTTAGGGTAGATGTTTTTGGAAGGTAAGCAGAAAAACTTGGAGTTTCAAAGATCACCTATTTCACAAGATTGGATTATTTCAAACATTTCCCCCTTTAATTTCAAGCGTTGTCATACTAGAGAACTTATTTATCAAACTTTATTTTTCTTTTTCATATCATTTGATGTTTTCTTTTTGTGTACACCATTTTTATTTTCTATGTTCATTTTTTTTCTTTTTTTAGTTCTCTAGTACCCCACCCCAAACTTAATTTGTTGCTTATTCCAGAAGCAACCCCAAACTTAATGATGAGCATTGTGCTCGAATCATAAGTACCGTGATCTAACTCCAAGAAAATCATCTTTTTTTGTTTTCTTTTCATAATTTCAAACTTGGGTTATCAAATAAAGAACATTTTTCTTTCGGCTCAATTGGGGTTTAACGAAGGATATAATATAAGTAAAGGTAGCTTCAAAAAGGCTCAAGGTACAAACAACATGCCTCGGTGTGTAACTCATAGCAATCAATCAATTAAAAGAAAAAAAGCAAGTTCTAGAGAATTAGCTAAGTTGTGGAATCTCTCATGACAAGAAAATTTTATGTGTTTGGGCTCAAATTCTCGCGGCTTGGCCAAATTATCGAGTGGTCAATGTTTGAGAAATTTCCTCAGTTTTTCTAATTACAATCAAATATGAAAAGCAACCAATTAAGGGAGTCACAAATTCATGCATCATGGTGCTAACAAAACTGACTTATAATAACATTCAAACAAAATCATTCTAATAGTGCGCAAGTTTTCAAATAGCCAAGACATTCATCAAAGACAAAATTAAATTCAAGTAAAAAGGAAGTGAGACTAACCTTGGGTTGCCTCCCAATCAGCGCTCGTTTAACGTCAATAGCTTGACGGTCCGTGACCTAGAGGTCACGCGCTTGTTTAACGTCTCGAGGTTTGACGTCCTACACCCTCATTAGGGCGGATATTTCAGATTTGCTCCTTCCAAGTAAGCATCCATACCCATCTTGATGCTTCCTCCGTAGTCTTCTTGTGCAAGCAAAAGACGGAATTCACCCCGTCTGCGTCCCAAACCAACGCATCATCATCCTTCTTCAATTCTTCCGCAAGCAATGTTCCTTCTAGATTTAGTGGTTTTCCTTCTTTAGAATCATCATCTAGGCTTTGAAGGAATATTTCAATTTCACGCTCCCATTCTTCTTCTTGTGCATCATTTACCACCTCCTCTAGCACATCCACCTTGAAGCATTCGGGTACTGGTCCCCCAAATGTTGTGGCTTCAAACACCTGAAAGCAGATTTGTTCATCGTCTAAACGGAACATGAGCTCTCCTTTCTCAACGTCAATCAGAGTCCTTCCGGTAGCTAAGAATGGTCGTCCCAATATGAGAGGAACTTCAGCGTCTTCTTCCATATCTAGAATCACAAAATCAGTCGGGAACACAAATTCAGCACATCTTACGAAGACATTTTGCAGAATTCCATATGGATATGTGATGGATCGATCGGCAAGAGACAATTGCATCTTTGTTGGCTTAGCTACAGCACCTGGGATACGCTTCATCATGGACAAGGGCATCAAATTGATGCTTGCACCCAAGTCACATAAGGCTCTCCTAACATGCAAGTTTCCGATAGAGCATGGAATGGTGAAACTTCCTGGATCTTTCTTCTTTTGTGGAAGCTTCTTCTGAATTATGGCACTACACTCTTCGGTCATGTTGACTGTCTCATCATCCAGAGGTTTCCGTTTCTTTGTCAAAAGTTCTTTCATGAATTTGGCATAGACGGGCATCTGTTCTAACGCTTCCGCAAAAGGAATGTTCATGTGGAGGCTGTAAAGCATCTTCATAAACTTTTTGAACTGTTGATTATCCTCTTCCTTTGCCTTCTTCTTGCGCGGATATGGTAGCTTAGCATGGACTGACTTTTCTTTCTCCTTTTGGCCTTCTTTCTCTTCCACGCCTTTACCTTTCTTCTTTGCAACTAGCTTTTCATCACTTTCTATTTTTTCCTCCCTCTTATTTTCAACTAGTTCATTTTCCTCATCTTTAGGGACATTTACTCTCTCCCACTCTTTTTCAACTTCTCCCTCACTCTCATTTTTTTCTTTCTCCATGTCTCTCTTTTCTTTCGCTCCCACATCACTAGACTCACCCTTTTTCTTGCTCACAACTTCCGGTGGAGGAACTTCTCTACTTCTTAGGTTGATAGCCATACAACTTTCGTTCCTCGGGTTGTCTTTCATAGAACCTTCAAAGCAGTTATTTTGAGTAGCTGCAAACTGCCTTGTCAATTGGCCGATTTGAGTTTCCAAGCTCTTGATGGAAGCTTCATGATTCTTGTTAGCAACGTCTTGGTTGACTTTCAATTGGTTTTGGCTAATCTTCATCTCTTCAAAATTTCCTTGAGTCACCTTGATACACTGAGTGAGTGCTTCCTCTAGGTGGGAAGGGTTCCTTGGTTGAGAGTTTTGAGAAGAAGATGCTTGTAGTTGAAACTGATTTTGGTTTCTTCCCCAACCAAAATTTGGATGATCTCCCCAACTCGGACTGTAGGTGTTTGAGTATGGGTTGTTGTTGAGGAGTAAGTGTTTCATGAATGTTGTCAATTGAACGTTTATGAGCATGTAATTTGATAACAATTGAGTATTCAGCTCCGCCATCTCAAGCGTACCTGAGCAACACAAACAAACAATACCTTTCAAAAGCACCTATTCAATATACTAACATGAAGAACTAGTTTTTTTTTTTTTTTTTTTTTTTTGTATATTTTTTATTTATAGATTCTATATTTATTTTTTTCAAATTTAGAAAAAAAATAAAAATACAAGAAGAGAAAAAGATTGTTTTTTTTTTTCCGAATTTAGAAAAAAATATGATGAGAAAAAAATAAAAGATACGAAGAGAAAAAATAAAAAAAAAGAGAAAAAGATTTTTTTTTTTGAATAATAAAAAATAAAAAATCTACTAAATATGATTCCGTCGGATTGTCGATTAAATTAACAATCCCCGGCAACGGCGCCAAAAACTTGATGAATAATTTAGCAAGTGTACTAAACTCTTCGCAAGTAATAAAATTTATAAGATTCGTATCCACAGGGATTGTGATAAATCAACAATTGCAGTTTGAAAACATATTTAGGTAAATTGACATTAATATAAAAGGGGGGATTTTTCTAGGGTTTGTTGGAGAAAATACTTTGAAAATAGGGTTTGACTTAAGAAGGAGAAGCGATTGGACCCTTTCGGTTCATCTAATTATTATTGTCTCGGTAGTTCATGTATGTTAACAAATTACCAAACTAGTTTCACGATTTGATTAAAATAAATAATTATGCTCAATCTCTTGATAACATAATTCTCTCCCTTGATCATAAACCCCGCTAATCTCTTAGGATGATTTATGATCCGGGAGGAAGTTACGCTTTAATCTTTAATCTCAATTAGTAAACCAAAATCTCTTAAGTGTAAACCAATTTTACAATAATTCCTAGGTCAATAATTTATTCCTATTCTCATAGTAAAACAAATTATTAAGTTCATCACACGAGTGATCAAATCATGTAAAGCATTAAGCACAAGGAAGAATAGATGAAACTAACTTCGTAATTAATTAAACATAACATATGAAACTACATGGTTCAAGAACAATAACAATTAGAATCCCCTAAGATCCAATCATGGAAATTTAGCTAGACATAATTAAAGAGTAAATTACATCAATAAAGGTGAAAGAAAGCATTACAATAAGTTCTCTGATCGCCTTCAAAAGTCTGCCGTTTCGCCGTAAAATTCTGTACCCTGAAACTCTTGCTTGAGTCTCTTTATATAGAGATGCAGCTCCTGTTGATTTACTTCAGTTTTTCTTGGATCTTGATAGGAATTAGTTTTTTTAAACAAAATTTGTTTTAAAACTAAATATTTTCTAATCATATCTAACACACCAATTTGTTAACAAACTAATTCTTTTTTTTAAATCTTTTCTTGTGCTTTCAGAAGCCTTGTACTTGACGTAACTTCCACTTATTATTGTGCAAAAATATAATAAAAACGTACTAAAAAACCTTGTAATTAGGTCTTGGAATAAGTAAAACTATAGTAATGACGTGGAGTCATCAGAAAGCACATGTAAGATCAGTTTGCATGGATGACACCTGTTCACTAAGCATATGATTTTCTTCTTCAAAACTATTCATCTTGCTCTTCAACTTAGACCGAGTATTGTAGACACGAGTTGCTTTGTACCGAATACGCCGGGCCAATTTGCTTGACTGAGGTAGAGAGAATAGGAAAATATGAGACTTGAGTTTGGGAACTTATGAATGCATTATGATGTATGATGTGTTTATGCTAAAATATGCAATGTTTTTTTTTGTTATCGAAGGACTTATCCCAAATTAGTTGTAAACATTTAGACATGGATTTTGTAAGGAGAAAAAAGAGAAAAATTTATTATGTGTCATTTGAAATGAATGTTCTCTATAATGTTTACAAAGAATTTGTCTTAAGTCCTTCGACATCAGATGAGGAAAAAGAATTTATGAATGAGTGCATGCATGCATGATGCGGAAAACATGGTGGGGTTAAGGTATAATGTTGGAGTCAAAGGTGAAACCATCCCATATGGTATGTACTAGGGTTCATATGTACCTGCATCACGGGTTCTAATAAGTTCCCAAAGTCATCAACCGTCTTTCGAACATCACCGGCTTACGGAACTAATTCCCGGTCCAATAATATTCTCAAAACAATCTCGTTTGAGTGTAGTCTCGCGTATCGACTAATTCCAAGACCATTCTTGGTTAGCCACCGCACTACGCCCTAAAAGGCCAAGATGAGTTAATGTGATTCTAAGGTTCTCAGCTTCTCCGGACACTCACATTGATAAGTAATAACGCCGACATGACTATTCATGCCAACAGAGTACTACTATCATGAGGCCTCCACTGAGCGGGGTTATATCACATGCATCGGGATCTAAGACTATTCTTAGCCCAATACTTTGATTATACCCCATCTTATCTTATTGTTTCTCTCAAGCCCGGGTTAGGACTTATCTCACCACTCAAAGCATTCCCCTATTATATATATACAAACATTTACACAAGTAAAAGAAACAATAGCGCGAAAATAGTAATTAAAACAAGTTAGGCTCAACCCGCTTGGTTGGTCCCCAGTGAAGTCGCCATTTCTGTCGCGGTGATTTTTGGATATCGAGTTATTAATTAACTTCAAATCGCAATTTAATATTCCACCACCGATCTTTAATTTATCCGAGGGAAAGGGAAAAAGTTCGAAAACAACCCTATTTTTTAGAGAACAAAATTCGGGGGTTGGTTATACGAAGGGAAGGTACTAGCACCCTAAGTATCTATAGTACTCTATAGGAACCTCTTGTTTTTATTCTAACTTTGCGCTTTATTTTAATTGCTTGAAAAAATGTATAAGTATGGGAATTAAAGTAGTGATCGAAAAAAGTTTAAAGTTATGGAAAAGGAAAAAATGTTTTTGTTGATTTTATCGATTGCAGAGACAAGTCTCATGCCTACGTACCCGAGGGATCAAACCACCGTAGTTCGGGGTAAAAAGCCGAGTAAATTTGTTTGTTTAATTTTAAGGTTTTGAAAAAAAAGGTTTTAAAGACCAAAAGCCAAGAGTGGCAAAATGTGAGTTTGATTGATGTTAATTTGCGAAGAAAGTCTATATGGTTAAGTTGATTGAAATTTGATTATGAAAATAAGACGCGGACACTTGGTTTAAAATCCAAGGTTTGTTGAGAAAATGTTTTGAGTGATAAACGACACTTGGTTTAAATTCCAAGGTTTTCGTATGATTAAAAATGTATGAATGAAGAAAATGCACTTGGTTTAAAATCCAAGGTTTTTGCGAGAAAAAAGACACTTGAGTTAAAATCCAAGGTTTTAGCGATAAAAGAAGCCATTGGTTTAAAGTCCAATGCACTTGGTTTAAAATCCAAGTTTGCGGTAAAAAAGACTCCTGGGTTAAAATCCAAGGTTTTCACGATAAAAGACGTCGTTGGTTTAAAGTCCAAGGCACTTGGTTTAAAATCCAAGTTTTGCGATAAAAAAGACTCTTGGGTTAAAATCCAAGGTTTTCGCGATAAAAAGAAACGTTTGGTTTAAAGTCCAAAGTTTTGAAAAATGTATGATGACAAAATATTTTTGATGCTTTTGATGTTTGAAAATGAATTGTGTTGATATTTTTGAAAGAGGTTTTGACCTCGTTTTTGAGAATAAAATGACTAACTATTTTAATTGGAATGTTGGGTTCCAAATGAAAAAGGTAGCGCTAAAAGAATAATAACGTCGCAATAAGCAAATTAAGCGCGAAGACAATCTGTAATGATATTTTGATCAAAACGGTGTCTTTTCCCTCGGAATTAATATTCTAACATTTTTTGCGGAAAGCGATAAAAATAAATATGCATGATATGCAATTTTTCATTTAGTGTACATTTATTCCTAATTACATTCTAAGGTATTTGCAAGAAAAATAAATATGTAATGAATGCAAGAGGATGCTATGCAATTTTTATTTAATATTTACATCAAGTCCTAAAATACATTCTAAAGTCCTTGCAATAAAAATAAATAATTAATTAATAAAGCAATAAATAAATTTGTTAGATTAGATGAATTATTAACAATAAATAATATCAACATGTATGAATAAAAATGATAGGTTAGTAAGTTAATAACAATAATTAAGAATAAAGAGCATGAGTAATAAAATGTTAGATTAGTGAGTAAGTATCATAAAAATAAACTTTAAGATCTAAAAAGATCTTTATTGTTAGTGCAATAATTTGACTCAAAAGCCTAAATAAGCTCTTGTTCAAATAAGCACTTATTTGCATAAGCTAAAAAAAAAATAAAAAAAAGCAAGCAGAGGGGGGTGCAGATGTTAAAACGAAATAAAAGGGGGGGTGCGCAAAGCCGAAATGGGGTCCAGGCCCAAGGCCCAGTCCGTTTTCAAACAAAAAAATAGAAAAAGCAAGGAATCGGATTCAATGATTTGCAGGCCTATCACGCGTGATGCAGCACGCAGATATGGGATGTCTGATTGCATCAGAAGGCTGATATTTAAACAAAAATCAAACAGATCTGGGCTGTCCATTTACATGTGATAATCTGACGGCTGTGACTTAACCAGGCTTTGGGGAAGATGAATCTTCATCTTCTTCATGTTGAGGGCAGCCATGGATGGAGCTCGAAGCTCCAAACTCCAACAACTCAAAAACTCGATTTTTCATCAAAAATAAAAAATGAAGACACTTTTTCGCATGATTTTTCTCACTGTTCAAGAATCCAAGCTCGGATTTCACAGTAGAGGTATAGATTATCAAATACGATTCAAACTTTAAAACTCAAAATTTTGAAAACTCAAATTTAAACGAAATCGAACAAAATAAACCACGAAAAAGCATCATTACATGATAATTAGTCAAAATGAGGAGATAAACAGAATTAAATCCTATCAAAGGTTGATTCTTGTTTCTGGAAGTGTATAGAAGGTGTTTGGTGGTTTAAATTTAAGAACTTGGCTTTATTTTGAGATTTTGATTTTTTTGATGAAAATGGAGGAATTTCGGATTTTGAGGCTCTCTCTGAGTTTTTGGAACCTTCTCTCAAGTGAAATGAGTTCTGTATTTATAGAGAAATATTAGGGTTGAAGTGGTATGAAATTTGTTGATCAAAGAAGGGCAATTTGAAATTTTTTGCAAATGAGATCTTTTGTGATTTTTTTTGCACATGTGTAGTATTTTTTGTGTGATGAGGTGGTGAAAAAGAACCTTCTATTTACAATTGTAATTGGAATTGGTCAATGATTTTTTGTGATTTTGGTTTGTAATGAAAATGGATGAAAAATGATTAAAATGAATTATTGTAAAAAAAATGAAAAATGAAATAATAGGGGACAAGGGTACAATGGTAATTTTTTTTGGGCTTTAAATCAAATGAGTATGAACAAAAGAAATTGTATGTAAAAGAGAAAAAATAGAAAAGATAAATTTTGATGTTTCTTGCAAATGAAGAAACTTTTTTGTATTACTTAGTAAAAGGGTAAATTTGGAAAATAAAAAAATGTTTATGAATAAATGTTAGTCAAAAATGGAATTTTAAAATAAATGGTGGAAAAATAAATGCAAAAAACTAAATAATTATTAATCTAAAATTAAATGCGTTAAGCAGCGTAAATGGAATAAAATACTAATTTTTACATTTTAATGAATAAAAAAAAATGATAAAAAAAAATATAAGGTATAAAAATGAAAAAAAAGAAATTAAAATTTAGGATGGTCAAAAAATGGGGTATGACACCCATGATCACTTTGCAATAGTGTTACACGATTCTCAAACGACAATTAAAAAGGAACGGAGGGAGTACAAATTTTTTGTATCAACAAAACAGAATAAACTATTTTTATTCTCTTGTCGATCAGGTGACACCCGGATTTAAACT
Source organism: Trifolium subterraneum (assembly GCA_951799995.1). Lineage (NCBI taxonomy): Eukaryota > Viridiplantae > Streptophyta > Magnoliopsida > Fabales > Fabaceae > Trifolium > Trifolium subterraneum. The sequence goes on along the minus strand of OX637466.1, from coordinate 11,406,382 downwards.
AGGATAAAAGGATTTGCAGTCCCCCGCCGTATTACTCGGCCATGCCGCCAAAATGATACAAAAATATATATAAGAATATCCTTCCTCTCAAAAAACCAAAAAGGGGGTTCCAATATTTTTTTATGTGTTTGTATCTTAAATTCAGTTTTCTTCAATCCCCTTTTTCTATTTAAAAAAAAGACAAATGCGTATCTTTCAGTCGCAAAAGAAAAGTAAAAATTTTGGGATAAATAGCAACCATTAACTAAAAATTCCGGAATCATTCTTGAATTTGAATCTATTCTTTCATAATAAGAAAAAAATATAGAAATTGATACATAACCAATCAATATGTGTAATAAGGGTTAGTAGCAGTACAACAATTATGATTTAGACTAAACATGTGAAAGAGTAAAAGGTAATAATAATAAAAATAAAGCTTTAAGAGGAAGTAAAGATTGTCACATGCTCACTTAAGTGGAATATATCGTAGCCTTTAGATTAAAAATATTTTAACGGATGTGATTTGATGTCGTATTAAGTTTGACATCTTTGTGTCATTTGATCCTGTCATATATATATATGTGAAGAAGATTTCCTTCTTGAACTTGGCAGGATTTTGATGATAACAAACTCACATCACAAAAGAAGAAAACTTATGGATGCTCAAGATAAGAAATCAAGATGAAGACCAAGACTTTAGGCTTTTTATTTAAATTAATTGTAAGTATGGTCCTTATCTTTGATCTATTACTTTTAATAATTATATAACTTAGAATGCTCATAAATTATTTTAAAATTAATTAAAAATAAGTTTCTAAGTTAAATATAAAAGTCCATATGAAGCAAGCTTTTAAAAATTAATAAAAAGCTTATTTTTGAAAAATAGCTGTCAGATCAATTTAACTCATTTGGGTCGTATAACCGATTTAAAAGGATCTGTTGCTGTTTGTAATTCCAAAACAGTGCAACATTTGAATTTTGAAAACGACCCTTTTAAATCGGACCATGCGTATCAACCGATTTAATAAATCCTGGACAGAATACAGAATTTTCTTTTTTCATGAATCATTGTTATTTTAAATACATAATTTTTTTTATAAGATTTTTTGAAGGGTTGTCTTGCTTCATGGACATTTTCTAAAGTCTCTATAAATATATTTGTGATCATTAGAATTAATAACAACTTTCACATTATCAATATTTCTAAGTAAAACAATATCACTTTTTTCTCATAAACTTTAATACATATATCTTGTGAAACCTTAATTAGATTTTCATATCCGAAAAGGTTTCTGAGCACTAAGTTACATATATTATTAAAGTGATATTGATTTGATAACAGCCATACATTATTGTATATTCTTCAACACTTGTTTCAGTTGTTTGTAAATTCTCATCATAGTTTTGTTGAGAATTGTTGTTAAAGATAGTGGGGTGCTATCTTGTGTTGTATAAGAATTTCATCATAGCGTTTGGTGAAGATTCTTGTGGTTAAAGATAGTGGGATACTATCTTGTGTATGTTAGAAAGATTGTAGGATAGGTCTTGGTGTAAGGCTTGTACAAAGATTCTAGCATAGTGAATTCCTTCAAGGGTGTGAAGGGAGTGGATGTACCAATAGGGGAACCACTATAATTTTCTTTTGTCTTTCTCTTTCCCTTCTCTCTTTTATTTTTCTACATATTGAATCATACATTTGTGATAACTTTAAAAAAAAAAAAGGAATTCAAAACATCTCTAAAATAACAAAAAAAAAATTCTGCATTCACAAAATGAAAATTATTAAAGTATGATACCCAAAATGTTAAATATAAACACAATGTCAATATAATTTCGGCGATTAGGTCCTTAGAGCATCTGGAATAAGAGTATTGTAGAGAGTTTCATAGGCTAATGATACATACCTTATTTAATTTTTATCATTGGAGTTTCATGATGTGGCATAAAGAGTATCAAAATTGATGATATGATACATATTTAAGGTACTTTATTATCAATTTAATATTACAATTTTAGTTAAGACAAAGTTAAAAACATAAATATAAAAGAGACCAGCGCACCGAAATTGGCACAAGTGGGAATCAAACTTGAGACATTGAGAGGAGCATACTCCAAGGGCTCAAGCCAACGAGTTGGAATCCTCTCCATTTCTTCAAAGAAATGACAAATGCAATTACTATAGTTTTGATGTAAATCAAGAATATAAATATAGGTCTTTTGAGAATATTTGATATTATTTGAATATTTATACATTTAAACTTTAGTACTAGCATTTGTCATTTCTTTTAAGAAATGGAGAGCATTTCTACTCCACGCCACTAGGCCAACCCAAGTGGGTTGACCGCTAGTTATTAATATACGATAACCAAAGTGTAATCACCATTAGAACAAAATATGTATCAGTTGCATAAATATTACATGATATTGTAGGAAACACTTGTTAGCAATGTAAGATATCAAAAGCGATATCACCATCAGAGATACTCCTATAAGTGAGTTTTCGGATGGAGGAAATCTTATATAGGCACAAAGCCTTTAAACACAATTTAGGTACACACACAAAAATAAAAAAAAATAAAAAAAATAAATTTGTCACATTAATTAATACTCCCTCCGGTCTCATATATAAGAAACAAAAAAAAATAATTACAAAGTCTTAAATATAAGAAAAAGTTACTACAATCATTACATTTATTTTGAATATTCCAATTTTACCCTTTGTTTTACTTTTCCCCATAATAAATAATAATTTAATTTAAACAAAAAGTAAGGGTAAAAGTGAAAATGACATGTTTTTCCTAATCATTTACTCCACTTTCTTAAAGGGTGTGCCTTTTTTTTTGTTTCTTATATATGAGACCGGAGGGAGTACTACTTTATTTGTCTTCTCTTTAATGTTTGTTACATGTTGTATGTGTAACTAAGAAATACTCTCTTCAGTCTTATATATAAGAAATTTATTTTTTAGGTTCATAGTAAAGTTGATGTATCTAAACTATAACATTATCTAGATACATTAACTTTACGATGAAGCTAAAAAATAAAATTTTTCTTATATATATTACTAGAGGGAGTAATTAGGTGTACTTGTGGTGTATAAATATTTCTCTTCCCCATAATCTAAAGATTCTACTGTTAAGATGTTAGTCAACAACCGTTAAATGTTATAATAATAAATTAAATAAATTGATATAAAAAATATAATAATAAATTGATGAATTTTATATAGTTTAACGCTTACCTCGCATGAGTAGCCTCCCACTATATAAAAGTTGCAACAATACTGGTCTTAAGAAAAACACAAAAATAGTCCGTACTACTCCTAACTAAGAACAACTTGTTTAAACCACCACCATGGGAAACGAAACTGAAACCCAAACCGGGTTCAAACTAGTTGGCTTCAATAACTTCGTCCGAACCAACCCCAAATCAGACCGGTTCAAGGTCAAATGCTTCCACCACGTCGAGTTCTGGTGCACCGATGCTACCAACACCGCACTCCGTTTCTCTCATGGTCTAGGAATGCCAATCGTCGCTAAATCTGACCTCTCCACCGGTAACTTAACTCACGCTTCTTATCTCCTCCGATCCGGCGACCTCCATTTCCTCTTCTCAGCCGCTTATTCCCCTTCCATTTCACTCTCATCTCATTCCTCAACTGCCTCCATTCCATCCTTCGACGCTTCCACCTGCTTCGCCTTCTCCGCTTCTCATGGCCTCTCCGTCCGTGCTATCGCAGTTGAAGTCGATGATGCTGAAATGGCCTTCACCACAAGCATAAAGCACGGTGCAATTCCGGCATTTCCTCCGGTCATCCTTGACAACCGCGTCAAACTTGCTGAAGTTTGTCTCTACGGTGACGTTGTTTTGCGTTATATCAGTTACAACAATGATTCAAATTCAAAATGCAGTTTTCTCTTTTTGCCGGGATTCGAATCTCTATCAGATTCAAATCTATTCTCCAAGTCATCACCGCCAGACTTTGGATTCCGGCAACTAGACCATGTCGCCGGAAATGTACATGAACTTTCATCGGTGGTGAAGTATTTAAATGAATTCACTGGTTTTCACCAGTTCGCTGAATTTACAGCGGATGACGTTGGAACCGGTGAAAGTGGTTTGAACTCGTTGGCATTGGCGAACAATGATGAAACAGTGTTGTTAACCGTTATTGAACCGGTTCATGGAACGAAGAGAAAGAGTCCGATAGAAACTTATTTGGAGCACAATGAAGGTGCTGGGGTGCAGCATTTGGCGTTGATTTCAGATGATATATTTAAGACATTGAGAGAGATGAGGAAGAGAAGTGGTGTTGGTGGTTTTGAGTTTATGCCTTCTCCTCCATTTACTTATTATAGTAATTTGAAGAAACGTGTTGGAGATGTTTTGAATGATGAACAGATTAAGGACTGTGAGGAGCTTGGGATTTTGGTTGATAGAGATCATGAGGGTACTTTGCTTCAGATTTTCACTAAACCTATTGGAGATAGGTATGCTTTTTTTTTATCATAACACATAACAAAATACATCTAGATGTATAATTTTTTTTAATGGTAAATTGTTAATTATTAGCTATGAAGCATGGAGACTCCTCAGATTATCCGAGTCCCGTGTCGGACACAGGTCGGTGTCGGACACCGATACGATACTGTCACTTATGATTACACTTAATTATGTTTTTTCCTCAAATTATTATTGGTATCGATGTATGAGTGTCCATGTTGTGTCCGGTTTCTACGTCTATGTTCGTGCTTCATAAGTTATTACTTATTATTACAATGTGTGTTAGCTTTTCCCTTTGCTATATGATTTGAACCAATTGTATCTTCAACTCCTTAACATTTAACCCAATTAGTTTAATTAGTTGAGTTATCCATCTGATCCCATTAAAAGGTGTAATTTGAACTAATTAATTACTAGTTTAGTGCGTTAATAGATTAATAGTAAATATAGTTGCCAAAAATGAATGTTTTTGGTGTAAGCATTTTCCTTAATATTATTATTACTATATGAGAGTGTTTTTGTCTTCTTACTTTGCTCACCCTATTTGCTTCTTAAATTATCAATTTTATTAGTGTTTGTGTATTTATAGCCCTCTTGCTTTGTAAAATGGGGGATGATGACTTTTGTTTAATGTGCAGGCCAACCATATTTATTGAGATAATTCAGAGAATTGGATGCATGGTGAATGATGAGGAAGGTATGGAATACCAAAAAGGAGGTTGTGGGGGATTTGGGAAAGGCAATGCCTCTGAGCTTTTCAAATCCGTTGAAGAATATGAGAAGACTTTGGAAACTTGGAGAAGAACCACATAATTCATTGGTTACTATGTCTTAAATATGGTAGATCCTTGTTTGTCTCTATTTCTAATGAGTTTTCTTGTTCTGTTCTCGTTGTGTCTTTGAAGAGCTTTAGTTTTGGTGGTGTTGTGCTTCCTTGTTTGTAATTTTATTTACCGTTTTGTTTTCTTAACTTATCATAGAGATTGTTAGGTTCTGATGAAGAGTACTTCTGGTGCATTTTTATTTTTCTGCTCTTGTACCGTTTTCATTTTATATTTATATATTATGTATTTACCATTAAAAAAAAGGGAGATTCTATGGTGCAGTCCTCATTTTGACTTTATGGGTGAAGTCATTTTAATTGACCAATAGAAAACCAATTAATTCCACATCAGCGTAAGTCTATGGTGAGTCTTTTTTTTTAACAAATTTTTGTTTATTGTATGAGTCATTCATAAAGTGAATAATCATTTACAAATTAGAAACTAAAAACAACTAAAAATTAAACTTAAAACAAAATAGATAATAATTCATAATTTATAATGTTTTTTATTTGACCAAATTAAGAATGAAATTGAAATCCCTAAATCCCAAATTCCCATCCTAATTTTAGTCTTCCATCTTCTTGTTCTTCCTGAATTACCAATCACCATTTCTCCAACATCATTTATCAGATCTCTCTCTCTCGAACGTTTGACTCTCTTCTCAGCTCTGCTCTCATCAGTTGGCTTTCATCTCTACTCTCGCCGTTGGTTCTCTCGAACGAGATTCACAAAAAGAGAAGAAAAAATGAATCGCGGTGGTGTTGCCGGAGCTAAGGGAAAGAAGATGGGTGCAACCTTCACCATTGACCGTGCTAAACCAGTTGAAGACAAGATCATGGACATTGCTTCTCTTGAGAAGTTTCTTCAAGAGAGGATTAAGGTCGGCGGTAAAGCCGGTGCTCTCGGTGATTCGGTCACCGTTACCTGAGAGAAGTCTAAGATCACTTCTCATTACTTTTAAACGAGGATTTGCAGAAGCGTTAAGCAAGGTAAGATATGTGATGCTTAGCAAATATTTCAGCTTCGTGATTACCTTAGCAACCGTCTTTTCAATACGAACACCGCAACCTTCTTTTTCAATCTCGCCCTTGAATGGAGATTTTCTGTGACTTTGTTGGTGATGAAGAGAAGAGACAGATAGATACAAAACAATTGTGGCTAACAAGAGAATTGCAGAACGAAGATGAGAAGGGCAGAGCGATGGAGAAATTTTGGCGATGAAGAGAACTGAGAACAGAACACGACGTTAACTTGTTTTTTTTTTTTTTTTTTTTTTTTTTAATTTTAGTTGTAACTTTGTTTTAATTGATTTAAAATTAGAATTAAAATTAAAAACAATTTAAAGATTTAGTCAAAAAAATAAAAAAAACAATTTAAAGATTGGGGTAATTTTATAACTTTTAATATAGTAGGAATTTAGTTGTAATATTAATAGATATTAAAATACATGGTAAGTACCATATAAGTAGTATGTACTATATAATTCAAATTCTCATTGACTGGGTCAACACTGCTTTTCTATTGGCCAGATTATGACTTCACCAATGAAGTCAAAATGAGGACTTCACCATAGAATTTTCCTAGAAAAAATCATTGGTTACTGCATTGATTTTTGGAAAATGTTCTGTTGACAATCATGCTTCTTTTTTCTTTTTATAAGCAAAAGAGACAAGTGACCCGTTTGTTTCAGTTTTAAAAAAATAGATTTTTTCTTTATATTTTTGAAAATAGATTTTGTAAAACCATTTTTCAAAATATTACAAGTTTTTTTGTATTCACTTTTTTTAAATTGAAACACTAATTTTGACATCATATAACATAAATGTACATTATTGAAGTTCAAAACATAGTCAAAATCGCAATTTTTTCAAAATGTTGTATTTCAAAAATGATTTTTGTGAAAATCTATTTGAAATAGCTTCAAAATTAAGCGATTTTTTGAAATTTTGATATCCAAATTTTTTTCAATAAAATGATAAAATACCTAAAATAACATTTTAATAATAACTATTCAAACAAAATTTTCATTTGAAGCTTTTATAAAAAAAATATTTGTAAATTTTTTTTATACAAAATTTTCTAACACTACAAAATCTATTTTCAAAAAATCTAAAACAAACGGACGCTAGGTCTTTGGTAATATATATCAAAGCAATTTTTTTTTGTTAATATATATCAAAGCAATTTAAAAAATGCTTTTGTAACAAGCCATAAGGTCTTTGGCTTCTTAAAAAAAAAACCATAGGATCAAAACACCAAAAAGAAAAAGAAATACAAAATTTATGGCCATACCGACCACTAACCCAAGCTCAAGAAATAACTTTGATGTCGTTCAAAAGAAAAGATGCAATCATACTGGTCCCGCTGAAAATCACACTGTTTCTAAGTTTTCATAAACTCCACGTTGTTGTCAAACAAATTAGATTTCTAACCCGCTCATATTTATTTTTGTTTTTACCATGTCACCAAACACATTAAAATGATTTCATTCTTCGGCCAGTGTTTGGTACTCATTTCTAAACCAATTAAAAACCGCTTCCCGCATACTATTAACAAAAGAGCAATGAAAGAAAAGATAGACACCATCCTCAAAAAATAAAGAGCATAAAACACAAGGCATAATGCAGGAGAATCATACTTCTAAATACTACTGCTTTTGATCTTGATTATAATAAAAGTTTCACTTTTTAAATATATTCTAAGTTTTATGGGTTTAGACTATAATATTTTTAATGTATCTAAAATGTTTATACTTTCTTATAATTAGGATTGGATAGGATACAGTAATATCTTGAAAAAATAAAATTGAGAATAATATATATAATACAGTATGTGTGTTGGCATGTCATAAAAAGAGAAGGATCAGGAAAATAAAATAATACGTTTGGGTGTTAAAAATTTAGAAGTGTCCAAAAATTGTTGTTGGACCAATGAAAAACACTTGTAATCATCGTTTGTCGGCGAAATGTTTGATACCCAACTAATTATATTGTTGGGGTGCACATGCATGTACATCTAATTAAAAAGAGAAATGTTATTTAAACATTAAAGGAGATATCTCTACAACATTAAAGGGAATAATCGGGGATTTCTTCAACACATTTGGTTAACTGACATTAACCAAATTTGATCTCTAACTCCTCAACTATTTGTTTACGAGAAATTGTATATGTGACACATTTTGATTGTTTGCGGATGATAAAGTTAAAACAAAGTTAAAAGTAACTTTTTTTCAAGTTTGAAAGATTTTATGCCTACAACATCAAGCGGAGTCACGTGTATATAACCGGGGAGTTCTTCAACACATTTGGTTAATGGGGCATTAACCAAATGTGTTGAAGAACTCACTGGTTATATACACGTGACTCCCCTTTGATGTTGTAGAGATGTCCCTTTTTTTGATATTTAAATAACATTTCTAAATTAAAAATTATGAATGTTACTCTCTCCATCCCACAATGAATGAACCAGTTGACTGCTTCATAATGACAATAATAGTATCCGCACAATAAAAAAATGTTAAGAATTTCAAAAAAGTCAATTGTCAAAATTATATAATTGTTAACATTTTTTTATTGTGCGGATACTATTATTGTTATAACCACATTTTTATTTTTTTGTTGATATCAAAATTTAGGGTGATGGGATGGTGCTTTAGTCTAAGACAGGGAATGCCTTAGGGCTCAAAGAACGCTTACAAAGATAATTATATTTACCTCCCTCGAAAGACACTTATAATCACATCTTTATTTCTATTTTGTTGAATCAACCCAAATAGATTTACTAAAAGTTTTTTTTTTGTTCCTTTATGTATTGAACTTTTGGTGATTAATAAAATGCATTAAGTTTGTTTTGTTTCGTTCAAAAAAAAGTTTTTATTTGTTCTTCGCGATTTAAGCTCACTAAATCTTCCCCTCACGACTCAAGTGTGAATGAATTGTTCCACCATACTCACTTTCTTAATTTCTACATGAAATCATCTTCGCCACAGGCAAAGTCTTTGTCATCATATCTGAATCATTCTCGTTAGTATGGATCTTCTCAAGTAAAAATGACTTCATCTCCAGCGCTTCTCGTATCCAATGACACCGCACCTCAATATGCTTTGACCTGGAATGAAATGTCGAATTCTTGCCGAGATGGATTGCACTCTGACTATCACAAAACAACACAAACTTCTCTTGCTCAACACCTAACTCTTGTAGGAATTTCTTCATCCACAAAAGTTCTTTGGCCGCTTCAGTAGCTGCAATATACTCAGCTTCAGTAGTGGATAAAACAACACACTTCTGTAACCGTGATTGCCAAGACACTGCTCCCCCCTGCAAAAGTCATCATATAACCACAAGTAGATTTTCTACAATCAAGATCATCTTCCATATCTTCATCTGTGTAGCCATCTAACACATGATCATCACCTCCAAAGCATAAACATGAAGGTGCGTAGAGAAAACACAAGATGGGGGGGGGGGTTGAATTGTGTTTTAGATATTTAAAAACTTTTCAAGATATTTGTACCTATCAGAGTCTTTAAGCACAGCGGAATGATTAACACAACCAACTTGAATTTAAGAGAATGATGGAAGAGTAAATGAGAGAGTGAGAGAGAGAAAAAGACACAAGAATTATACTGGTTCCCCTCACAAAACGAGAGTACTCCAGTCCCCTTGCACTTCCAAGGGATTTCACTATAATCACTAAGATTACAATTCAGGTGCTCAAGCACACAAGCAAGAGACTTCTTTGCTCTAGGTCACACAAGACAAAGAGACTTCCTTGCTCTAGTCACACAAGATTAGAGACTTCCTTGCTCAGAGTCACACAAGACTAAGAGACTTCCTTGCTCAGAGTCACACAAGACTAAGAGACTTCCTTTGCTCTAATCACTAAGATTAAGACTTTTCCAAATTACTCACACAGGAGTAATACTAGCTTCTAAGCTTAAAACTATTACAAGATAATAACTTCAGAGGCTTGAGCTAGTTTCAATTCTCACTTAATTCCGAGAGATATTTTCTATTACAATTCTTTGTTCTCACTTGATTCTGAGAGATATTTTCTATTGAGGTTCCTTAGTCATCAATTCTTTCTTTCATGTATATATATGAGTTGGAGAAAGATATTGAGACGTTGTAGAAATTCCCGTTGTAAATGGACAACTGTAGCTTTTGAATATCCTTTGAACAAAGCCACGTCTTCTTCGCAGTTAAGCTTCACTTTTACTGTCTGTCCAAAATACAGTAATAAGGTACAACATGCTCCTAGAGAGAGTAGGATCACATCCTTTATGACCGTTGTAATTAGTTGTCCTTAAACAAATCATCAGGCTTGGTAAGAGTAGTTGATGTAGCCTTTCTGATGACTAGAGGAATTTCCTTTGCTTCTGATGAACCTTTGATGTCTTTGAAGTCTGATTGGTCTTGAATAAATGGCCTCTGATAGTCCTTTGTAATTCAACTTCTGAACGTCTTGATCTTCTGAATAACTCTTGACTAGCAGATAGCTTCTGAACTCTTGTAAGCATCTGAACGTCTCTGAGCTTCTGAACTTCTCTAAGCTTCTGAACTCTTTCAGAGTGTAAAGATTCAGACTTCCATAAGGTTCTGAACATATTTAGCTTCTGACCACGTTTTAGCTTCTGAACTCTTTCAGAGTGTAAAGATTCAGACTTCCATAAGGTTCCTTCAGAGCTTAAACCAAGTGTGCTCTTAATATAACTTTGGATTCTCCTGCACACTTAATTTAAACATTAGTAACATCAATTGTCCATTTAATACTTTGTTATCATCAAAACTCAAAGGTGTGTACTAAAACACATTTTGTTCCAACAAAACATACTTTAGAAGTGCCTCTGAGGTATATAAGAATCCAATTCACTGCTTGCCAATGATTTTTACCAGGAGTAGAGAGAAACCGGCTAACAACACCAATTGCATGTATGAGCAATGTCCGGCCTTGTGCATACCATGGCATACATCAAACTACCAACTGCGGACGCATAAGGAACCTTCTTCATATCTTCTTTGTCTTTCTCACTTGTAGGGCATTGTTCTAAACTCAATTTGAAATGACCAGCAAGTAGAGTACTCATGGGTTTTAACTTGCTCATGTTAAACCTCTATAATACCTTCTCAATGTAATTTTGTTGAGACAGCCACAATTTACCATTCTTCCTGTCACGAGAAATTCTCATGCCAATGATTTGCTTTGCAGGACCCAAGTATTTCATTGCAAAAGACTTGTTTAACTCTTCCTTCAAGTTTTGAATCTTCTTAGTGTCATGACCAACAATCAACATGTCATCCACATATAGCAAAAGAATAATAAAATTACCGTCAGAGAATTTCTTGACAAACACATAATGGTCAGTTGTAGTTTTACCATATCCATGCTTCCCCATGAATGAATCGAATTTCTTGTACCATTGCCGTGGTGCTTGCTTGAGACCATATAAACTTCTTCAATCTACAAACTGAAGGTGCGTGGGAGAAAACACAAGAAGGGGGGGTTGAATTGTGTTTTAAGTTTTTAAAATCTTTGACAGATAATAGTATCTATCAAAGTCTTTAAGCACAGCGGAATACTTAACACAACCAACTTGAATCTAAATGTAAAGATGGAAGAGTAAATAAGAGAGTGAGAGAGAGAGAGACACAAGGATTTATATTGGTTCCCCTCACAAAACGAGAGTACTCCAATCCCCTTGCACTTCCAAGGGATTTCACTATAATCAAAAGATTACAATCCTAGTGCTCAAGCACACAAGCATGAGACTTCCTTGCTCTAAGTCACACAAGACAGAGATACTTCCTTGCTCTAAGTCATACAAGACAGAGAGACTTCGTTTCTCAAATCACAAAGATAAGAGAATTTTCCAAATTACTCACGCAGGAGTAAATACTAACTACTAAGCTTAAAACTATTACACAATAATAACTTCAGAGGCTTTAGCTAGTTTTCAAGTTCTCACTTAATCTTGAGAGATGAAACATTTGAAGATCAGTTATTCTCAATTTCTTACTTTCACATATATATATATGATTGAGGAAAGATATTGAGACGTTGTAGAATCCCGTTGTAAATGGACAGCTGTTGATTCCTTATTGCTTAAGCTGTAACTTTTGAATTTACTCTAAGCAGAGCCACGTCTTCTTCACAGTTAAGCTCACGTTTTACTGTTTGTCCAAATACAGTAATAAGGTACAACTAGCTCCTAAAGAGAATAGGATCCCATCCTTTATGACCGTTGTAATTAGTTGTCCTTAAAGAGATCATCAGGCTTAGTAAGAGTGGGTGATGTAGCCTTTCTGATGACCAGTGGAATTCTCTTTGCTTCTGATGAACCTTGATATCTTGAAGTCTGATTGGTCTTGAATATTTGGCATCTGATAGTCCTTCGTAATTCAGCTTCTGAACGTCTTCATCTTCTGAATAACTCTTGACTAATTCCAAATAACTTCTGAACTCTTGTAGGCATCTGAATGTCTTTGAGCTTCTGAACTTCTCTTAAGCTTCTGAACTCTTGTAGACATCCTGATCCCTTTTGAGCTTCTGACCACGTTTAGCTTCTGAACTCTTTCAGAGTGCAATGATTCAGACTTTCATAAGGTTCCTTCAGAGCATAAATCAAGTGTGCTCTTGTATAAACTTAATATTTTCCTGCACACTTAATTTAATCATTAGTAATATCAATTGTCCATTTAATACTTTGTTATCATCAAAACTAAGGGTGTGTACCAAAACACATTTTGTTCCAACACAAACAAGCTCTTCTTTGCCTTTGACTTCAAAGCCCTCAGGTTGCTCCATATAGAGCTTGTTGGTGTTTTGTATGTTGGCCTCATTTTGTAAAAAAATTTCTAGCAAGATGTTGGACCAAATGCCGTAGCATGTGGGTACAACATCTGTCGTGACAGTAATTTTCGTTGTATTTATGCGCCATATCTTTGAAGATTCGCCTAAGCAATATTTCCGCCTTTCCTTATATACCAAGATGCACGTTTTCATTGAGGTTTTATAAGGCGGCTGCACCAGGTTATATTTTCATAATATGCTACGCCATTTATGGAAACAAGAGATTTTATCCAAGAATATGTGTGCTGGACTTTTCCAAAGAACAGCTGTATTGTAAAGCCCAAAACGAAGACCTAGCCCATGTTAACTCAGGGTATATATATGTCAAGACTAAAAACCTAAAGACTACTGAAGCCGTCATTTTGAAGAATAGAATTTTAGGGTTTGAGTCTTGTTAATTGTGAGCCTTTCTTGTGTCTCCTTGATGCAAGTTTAGGACTGTGATTGAGTTGTAATTTGTGTAATCTCTCCTAAGCTTTTAAGTACGGAGAAGGTTTGTTTTCTGGGTGATTGAAACCATTCTGTTTGTATCGTTGTTATAATCACAGGGTGTATGATTGAAAGGAAGTGAGATGGGGTCTCAAACTTAGGAGTTCCTAGGTTGAGTATAGCACGGGTAGAGTCTAGGAGATAAGTCGTAGGAGATAAGTCGTGAACTTGAGAAGTTTGCTGAGGGCTTTGATCTAGATCTATTATAGTGTATTCCTTCCTGGCTTGGTAGCCCCCAGAGTAGGTTGTTGTTTACGCCGAACTGGGTCAACAATATTCTGTTATTTACGTTTACTGTCTGTTGTTTTTAATTGTTCATTTATCGCTACTGTGGACATATGTTATAACATCTGTCTTGGTATTACGACTTGTTACATACGACAAGTGCTATAGCTTCTGTCATAACATCTGTCCCCAGTAGGCGCCAGAATTTCAATTGGCATCTGAGCAGGCACCCTATTCTGTGTGGGTAAGGACCAGGGAAGTTACTTTCTGGCATAATGAACAAAGAAGGTGGTTTCATCAACAAACCTCCTTTGTTGGATGGATCAAACTATGACTACTGGAAGTCCAGAATGGTGACCTTTTTGAAATCTCTTGATAACAAATCATGGAAAGCTGTATTAAAAGGGTGGGACCATCCATTATTTAATGACGTAGAAGGGAAGCCAACTACTGAACTGAAACCTGAAGTTGATTGGTCCAAAGAGGAGGATGAATTGGCACATGGAAATTCCAAGGCGCTAAATGCTTTGTTTAACGGAGTGGACAAAAATATATTTCGCATGATCAAGCAATGTACTGTTGCTAAATATGGCTGGGAAATCCTAAAAACCACTCATGAGGGTACTGCCAAAGTGAAGAACTCAAGGCTACAACTTCTTACTGTCAAATTTGAGAACCTTCAAATGAAAGAGTATGAAACAGTACATGATTTTCACATGACTATCTTAGAGTATGCTAACAACTTTGATGCCTTAGGGGAGAAGCTAAGTGAGGAAAGAATGGTAAGAAAAATGCTTAGATCTCTACCTAAGATGTTTGACATGAAAGTGATAGCTATAGAAGAAATGCATGACATATCCTCAATGAAACTTGAAAATCTAGTTGGATCTTTACAAACGTATGAGTTGGCTGCTAAAGAAAAGGATGAAAAGAAAAAGAAAAGTATAGCCTTTTCCTCTAGCACTACTGAAAATGAAGAAGTAGAGAATGTCCCAGAAACAGATGAAAGTTTATATGAGGCTATAGTTTCTCTTGGAAAACAGTTTAATAAAATACTTAAGCAGATGGACGGAAGACCCAGGACAAATGCTAAGGGCATCTCTCTTGACAGTACTAATAAGTTCAATAATCTAAGGAAACCAAGACCTGAGGACATGGATACTCAAGAGAAAGGTGTACAGTGCGATGAGTGTGAGGGATATGGTCATATTAGGACTGAGTGTGCGACATATCTGAAGAACCAGAAGAAAGGAATGACGGTCACTTGGTCTAATGAGGATGGCTTTGAAGAAGATCAGGATACTGAAACTGTCAAGCACATTACTGCCCTTACTGGGATGTGTATGTCTGACTCAGATGATGATGAGTTGACTTTTGATGAATTAGCTGTATCTTACAAAGGATTGTGAGGAGTGAAGAAGTTTGTCAAACCCTTGGTAAGCAGAAAACTCTTATAGCTCAGCTACAGGCTGAAAAGGTGGAGCATCTGTCACAGATATCAGGTCTCAATGCTCAACTACAGACTGAAAAGGCGAAGCATCTGTCTCAGACACCTGCTCTTAATGATGAGGTAACCACGTTGAACTATAAACTGACTAGTTTGAATAAACAACTTAGGCTGTTGAATAATGGAACTAAGAGGCTAGACATACTTGTTGAGGGGCAAGTTCCTGGAAAACCAAAGGGGATTGGAGTTGAATATACCTATCCTAACAAGAAAAAATTTGTTCCTGCTAAAGAGGCATATGATCCTACTGTAACCAGACAGATGCCACAACATCCCCAACAACATCGATCTGCTAAGTCTAGATCTAAATCCAAGTCCAAAGGATGGGTTTGTTATCACTGTGGTAGAAAAGGTCACATTAGACCTTTCTGTTTTAGGTTGTATGGGTTCCCTGAAAATTTTACCCCACCTAAAAGTGAACCTTTCATTGTCAATACAAAGAAAGAATGGAAACCTAAGAATGATGATGTTGCCCACATACCTAAGAGTCATATGAATTTAAGAAGTATGAAGAAGCCCATACTAATGGAATCTATCAATGTTGTGATTGATAACACATCATATGACAAAGAGACCAATGCTATGACAGATGGTGAAACATCTGTGTATCAGTCAGATACTACTGCAAGTGAAAAAAATTCAGAGTTCAACACTGAAAGTACCATCTCTGAATCAAATGATGCTCCATTAAACAAGGGACTTTCCATTATAACCCAGAAGAACCATCCTAACGAGTTCATTATTGGAAACCCAGATCGATGAATCACTACAAGATCCAAAGATGTAATTTCTAAACCTTGTTTTGTCTCTAAAGTTGTGAACCAAGGTCTTATAGCAACTGAAAAATAGCTGGAAAATATCTACTCTAAAGTTTTAAATGATGAGCAGTTTGACAAGTCAAGGGGCTCTGTAGGTAGTTGCTTGTATGAGAATTTATAGCAATTACAGTTGCGGGAGCGTGCAAACAAATACTTTCTATTCACTATAACTAGAGTTGCACGAGAAATAAGGGAAATCATTTTCATTCTACAAACTGTTGAAAATGTAAGTTCTCTTGTAACTCCGTCTTACTCGATTAATGTTCCCACAATCCCTTTTTCTTATGTGGACGAAAATATTGATGTTACTGAAACTCTCATTGCTTCTGTGAGTATTGTTGTCGCGGTGATTTTTGGATGCCGAGTTATTAATTAAGTTCGAATCGCAATTTAATCTTCCACCACCGATCTTTAATTTATCCGAGGGAAAGGGAAAAAGTTCGAAAAAACCCTATTTTTTGGAGATCAAGGTCCGGGGTTAGTTATACGAATGGAAGGTACTAGCACCCTAAGTATCTATAGTATCCTATAGGAACCTCTTGTTTCTATTTCTAACTTTGCGCTTTATTTTTAATTGCTTGTAAAAATGTATAAGTGTAGGAATTAAAGTGATGATAAAAAAAAAGTTTAAAGTGAAAAAGAAAAAAAAGTTTTTTTGTTGATTTTATTTGATTGGAGAGACAAGTCTCATGCCTACGTACCCGAGGGATCAAACCACCGTAGTTCGGGGTAAAAGTTACGAGTAAATTTGTTTGTTTGATTTTAAGGTTTTTTTGAAAAATGGTTTTAAAGACCAAAACCAAAAAGTGGCAAAATGTGAGTTTGATTGATATTAATTTGTGAAAAAAGTCTATATGGTTAAATTGATTGAAATTTGATTATGAAATAAGACGCTGACACTTGGTTTAAAATCCAAGGTTTATTGAGAAAATGTTTTGAGTGATAAAAGACACTTGGTTTAAAATCCAAGGTTTTTGCATGATTAAAGATGTATGAATGAAGAAAATGCACTTGGTTTAAAATCCATGGTTTTTTTGGCGAGAAAAAGGAACACTTGGTTTAAAATCCAAGGTTTTAGCGATAAAAGAATCCATTGGTTTAAAGTCCAAGGCACTTGGTTTAAAATCCAAGTTTGCGATAAAAAAGAACTGTTGGGTTAAAATCCAAGGTTTTCACGATAAAGGGGGCCATTGGTTTAAAGTCCAAGGCACTTGGTTTGAAATCCAAGTTTGCGATAAAAAATAACTCTTGGGTTAAAATCCAAGGTTTTCCCGGTAAAAGAAGCCATTGGTTTAAAGTCCAAGGCACTTGGTTTAAAATCCAAGTTTTGCGATGAAAAAGAACACTTGGGTTAAAATCCAAGGTTTTCAGGATAAAATGAAACGTTTGGTTTAAAGTCCAAAGTTTTGAAAAATGTTTGATGACAAAGTATTTTTTGTGCTTTTGAGAATAAATTGCTTTGATACTTTTTGAAAGAGGTTTTGACCTCATTTTTGAGAAGTAACTAACTATTTCAACTGGAATGTTGGGTTCCAAATTAATAAAAAAAGGTAGCGCGAAAAATAATTCTAACGTCGCAATAAGTAAATTAAGCGTGAAGACAATTCGTAATGATATTTTGATCAAAACGATGTCTTTTCCCTCGGAATTTAATATGCTAAAGTTTTTTGCGGAAAGCGATAAATAAATATGTATGAGATGCAAGTTTTCATTTATAGAGTACACTTGTTCCTAATTACATTCTAAAATATTTGCGAGGAAATAAACATGAAATGAATGCAAGAGAGAGGATGATATGCAATTTTTATTTATAGTTACATCAAATCCTAAAATACATACTAAAGTCCTTGCAATAAAAAAAATAGTTAATTAATTAGGCAATAAATTAATTGTTAGATTAGCAAGCAATAATAAAGTATGTTAGTAACAATAATAATGATAAGTTAGTAAGTTAGTAATAATAAAGAATAAAGAGCATGAATAATAAACGTTAAGTTAGTAAGTTGGTATCAATAATTAGAAATAATGAACATAAATAAAAATGTTAGATTAGTGAGCATAAATTAAAGCCAAAATAAACGCACATATAATCATGAAAAAAATAAAAAGAACCTCAAATTAGTGCTTATTTTGGATTTAATAGCTCATTGAAGCGCATTCCATAAGCACTTTTATCATAGGTTAAAAAAAAAGAAAAAAAGAAGGGGTGCAAATATTAATATGAAAATAAAGGGGGGTGCAAAAATCACTACTGGGTCCAAGCCCAGCTGGGGGTCGTGGCCCAGTAGGGGGTGTATGAAGCAAAATGTAAAAAACATATCAGAGCCGTCTGATTGATCAGACAGCTCCGATTTGATCACAGGTAAAACAGATTAGGAACGTTAGATCAAATCTGAAGGCTAAGGCGCGCAGGTGCATCGTAAGGACCTGCACTTGCACGCACAGGATCAGAAAGGGGGTTATAAAAGGAAAAAACCCTAAAAACATCACATTTACACAGAATGCTTCTCTCTCTTCTAGCCGTCGCTAGTCCCACCTTCTCTCATCTCTCCCTCACGTTTTCTTTCTCTTTTCACTCATCTAACCCATTTTCAAAAAAACAAAACAAACATCAACCTTGTATATTTCATCCGTTAAACCCAAATCTAAGCGAGATAAACATAAAGAAAAACTACAAAGGCCAGATCGGAAGAATGAGAAACAACCTTTGTGATTCGGCTCTTAAAACTCTTCTTCTCTTTCTTTTCGTTTTGTATTCGGTTCTAATGTTTTGATTTGGGAAATTTTTTTGTGAAAAGATGATGATGGTTTGTGTGGTTCTGTTTCGGTTATGTTCGTTTTGGTTTCGATGGGTTTGATTTTTTGATTCTGGATTTGCGATGATGATGTTGTTTTTCGTTTCTGGATTTTCGGTTTGGGTTTGAGGAAGGTTTGATGATTTCGGTTTTGGTTCTGTTTGATGGTGGAGGTTGATGATAACGAATTCTGGGTTTGTATTTTTTGATTTCGGATTTTTGGTTTTTTGTGATGAATGATGAAGGTTTGATGAATAATGGTTCTGGGTTTTGTGTGATTTCGGTTTTCTATTTTTTTGATTTTTTTTGTTTTTTGTTTGATTTGGTTCAAAGAAGAAGATGATTCTGCGGCTGATGAATTTCTGACCTTGGAAACTGTGCATTAAATGCAGTATTTATACTGTGTCAGACCTAGGGTTTGGCAGATGAAAATTTCCCCTTTTGGACAAAATTGCCCCTTTGGGCTTGGATGAGGAATTTTAAAATACCTCTCTGCCGAAATTTTGTCAGAAACAAAAAGAAAAAAACAGTTTTAAACGCCGAACAAAAGTGATCGGTCAAAAAATGGGGTATGACAGATGCCCCTATTTAAGTTTCTTCCATCGGAGATAAAAAGAAAAAGATGATTTTTTTTGTTTTGGTTCGACGGTGGAAGAGACTTAAATACAGAGTACACCATTTTTTGACCGGACTAAACTATAAAATGCTATGACATGATGTTATGAGTGTTATGCTTATGAGTGTTATGTTTACAAATGTTTGAATGTAATGAAGATTATTTGACAGAAGTAATGAAGACAGAAAGCAATAAAGTCCTGTGTGCGGACATAAGCAGATAAAGTCCTGTGTGCGGACAGAAGTAAAGACAGAAAGCAATAAAGTCCTGTGTGCGGACATAAGCAGATAAAGTCCTGTGTGCGGATAGAAGTAAAGACAGTGTCTACCAACATTGTGGGATGGTAAGGACACAACGAGGAAATCAATTGTCTGCTGTCATTGTGGGAGAGCGAGACATAACAAGAATATGTATTTGTCTGGACCAGGCACACTGGAGATGACTTCTTTTGGGAAATTAACCACAAGTTTGCAGTTGATTGTTTGCAAAACCTGCTACTTCAAATATGTTTGATGGAGACATCTCTGGACCAGACTCACTAGGGATGACTCTTTTTTTTGTGATATATGATTGATGGAGACATCTCTGGACCAGATACACTGGGGATGACTCTTTTTTTGTGATGTATGAAGCAAGACACATGATGGTCAATGCGGTATGTATGAATGATTTTATGTGCATGTTGCATGTGAATATGAATGTATGTATGGATATGTGAATGATTGTATGTATGTATGTATGTATGTATGTATGTATGTATGTATGTATGATTGTATGTATGAATTTGTGAATGATTGTATGTATGTATGTATGTATGTATGATTGTATGTAAGTATGAATGTATGTTATGAAGCTTGTATTGGTATGATTGAATGATATTTGTACATGACTAGATGAGATAAAAGTTTGATCAGACAAGATGAGCCTTGGGCCGACGTATCCGTACAACCACTCAATAGTTCTCCACTAGGGACAGCACCCTTACAGGTGAAATAAATCAGATTCTCGAGGTAAAACCCGGTATGGTATGTCAATCCATGGTAAGAAAGATTGTTTCTTGGGGTAAAGCCCGTTGGTCAAAGGTCTAGTAGAAGTCGCCATTTGTACACTGAAACCGAATATTTTCTCATGGTTTTGTTTCAACAGTCATGCTTTTGCCCCCGTTTTTTTTTGAAAGCCCTAACTTTTTCCTGAATCGCCCTTTGGGGTTTTCGATCCACTGGAATATATATCTCTTTTTTTGTTTTGTCCCTAATTTTTGCCTGGACCGCCCTTTCGGGTTTTCGATCCACCGGGACGCTCATTTTTGCCTAAGCCGCCCTTTCGGGTTTTCAACTTAGCGAGCTGTTCTTTTTGTTTTTTTCCTTCCTCTTTTTTTCTTTTTTTTGATAGAAAGAATCAAGATTGATATGCTGATATGCAAACTTCTCCAAGAGATGCCATTTGCTGATGATATGCAAACTTCTCAAAGAGATGCCATTTGCTGTTGAATATGCAAACTTCTCAAAGAGATGCCATTTGCTGTTGAATGAGCCTCCCAAAACGGGTCTCAGCTTCTTCTTTCACTGGGGAAAAGAAAACCATACAAGCTTCTTAAAGATAACCACTTGCTGGAGATTACCAGAGAACAGTCAAGTTCAGTATTCAATTGAGGAATGTTGGATCACATGCTCAACATATTATAGTAACACACATGTCCATAAAAACCCAAAATATCAACTCGATGATTATTGGCTCAAGGAGGAAGAAACATAACAACTATCTGGGCAGATCTGGATTTCCCCTGGAAACTACTTCAGGTGCCCCAAGTGAGTGAAACCTTGACTTTGTATCTTCGAAGGGTATGCCCCTGGATGTAAAGGCTTGCCCCTGATTGGCAGGTTCCTGAGGTAATTTGCCCCAAGTTAGGAGCGTTTTGAGTTGATTCGTCCTTGATTAGACCATTTGATTGAACTTCTTTGATGCCAAATATAAATTTGCAAACAAAATTGTTTCTTTTGAAAAAGTGTTTCTGATGTAATATACATGCAAACACATGTGGTGTGTGTAAAAGATAGTTACTCAACAAACAAGTGGAGTCAGTTTTAACAATAATTTTGCTGATTATGCTTTCAAAGTAAACCTAGCTTCAATTAGGTCTTTTGAGGGTTATAACGTGGCCTGGTTCATGGTTTTGAAAAGAAAGATAATTAGGCTCAAAATTATGTTTTAACCCACCCACTCTTCTTTGATGTTCTTCATTCCTACATTCAATCAATTCATCAGACACGCTTTGCTTGGCAAGAAGATTTCTTTTGACAATGATGTTTGAGGTTGACGCTTTGGTCGAAACTTTGATGAGATTTTTGAAGTGACAGTCACTTTTTCATTCACAAGCTTGTTTTCATCATTTGTGCTCTTAATCCCTGATTTTTGCATGGACCAATTCTTTTGAATTTCGCGGTCGATCGGGATGCCCTAAATTTTTCCTAAGTCTTTTTACCTAGCCGGCTTTTTGTTGTTTTTTTTTTTTTGGTGTAGGACAATCGTGACTGCCACATGCTATTGTGAGTTTTGTCTACTCATGACTTCCTCTATCTCAACAAATTTATCCTCTTGTATTGGGATGTATCATTGAATTAATTGAAAGACTACCCTGCCCCGGGTTAAGATTAAGGGTTTTTTTTTTTTAGAAAGAACACCAACTTCTGGCTCAAAGGGGTTGACTACGGATTATCTCCTTATTTCTCCGGTGTTTGGGAAGTGAAACAATGCCTTACATCATCAACCGGGTATTACTAATGAAAGCATATATCATCACATATCAGCAATTTTAAACATTTAATTTACATCATCCTCCCCTCAAGTTGGTTAACATGAAAAGTGAAATATAAGAACATTTCCATTTGTGATGGCACAAGAAAAGAGTGAATACGAATGGATGGATTCCAAAATATGCATGCTCATTGTTTAGAAATTTTAATTAAAAGATACAACTTTAAAATGCAAATAAATGCTTGGCAAGAAAGAAATTGCAATTGGAAAATAATAGGCCTAGTGATCCTAGGGAGAAACTTCTTGATAATCTTGAATTGAAAAGACAGAGGACCCATGATTAGGCTGAGGATGAACTTTGGACGTTCAAGCTTGGATCATTAAATGATAACATGTTGATACGGACCAGATTCTGAACCTCCTTCTTAAGAGTATAGCAGTGTTCGACATCATGACTGGGTGCCCCTTGGTGGAAAGCACATGTAAGATCAGTTTTGCATGGATGATACCTGTTCACGGAGCATATGGTTTCCTCCTTCGGGATTTTTCCTCTTCAAATTAGATCGAGTATTGTAGAAACGAGTTACTTTGAACTGAATACGTCGGGCCACATGACTTGGACAGAGAGGAAAGAAAAGGACCTGAGACTCGATTTTGAAACTTTATGAATGCAGTATGATGCATGATATATGTTATGCTAAAATATGCAAAATTTATTTTTCGAAGGACTTTAAAAATAATAATTTTGTAAACATTATGAGAAATGAAGATTGCATTAATAACTCAAGGGTTACAACCAGCTTTTTGAACATAAGAAAAAAGATAAAATCAGATCTAAATCCGAACTCTTGAAGCCGATGAGCCATCTAAATCTGAATCGAAGCCAGAGGAAAATAAATCCCCTTGCCTCTTCTTCCTCTTGCTATCTTGTCTCAATAAGGCATCCTTTTGCTGGAGTAAATCATTCTTCTCAACAATTTGTTGGCTTTGGATAAAGATCAAATGGTCCTTTTGTTCTAACTCTCCTTTTAGTGTCTCAATCTCAAGCTCGGCTGTCTGGCATCTTCTTTTCCAAGCATCTTTTGCCCGGGTTAGCTCTGCCAATTGCTCTTGGAATTATTCTTTGGTATCAAAAGGTAAGGGCAAGGATGATGGTGGGGTGGTCGAAGATAACAACCTCGGCATCCAGTAAGGCATTCCAAAACTTGTAGCTCTATTGATGACCCATTGAGTGTAAGATTCATATACCGAGTCTGACTTTGTCCTCAACTGTCTTCTATCAAGTCTTCGAATAGAACCCCAAGCTTGCACAAATTTTTCACTTACATTCGAGTGATCCTCTTTGTTGCGATAGAATTCACTAGTTAAGGCAAGGTTGTTCGGCTTGGTTTTCATCGGGTATCCAAACTGGCGTCTGGCAAGCGTAAGGTTATAGCTAATTCCTCCATGCATACCAAGAAGAGGTACGTTGGAGTATCCACCACAACTAATGATAATTTCTCTGACATCCCAAGCTGCATGGTACCAAATTATATCGGATGGAGTAAGAGACATGATTCTATGAGGCCATGAAAGATTTTCAGGATTAGCTTTGAAAGAGTGGGTTTGGGGTAGATGGGAAATGAACCACTGGTATAATAACGGTGTACATCAGAGGATGGTTCCACGTTTGACTAAGGTTCGGTCGTGGATGGAATGATATGTGTTGGCTAACAATGTCGGGACAGGGTTCTTGGTAAGGAAAATTTGGATGGTATTAATATCGACAAAATCGTCAATATTTGGGAAGAGTACAAGGCCGTATATGAGTAGGGCTAGGATGGAGTAAAAGGCATCATTACTTGCCACTTCGGCAAAGGGAAAGGCTTGTTGGTAAAGGAAATCAGTAGATAGGCCCAGAAAGCCTCCTTTAGATGTAAGATTTGTTTTGACAACGGAGGTTCCAAGATGGAGGGCTTTTGCAATGGTTCGAGGTTTTGGAGTGGGTTCAAGGCCGTTGAAAGGTACTTTGTCGGGTATCGGTAAACCAATGAGATAAGAGTATTCTTCAAGGGTAGGAACAAGTTGGTAATCCGGAAAGGTAAAACATTGGTAAAGGGGATCATAGAATTGGACCAAAGTTTCCAAACTTCCTTTTTCAATATTCACTTTGAGAAGACCGAGCAATTTCCCATGATCTCTACGGAAGTCCTCCGGGAAAGTCACTAAGGATCCTAGCTCCTTCAACCTTGATAAATCTAGTGTCTTGAAATTGTATTTCTGGGTGTTTCTCCTTACAACATCCATATCTACAATGTTTACAAAAAGATTTGCTTAAGTCCTTCGACATTGGATGGGTAAAAATTTATGAATGAGTGCATGCATGCATGATTATGTTACAATGATTCACAACATAGCTTGAAGGTTGGAATACATAGTGATGGAGTTAAGGAACATGCCCTCCCATATGATAAGTACTAGGGTTTATTTGTACCTGCATTACGGGTTCTACAAAGTTCTCAAAGTCTTCGACCTCCTCCGAAAATCATCGGGTTACGGAACTACTTCCGATCCAACAAAATCCGTAGGAAAGTCTCGTTTGAGTGTAGTATCGCGTATCAACCAATCCGAGACTTACTCTCGATTAGCCACCGCACTACGCCCTAAAGAGGCCAAGATGGGTTAGGTGTAACTAAAGGTCCTCAACATCGTCGGTTCCTTGAAGATAGAATGTCAAACACGACTACTCATGTTGGCACTATTACCTCCAAGGTTCCTCAATTGAGTGTGGTTACCACATATGCCACGGCCGAAACTTACTCTAGGATAGACATTATGATTATACCACTATCCTATCTTATGGTTCCCTCAAGTCCGGGTGGGGGACTTATCTCACCTCTCAAAGCATTCCCGAGTTATATATACAAATATTTACACAAGTAAAAGAATAATAGCGTGAAGATAGTAATTTAAAACAAGTTAGGCTGAACCCGCTTGGTTGTCCCCAGTGAAGTCGCCATTTCTGTCGCGGTGATTTTTGGATGTCGAGTTATTAATTAACTTCGAATCGCAATTTAATATTCCACCACCGATCTTTAATTTATCCGAGGGAAAGGGAAAAAGTTCGAAAAAACCCTATTTTTTGGAGATCAAGGTCCGGGGGTTAGTTATACGAAGGGAAGGTACTAGCACCCTAAGTATCTATAGTATCCTATAGGAACCTCTTGTTTCTATTTCTAACTTTGCGCTTTATTTTTAATTGCTTGTAAAAATGTATAAGTGGAGGAATTAAAGTGATGATAAAAAAAAAGTTTAAAGTGAAAAAGAATAAAAAGTTTTTTGTTGATTTTATTTGATTGGAGAGACAAGTCTCATGCCTACGTACCCGAGGGATCAAACCACCGTAGTTCGGGGTAAAAGTTACGAGTAAATTTGTTTGTTTGATTTCAAGGTTTTTTTTGAAAAAATGGTTTTAAAGACCAAAAGCCAAAAGTGGCAAAATGTGAGTTTGATTCATATTAATTTGTGAAAAAAGTCTACATGCTTAAATTGATTGAAATTTGATTATGAAATAAGACGCGGACACTTGGTTTAAAATCCAAGGTTTATTGAGAAAATGTTTTGAGTGATAAAAGACACTTGGTTTAAAATCCAAGGTTTTTGCATGATTAAAGATGTATGAATTAAGAAAATGCACTTGGTTTAAAATCCAAGGTTTTTTTGGCGAGAAAAGGGAACACTTGGTTTAGAATCCAAGGTTTTAGCGATAAAAGAAGCCATTGGTTTAAAGTCCAAGGCACTTGGTTTAAAATCCAAGTTTGCGATAAAAAAGAACTCTTGGGTTAAAATCCAAGGTTTTCACGATAAAGGGGGCCATTGGTTTAAAGTCCAAGACACTTGGTTTAAAATCCAAGTTTGCGATAAAAAAGAACTCTTGGGTTAAAATCCAAGGTTTTCACGGTAAAAGAAGCCATTGGTTTAAAGTCCAAGGCACTTAGTTTAAAATCCAAGTTTTGCGATGAAAAAGAACTCTTGGGTTAAAATCCAAGATTTTCACGATAAAATGAAACGTTTGGTTTAAAGTCCAAAGTTTTGAAAAATGTTTGATGACAAAGTATTTTTTGTGCTTTTGTGAATAAATTGCTTTGATACTTTTTGAAAGAGGTTTTGACCTCATTTTTGAGAAGAAAGTAACTAACTATTTCAACTGGAATGTTGGGTTCCAAATTAATAAAAAAAGGTAGCGCGAAAAATAATTCTAACGTTGCAATAAGTAAATTAAGCGTGAAGACAATTCGTAATGATATTTTGATTAAAACGATGTTTTTTCCCTCGGAATTTAATATGCTAAAGTTTTTTGCGGAAAGCGATAAATAAATATGTATGAGATGCAAGTTTTCATTTATAGTGTACACTTGTTCCTAATTACATTCTAAAATATTTGCGAGGAAATAAACATGAAATGAATGCAAGAGAGAGGATGATATGCAATTTTTATTTATAGTTACATCAAATCCTAAAATACATACTAAAGTCCTTGCAATAAAAAAAATAGTTAATTAATTAGGCAATAAATTAATTGTTAGATTAGCAAGCAATAATAAAGTATGTTAGTAACAATAATAATGATAACTTAGTAAGTTAGTAATAATAAAGAATAAAGAGCATGAATAATAAAAGTTAAGTTAGTAAGTTGGTATCAATAATTAGAAATAATTAACATAAATAAAAATGTTAGATTAGTGAGCATAAATTAAAGCCAAAATAAACACACATATAATCATGAAAAAAATAAAAAGAACCTCAAATTAGTGGTTATTTTAATAGCTCAAACACACATTTAATAGCTCATTGAAGCACATTCCATAAGCACTTTTATCATAGGTTAAAAATAAAAATAATAAAAAAAAAAAACAGAAGGGGTGCAAATATCAATATGAAAATAAAGGGGGGGTGCAAAAAGCACTACTGGGTCCCTAAAAAGGGGGTTATAAAAGGAAAAAACCCTAAAAACATCACATTTACACAGAATGCTTCTCTCTCTTCTAGCCGCCGCTAGTCCCACCTTCTCTCATCTCTCTTTCACGTTTTCTTTCTCTTTTCACTCATCTAATCCATTTTCAAAAAAACAAAACAAACATCAACCTTGTATATTTCATCCTTTAAACCCAAATCTAAGCGAGATAAACATAAAGAAAAACTACAAAGGCCAGATCGGAAGAATGGGAAGAATGGGAAACGACCTTTGTGATTCGGCTCTTAAAACTCTTCTTCTCTTTCTTTTCGTTTTGGATTTCGTTTTGTATTCGGTTCTAATGTTTTGATTTGGGAATTTTTTTGTGAAAAGATGATGATGGTTTGTGTGGTTCTGTTTCGGTTCTGTTCGTTTCGGTTTCGATGGGTTTGATTTTTTGATTCTGGATTTGCG
The DNA here is from genome assembly GCA_951799995.1 of Trifolium subterraneum. Lineage (NCBI taxonomy): Eukaryota > Viridiplantae > Streptophyta > Magnoliopsida > Fabales > Fabaceae > Trifolium > Trifolium subterraneum. The sequence goes on along the minus strand of OX637466.1, from coordinate 11,378,608 downwards.
ATGATGATGTTGTTTTTCGTTTCTGGATTTTCGGTTTGGGTTTGAGGAAGGTTTGATGATTTCGGTTTTGGTTTTGTTTGATGGTGGAGGTTGATGATAACGAATTCTGGGTTTGTATTTTTTGATTTCGGATTTTTGGTTTTGTGTGATGAATGATGAAGGTTTGATGAATAATGGTTCTGGGTTTTGTGTGATTTCGGTTTTCTATTTTTTTTGATTTTTTTGGTTTTTTGTTTGATTTGGATTCAAAGAAGAAGATGATTCAGCGGCTGATGAATTTCTGACCTTGGAAACTGTGCATTAAATGTAGTATCTATACTCTGTCAGACCAAGGGTTTGGCAGATGAAAATTTCCCCTTTTGAAAAAAATTACCCCTTTGGGCTTGGATGAGGACAAAAACTCTATTGGACCCAAATAAAATAAAAACTAAAAAAACACCAAAAAAATAAAAAACGAAAATTGCAATTAAAATAATAATATACCCATAATAAAAAAAAACCAAATTAAATAAATATTAAATAAAAAAATAAAAATAAATAAAAAGAATAATAATAATAATAATAATAATAATAAAAAGAAAATAAAAACGAAACCAAATAAATGAGGTATTTTAAAATACATCTCTGCCGAAATTTCGTCAGAAACAACAAAGAGAAAAAACAATTTTAAACGCCGAACAAAAGTGATCGGTCAAAAAATGGGGTATGACAATTGTGAAACCTTCTGAAACTACTTCAAATTTGCATGTTGAACCTAATGTTGAAACCCATGTTGAACCATATGTTGGAGTATCTATGAAAACTGTTTCTAAGTCTATTAGTCAGGATAATCCTATCTTTAAAGAGACCCTAGAAAAGTCTACTTTTGTTACTGTTGTTGTTGATGGTATTGATAGTGAACCACCCACTAAAGAAACCAGTCATAAACCATCAACTGACCAAATGACTCCTCTCACTGGTCGTGTCAAAGAGTTTGTGATTGATATCCCTGCAGAACCTTGTGTTGTTTCTGTGAGTCAAGTAGATTTTGTATCTAATGAGGTTGTTGAACTGTCTAGTACACATGTTAGTTTTACTGTTTTTGTTAGTGATTCTGTTACAAATCTCGAGCCAGATGTTGGAGTATGTGTCCTGAAAGATAATGGTGTTGAATCCTCTTTTGAGAATGCTGTTGATTTGTTTGAGCACTCTGAGAACCCCATACTAAAGTGGTTGCGAACCAAAATTTTAAGAATACAGAGGCTGATCAAGGTGTTAGTCTTGAAGTGTTGGGTGTGGTGCAAGAAACTGATCCTAATGATCTTTCACCTTATCAAACTATGGTTGATATGATGAATGAGTATTGATCCTGTTATGATTAGTTGTGTATGGATATGGGTTATGTTGAAAAGTATTAAATGCGGTCATATGTAATTACTACAACTAAGTGTGCCTGAGTGTTTTGTTTTGAAGTGGTGGTTTCTTGTGTGAAGAATGTGTGTGTGACTCTAAGGCAGATGTGGACATAGATCGTCATCTTTCTAACATTATCTGCTGGTTTGTATATGTTGTTCTAGGAACAATGTTTTCTTATGCCCTTGTGATATTGTGTAAACAAGGGGGAGATGTTTGTTGTATGAGTGGTGACTATGATGTTTGATGTGGTGGATATCATATGTTTCCTCTAATGTTGATTTATATCTGATATGGTATGACTCCCACGGTGTTATCTTCAATTGTAGTAGCTTTCCAACGTTTGAAGTTGTGTGTGTGCTGTTTAATTTGCTGGTGATTAATGTCGCTGATGAAAGTGCTCATGTGTCACCTACATAATGTGTTGTTTCTGAGCATGTGTCATCTCCTGCTGGCAATGCTCCTGATCATGTGGTTGCCCCTGTCAAAGCCATTGTTGAGTCTGTCCTCTATGAAACTGGTTCCAAACCAGATGTTGTGACGGATGCTAAAGCATCCTTAGGCCAACCCGAGCTAGATGTTGATAGTGTTGCTAACACTCATGAAGAGTCTGTGTATGTCCAGAAGTGGAAATTTGTGTTTCAACGAAAATAGCTCTTCATGTTATATTGTTGGAGCATTGTTAATGATATTCCATTTTTCCAAGATGTTATGGTATTGTGGATGAAAGCTCGCATGTGTCCTTTTTGTTTATGGTGTGATATTGAAGTATGTAGCAGCGTTCTGGGTGTGTTCCTTTATATTTTCTCTGCTTCTGTTCTTTGGGTGTTTTTATTTGTGATCCTGGCCTTGGGTAGTTTGTACACCTAGTGTGCCTATGATTTGCAATAAACGGAACCTTTGAAAAAGAAGGATATGATTGTTGAGCTGAAGAAAACGTGTAAGGCCTTGGAAGAAAAGAAGTTGAAGCTTGAATGAGTGATCCAAGCCTTAGAGCTTGAGGAGGATGCTGGTGTAGAAGAAGAAGGTGATGTGAATGTAGGTGAAGATGGTGATGAACTCATGGCTGAAGGCTCTGATAAAAATAAATCTGCCCGATTTCCCTCTATGTTTCTGCTAATTTCTCATTGTGATACTCTCTGGTACTCTATGAATGAAGCTTATGTTTGTCTGAATTATGGCTACAAAGGGAGAGTAATATGATGGTACCTCTATATGATGCTTTGACAAATGCTTTGTCATATGTATGTTGTGATCGGGTTTTCTTTTGTTTTGTCCTCATGTGAGCTATACTCTGGATATTCTATGCACTTGCATGTGCTTGTGGTTTGGAATAGTGGTACTCCTTGGTTCCTACTATATGTCACTCTGTGTTCTGGATTTCTATTCTATGCATGACTCTGGTTGTCAAAATTTGTGGCTAAAAACGGGGAGTAGTTGGTATTCTGATGTGGTGCCACATGCTGGAACATGTGTCCTCGACATATGACCTCTGTACTATGTATGATGTTGTTCTATGCTTGTGAGTGCTTCAAGTATTCAGGAGGAGTGATGTTGTTGTATGCTTGTGCGTGCTTCAAGTATTCAGGAGAAGTCATTGTGTCTATTTTGATGTAGTGAAGCTGTGATGTAGTGATACTGATAATATCATAGTGTGTGCATTTGATATATGCATGTGTCAACTATTCAAGAGGAGTAAGAAAGGAAGAAATTCTTTTCTCTGATGTTGTATGTTTGTTCTGATATGCATGGCTTGATGTACTCAAGGGAAGTGTAGTATAATTTATTGTGTGTAGAACTTGAGGGGTAGTAAGTATCTTGTGTGTGTATGTATGCTCTGACATGTTGAGGGGGAGTAATCTCTACTGTGTGATATGCATGAACTATGGGGGAGTAGAATTTTTTATGTGATGCATGTTGTGTGTGACAGATGTCATTCCAAATGCCAAGGCATCTCGTCTGTTTTAAAGGAATCCACTTTTACTTGATACTTGAGAATTTATTTTTCTCAGTGGTGTAGGAATTTATTTTTCCTATGGTGATTCATATATGTGGGAATTTATTTTTCCCTGGTACAACTGTATGGCGCTTATGTATACTTATGTATGTGAGAGTTTATTTCTCTCCTATCTTGTACTCTATGAGGCTAGTTGTTTGTTTCCGCTGTTGAAGTGCCTCTGATGCTGTGTGTTTGCTATTTCCTTCTTGAAGATTTCATTTTGAAAATAGCATGGCAATGTATTATCTTCTTTCTTAGTTGTGTGTTTGCGTTGACTTGAAGGAAGGTATGTACTGCATCTCTCCAGAACTTGTCTTAGCTTGTTTTAGCCAAAATTTGCCAAAGGGGGAGATTGTTGGTGTTTTGTATGTTGGCCTCATTTTGCAAAAACAAGTTCTAGCCAGATGTTGGACTAAATGCCGTAGCATGTGGGTACAGCATCTGTCGTGCCAGTAATTCTCGTTGTATTTATGCGCCATATCTTTGAAGATTCGCCTAAGCAATATTTTCGCCTTTCCTTATATACCAAGACGCACGTTTTCATTGAGGTTTTATAAGGCGGCTGCACCAGGTTATATTTTCATAATATGCTACGCCATTTATGGAAACAAGAGATTTTATCCAAGAATATGTGTGCTGGACTTTTCCAAAGAACAGCTGTATTGTAAAGCCCAAAACGAAGACCCAGCCTATGCTAACTCAGGGTATATATATGTGAAGACTAAAAACCTAAAGACTACTGAAGCCGTCATTTTGAAGAATAGAATTTTAGGGTTTGAGTCTTGTTAATTGTGAGTCTTTCTTGTGTCTCCTTGATGCAAGTTTAGGACTGTGTTTGAGTTGTAATTTGTGTAATCTCTCCTAAGCTTTTAAGTACGGAGAAGGTTTGTTTTCTGGGTAATTGAAACCATTTTGTTTGTATCGTTGTTATAATCACAGGGTGTGTGATTGAAAGGAAGTGAGACGGGGTCTCAAACTTAGGAGTTCCTAGGTTGAGTATAGCACGGGTAGAGTCTTGGAGATAAGTCGTGAACTTGAGAAGTTTGCTGAGGGCTTTGATCTAGATCTATTATAGTGGATTCCTTCCTGGCTTGGTAGCCCCCAGAGTAGGTTGTTGTTTACGCCGAACTGGGTCAACAATATTCTGTTATTTACGTTTACTGTCTGTTGTTTTTAATTGTTCATTTATCGCTACTGTGGACATAAGTTATAGCATCTGTCTTGGTATTACGACTGGTTACATACGACAAGTGCTATAGCTTCTGTCATAACATCTGTCCCCAGTAGGTGCCAGAATTTCAGAGCTCTTCCTCCAAATCACCATGAAGGAACGTTGTCTTCACATCAAGTTGTTCAACCTCTAGATTCAAACTAGCCGCTAAACCAAGCACAACTCAAATTGAAGTCATCTTCACCACAGGTGAGAAAATCTCTTCAAAGTCAATACATTTTCTCTTATTAAATCCTTTCACAACTAATCTTGCTTTGTACCTTGGCTGAGATTTATTACTTTCAAATTTTATCTTGTATACCCATTTGTTCTTGAGTCCTCTCTTGCCGTTAGGCAACTTCACCAGCTCGAATGTGTGATTCTCATGTAAGGATTTCATCTCTTCTTGCATGGCCTTCAAACACTTTTCTTTATCAACATCTGTAATAACCTCTTGGTAGTGCTCTGGCTCTCCACTTTCAGTGACTGTAACATATAGTCATGTTGAGGATATTTCTGAGAAACTTGTCGATCTCTAGTAGACCTTCTCAACTCAAGCTCAACTCGTGGCTCAATTGGAACTTCTTCAATTGGCTCATCATGATCATGTGTGTGATCATCAGTTACATTCTCATCATCTACTTGTACATCTCCCCCATCAACAGGAATTCCACTAGGAGGTTTAGGCACAACATCAATGTAACTTCTAGCACCAGGTTTTTATTTCTCAGTTTTATCAAAATCTTCAATGGTTTGGTCTTCAAGAAATATCACGTCGCGACTTCTGATAATTTTCTTGGTAAATGGATTCCTCAATCTATAACCAAACTCTTCATGGCCATAACCCATGAACAAACACTGCTTCAATTTCTTACAAGTTTGGACCTCTCATCTCTTGGAATGTGAATAAACGCTTTGCAACCAAACACTCTCAAATAACCATAAGAGACATCTTTCACTAACCATACTTTGTTTGGAACATCACCATCAAGTGGAATAGAAAGAGAAAGTTTGATCAAATCCACTACAGTCTTCATTGCTTCACCCCAAAAAACTTTCGACAACTTTGCATGATAGAACATACACCTAACTCTTTCATTAATGTTACAATTCATTCTCTCTACAACTCCGTTGTGTTGTGGAGTCTTTGGAACTATCTTCTTAAGCTTGATACAATGCTCTTTGCAATACTCTTCAAATGTACCTCTATATTCACCCATATTATCTGCTCTAACACACTTTAGTTTCCTTCATGTTTCTCTTTCAACACTTGCATGGAATTGCTTAAAAGCGCCAAGTACTTGGTCTTTAGATTTCAAAGGAAACGCCCATACTTTTCTAAAGTGGTCGTCAATAAAAGTAACAAAATATAAAGCACCACCAAGAGATTTACTATCCACCATGCAAACATGAGTGTGAATTAAATCTAAAATATTCTGCCTCCTATGAGGACCAAAGCTATGAAAGGAAACTCTATGTTGTTTACCAGAAAAACAATGAGTGCAAGTTTTTAAAGGTGTACCTTTTTCCGAAAGAAAATTTTTCTTTGCAAGAATGTTAAGTCCTTTCTCACTCAGATGGCAAAGACATGTATGCCACAAATCAGTCGATGCATCTTCAACTGCATTCACCTCCTCCTTGCACAACTTTACAGGCATCCTGTAAAGACTAGTGGGACTTTGCTCCTTTGCTACCACTAATGACCCTTTGGTGATCTTACATATGCCGTCGCCACCAAAACAAGAGCTTCTGACTGAGTAGGAGTCCTAATCAAACTACGCTACTTTCTTTGAGCCTCTTCATTAAACATGCTCTCTTTAACCGTTGCCATTACCAGCTTTTGAAGGTGTGAAAAACACAAGAAGGGGGGGTTGAATTGTGTTTTGACAAGTTAAAACTTTCTTCTAGATTTACAAATCTATCAGAGTCTATTTTGCAGCGGATGTGTCAAAACAACAATCGGTAAAATAAGGAAGAGATGAACACACAGAATTTATACTGGTTCCCCTCACAAAACGAGAGTAATCCAGTCCCCTTGTACTTACAAGAGAGTTCACTATAATCACACAAGATTACACAATTGCTCAAGCACACACAAGCAAGAGACTTCCAAATGCTCAAGCACACAAGCAAGAGACTTTCAATGCTCAAGCACACAAGCAAGAGACTTCCAATGCTCAAGCACACAAGCAAGAGACTTCCAATACTCCAGATCACACAGCAGGAGACTTCACAATGCTCAAGCACACAAGCAAGAGACTTCTAAATGCTCAAGCACACAAGCAAGAGACTTCCAATTGCTCAAGCACGCAGGCAAGAGACTTCCAATTTGCTCAAGCAATAAAGCAAGAGACTAGCTTAATTTACAGCTATAGACTAAACTTTATTACAAATGTAATCAAAACTTCTGAGTCTTGATTTTGGAATTCAAACAATTCAGAGTTGTAGTCTTGTGCAGATATCTTCTATTAAGCTCTTGATGAGAACACTTCTTTGTGCAGTTGATAGAAGCTTTTGTGTTGAACGAATTCTTCTATCTTTTCTTCGTGTTTTGCAATGGTTCGTTTTCTGTAACGACAATGACCATTTTGTCCATTCAAAGAGGTCTTCAATATATAGGCAATTTGAATAGAGACGTTTGAAATGTGACCGTTGAAAGTACAACAGTTTGCCTGGAAAGTCATCTTTGTCTTTTTCCCAAATTAGGCAAACAACTTCTGCTTCTTTTTCCTCGAAGGTAGATGTTTGCACAGAAGAGGTAATATTTTACCGTTGTCTTAAACTCCCTTTTTGACTGATTTAGATGAAATGGATTTGCCTTTGCATTGGTCATCTCATTGTGTCTTTAAACGTCTCTATTCGAACTGTCTATAAATAGAAGACCTCTTTGAATGGACAAAGTGTTGAGAACAAACCAGTGCAGAAAAAGAAAATAAAGATAGAAGAATTTGTTGAACACAAAAGCTCATATCAACTGCACAAAGAAGTGTTCTCACAAAGAGTTTAACAGAAGATATCTACACAAGACTACAGCTCTAAATAGTTTGAACTCCAAAATCAAGACTTTGAGTTTTGATTACATTTGTAATAGAGTTTAGTCAATAGGTGTAATTTAAGCTAGCCTCTCGCTTTAGTGCTTTAGCAAATTTGAAGTCTCTTGCCTGCGTGCTTAAGCAATTTGGAAGTCTCCAACTGTGTGTGGAGCATTAAGTGTAAGCCTCCTGTTGTGTGATCTGGAGCAACTTGTTGAAGTCTCTTGCTTGTGTGCTTGAGCAATTGTAAAGTCTCCTGTTGTGTGATCTAGAGCAACTTGTTGAAGTCTCTTACTTGTGTGCTTGAGCAATTGTGAAGTCTCCTGCTGTGTGATCTGGAGAAATTGTGAAGTCTCCTACTGTGTGATCTGGAGCAATTGTATAATCTTTAGTGATTATAGTGAACTCTCTTGTAAGTACAAGGAGACTGAAGTACTCTCGTTTTGTGAGAGGAACCAATATAACTTCTATGTGTTCACCTCTTCCTTACTCTCTCTGTTTTACTGATTGTTGTTTTGATTCCTCCGCTGCAAAATAGACTCTGATAGATTCTTGAATCTAGAAGAATTTTAAATTGTCAAAACACAATTCAACCCCCCCTTCTTGTGTTTTTCACACCTTCAAACCAGCTTTCGGATCAAACATGCCTTGTTTTGCACGTTCTTGTGTTCATACAATTCTCTCAATTTATTCCACATTGTATGAGCATTAGTTTCAGCTTCAACATGAGGATACACACTCAAGTCAAGCCACTATCTGATTATAAGGATTATGGGGACTGCCTTTCTGTTATTTTTCTTCCAGTCAGCATCAAATGTATCCTTGGTGAAAATCTGACACACTGTAGACAGATGCTACGCAAGATGCTACAGCAATGTTGGTAGTAATAAATCACACTGTAAATAATGAAGCAGTAAATAGCAGAACAGTAAATAACACAGTAGGTTTGTTGACCCAGTTCGGCGTAATCACGACCTACTCTGGGGGATACCAATCCAGGAGGAATCCACTATAATAGTACTAGTTCTAAGTTCTCAGCAAATACCCCGTTTACAACTTATCACCTAGCCACTACCCGTGCTAACTCTACCTAGGAACTCCTAGATATGAGACCCCGTCTCACTCCTATTAAAACAATACCCAGAAAGTTACTCACTGTAACAGACACTCAAACAACCAATAACAAACCTACCTCCGTGCTTCAAAGCTTAGGAGTAAGTTCACACAATTCTAATCTCCATACTTAAAAGCTTAGGAGAGGAGACACAAATACAACTCAAATAACCAGTCCTAATCTTGCATCAACTTGACACAAGAAAGGCACACAATAAACAAGAGAAACTCTAAAACCCTAAAACTCACACTTTTAGTAAACACGGCTTTAGATCCAAATAAACAAAGTTTAGGTCTTCATATATATAGCCTTGAGATCGCAGGTTCTTGTTGCGCAAGAAAAAGCTTCAGAATAAATCTGAACCATTGAGATGATCAACACAAAGATTTACTTCAAATATTCTTCAAAGATTGACTTCAAATATATTTTCTTCAAAGATTTAATTATATTATTGAGATAAATAATATAAACGCCTTCAGAAACTTAAGGAACAAGGCGCAGCTTGGTCTGTTAAAACGTGCGCAATCTTTTATTCTCAAAAAAATCTTTCTAAGATTTAATATAAAAATTCTGCGCAACACAGTAGCAGTAACGCTGTACTTCAAATGCTACAACATCTTGTCCAGCATTTTGGCTAGAGTTAGTTTTTGCAAAATTGTAGCCAACATACAAAAACCCAACACTTGGTTTTAGCAAAGTCACCCTAATATGATCATACAAGTCTTTGGTGTATAACAAGTCTTCCAAGAAAGTCTTCTAAATTGTTCATTTGGAAGAGTTGAGCTTAATCAAACAACAACTCAACTTCCACACAAGTGGGTAAACTAACACAACCTAGAGAGAGATTTAAACAATAAAGAAAAACTAACTAAGTGATATAAACCACATACTCAAGTTGTGCTCAAAACAAACAACTTTGCTACACACTCTTTATCACCTAGAACCAGATCTCTTCTCCTCTTAACAAACTGTTGTTGCTAGGGGTGGGCAAAAAATCCAAAAAACAGAATCGATCTACTAAACTAAACTGAACCGAACCAAAACAAACTGAACCATAACTAACAATTTTAAAACTAAACTGAAATAGTTCGGTTTGGTTCATGATTATCAGTTTGGTTTTGTTCAGTTCTCTTAATTGTTTGGTTCTTTTTAATAAAAAGTTAGTTATGGTTTGGTTCAGAACCACAAAACAAAACCATTTTAACAGTTCGGTTCGGTTCAGTTCAAAAGACAAACAGTTCATTTCGGTTCAGTTACCATAAATTTTGAAAACAGTTTGGTTCAGTTCAGTTCGATTTTCCTCCAAAACTAAACCATGCCCACCCCTAGTTGTTGCCGCACTGTTTTCTACAAATATTGCATGCTACTGTTTTGTTGTTGTGTTGTACTAGGGATTAAAGAATCCCTCCCTCTTCTTGTCTTCATGTGACAAGGTAATTTAAACATGGGTCATAACAAAGTTAAACCCTATTCCTTTTAACACCTCCTCCCCTTTTATTTTATTTCTTTTAATTGGCGTGAGCCCCACCTGGGGAGTGAACTCACCCAGCAATGATAACATTTTGTATTACTAGGCCAACTTCAAAGTCAGTAAACCTACTTGGGTTGGTCTGGTGGTATTGGCTTGAGACTTGGGAGTGTGCTCCTTTATAAGGTCTCAAGTTCGAGGAGTTCTAATAGGACAAAAGGCTAGAAGGAGAAAAAGCTTTCCTATGCCGGTAGAGGAGTTCTAATAAGATCGAGTTGTTGTTCAAGCTTTTCCAACATATATGATAAGCTGTTTTCTCCTACCTAAAAGTATTTGTGACAAAATTGAAAGCTCTATATGTAGATTTTGGTTGGGTAGTGATGACAAGCATCACAAAATTCATTGGAGGAAGAAATAGGTTCTCTATAAATTAACCTAAATTTTAAGGAAGATTTGGAAGATGGTTTAATGAAGTTCTCTTAGCCAAACAGATTAGCAAGATGTATCTGCAACATGGTTTTCTCATTGCCCAAGTTTATGAAGGTAAATATTTCCCTACCACTAACATTATTCACAACTAGTTAGGGAATAAGCCTAGTTTCACTCGGAGAAGTATGAACCAAGCAAAGTGTTATGAAGTACGAACATTCCTCAAATTAGTTGTGTCTGACACCGACACTTATGATTATATTTAATTATGTACGTCATTTTCTCAAATTATAATCGGCGTCAACATGTCAGTATCTGTATCGTGTCCGGAGTCCGTATATGTATTCGTGCTTCATTGGCAAAGTGGATTCTGGATAAGGGATGTTATTGGAGGATTGGTAATGGAAACTCTATAAAGGTTGGGGAGTATAGTTGCCCCCTTTTCAAAACCGCTTTAAAATCTTAACCTGAAACAATGGAAACTCCAATGTTTTCTTCATTGGTGGAAAAGTGGGCGGTCCACCCAGTTTAAGTCTGAATCGCTTAAAGCCCGTCCAAAAATGAGGCGGGCAGGTCAATTTAGGCATCCGAGCAAAAATATCAGGCCCGACCCGCCTAAAGCCTGTCCAAAAATATGGCGGGGTAGGGTGGACCATCCGAGCTCAAATGTCAAGCCCGCCCTGTTTATAACTAGTTGGTGGGTTGGCAGGCTGGCTGACCGGCCCGCCAAGCCATTTTTTTATTTTTTTTTCTTATTTCTACATATAGATTTACTATATTATTTATTAGTCTTATATGTTTTTAATGAAAAAAGATATATTCTTCAACAACGCATAATAGAAACTAACTTCTTTAACAAACTCAAATAATGTTGTAAATAATTTGTTAACAAAAAATGTTGTAAACTGTAATAATTAATAATTCAACATGGATCACCAAAAAGCTTCATGTAAACTATTAAAAGTTAATTTAGTTTTAATTCGCTACATCCTCGTAATATAGATGGTACGCTTTAAAATAAAGAAGTCTAAATAAAATAAAACACCAATAAAAATCCAACAATAATAAACAAGTCTCAAAATAAATTCAATTACCTAAATAAATGTCAAAATCAAAATAAATTGGATTGGAAATAGAAATAATGAAAGTAAAGTTTACTTTAACCCTTTCTTTTTTTTGGTCTAAACATGTAAAAACAAAAAAAAAAAAAACAAAATTGGAATAAACTCAACCGTAAAGTTTAACTCTTTCATCCATTTTTCATCCCAAGTACTAAAAAACGAAAAAAAAATTAAACTAAAATGCCCGCGAGCCAACTCGGCCTGCCCCACTATTTTAACGGGTTAAACGAGCCGATCTGACGAAACTGACGTATTTTGCCACCCATAATTTTCTTCGTTATAAACCTCTTAGAAGGGGATCCAGTTAGCTGGATACAAATACATAGCTGTGTTTGATTGTATGTAAAACAATTATATAATTTAATAATAATAATAATAATATATGTATTAAATATATACAATAAAATATTTTTTATTATATTGTATTATATCATTTAATATAATATACATCTCCTTATTTGTGTTTGGTTTTGTGTAAAACTCTTCTATTATATTATAATATAATATTCATTTACATTTTTTTTGAAGGAAAAAATTGACAAAAAAAATATAATATTCATTTACATGTTTGTGTGTGATTGTATGTAAAACAATTTTATAATATAATAATACTATAAATATTATATATACACACACTCACACGTAATAATATAAGTTAATAAAAATAATTAAAATTATTATAAATATTACTTTTTCAGGAATAATAGAAAAGAAAAAGGCAGTGTCAAAAAAAAAAAAAGGAAAGAAAAAGGTTTTCATAGTTTGTCTATATAAATTTATTGTCAAACTTGATTGAATATAAGAATTTTTGCAGATCTAATTAAGGTTAGAGGAAAATTTCTAAGTAGATTTTAATAAGCTACTTCTCAAACTTTTAATTTATTATTGCAATTTTGTTTAATTGTGCATAATAACTTGCAAGCTATACAAAATTGTTATGCGCTTATTTTAAATTTGCTTATTATTATCGTTCAAAATTGTACTTTCTTTGTTGATCATCTCACTCAAACAATTTTTAATTAATTGTGCTATTATATCATGGAATGTTGAAGTAAATTTTACTTCATTCCCCAATATAAGCCTTTTAGATATATATTCATTCTATTACTTCTTTGCAATATTCATAAATTTATAACATGTTCGACATCATAGTGGAATCTCATGTATCGTGTAATAAATCATTTTTGCCAGCTTGTATCAGGCACAACACCACATAAAGATACATCAAAAACACAATTAATATTGATGTTCATAGTGATGAACATTTGTGATGAAAAAATCGTCACCAAATTTAGCGATTAAAAATAGATTTCTCAAAAATTTATTTATTTTTTAGTAGGTCTAGATCACACAGGTTTTTTGTTTTCACCTCCTTGATCTGTTATACATGTTACTTATGTTGTATTCCTCTTTATGTAGAAATTACAGTTAATCAAACAATGGATACAGGAATCACAGGATATAAACGTCTGAAAAATCCCGAGGAGAAAAAATTGCAAATCAAAAAGCGCAAATTAATTGACATTCCTAATCACTTCAATGCATTACTAGTAGATGGTGTGACTGCAACCAGACGTTTGGAGCATCATATGCTTGAATCAATAGGACTTCGAACAGAGCCTGCAAATAATGCTCAAGAAGCAATACAACTTTTGTTGACTGGTCTGAAATTTGACTTCATATTTGTTGATTTTGATTTGTCAATAATGAATGGACCTGAGGTATCAATGAATTTTTTTATTTTCCCTTTTGTTATTTTGTTAATTATCTGTCACATTTTAAACTAATTAGTTGATAGTTGACATGGTCATCAAATAAAAAAGTTAAAGTCATATTGAAGGTAAGTCTTGGGGTGACTAGATCAGAGCACACCCCAAGACTAAAATCTCGCGTACAAAATTATTTACATATTATCCACTAGAAATAATCCCATACTAACAGTGGGTTTCAAACTCATTTTATTTTTAGATATAAGATGAATTCTTATTAATTAGACAAATTTGCGATGACAATATGCACCAAAAGAGGTAATTTGTCATAGACTTTATGATACAACTGACTGCAAATAGTTAAATTATGAGAAGATTCAAGTTTATCTCTTTAAATCTAACAACCTATAGTCGATTTGACACCATAAAATCCAAGTCCAGACACAAGTTGTCCCATTTTTAAATAAATGTTGATAATTATTAACAAATGTTTAGTTGGAAATAACTCATCTCATTGTACAAAAAAAATCATGTGATGTAATGTTCTTAATTACTTTCATAGTTATCACAATTTTTTTTATATCTACAACTAAAATGGTTTGCAATTGTATTTTATGTAGCTGGTGAGGCAAATGCGTGCAATGGGGGTACAAAGTAAGGTGGTTGGTATGTTAACCAACTTCAATGATCATAATGTGCAAATGTTTCAAGAAGCAAGAGCTAATGCTAGTATTCAAAAACCTTTGACTCGAGAAAGTTTTGAAATCATCACTGGAATCCTTCGTTATATATAAATCTAGTGTTCGTTTGTTGTTATGATGAATTATGTTTGTGTTTTGCATGAGTGACATTGACTCTTTAAGGTTCAACTAATGTCATGTATTGGATGAAAAATACATGCAGTTTATCTACAATATATATGCAATAAAAAGTTTATGCACTTTTTAAATATTAGTAATAACATTTATTTAATTTAGCAACCATATTTATATAACTTTTGTTTTAACAAATATAGTTTGTCATAGATTTTAAAAAGTGTATTCTCATGGTGATATGACACAACTTTTCTTATTTTTAAAAAATAATATTGATATATGACATGAGCCTTTATCAAAGATTCAAAACCAAAGATTAAAAAAATAATATTGATATAGGACACGAGCTTTTGTCCATTATGATGAAGTGATTGAAAATCACAGAAACGGCCGTGATAAAATGCCTTTATGCAACGACGAACTCTATTACCACCTTTATATGAATTTATTAGTAGCTAATTTGTATTTTAGAAGGGAAAAAACTTTTAAAAGTCATGAATATGGTATCAGTCAATAGTCATGGTAATGGTAATCATTATTCAATGAGGACTGCTATACTGTACGGAATGTAACAAATGAAAAGTGACGAAAGAAAAATTTACTTACCATACAAGGGTAGTATGGTATTATAGAAAATATGTAATGGATAGGTTAGTAATTTTAACTTTAAACTAGTGCAATTTTTTGCTTTCTTGCGGTCACTTTTCGTAAGAAACAACATTAGCCTTATTCAATAAACAATTCCTGCAGCAAAAGAAAAAATATATAAATAGAGGAAATGTGAGATGTGAATTGTGTGTAACATTTCATAAACTACAGAAGTCGTGGCTTCTTCCTCCTCCAAATCCAAAGTTAAGCTTCTTGAAGAAATCAATATTTCCATTGAGAAGGTGAAAACTGAGTTTAATGCTCAAAGAACTGCTGCTAATAAATTGGAAAGGAGTAAGAATGTGAACATGATGAAATTAAAGGAGGCTGGAGACAAAATGAAGAAAACTGAAGAAAATTTAGATAAACTTAATAAGAACAACAAGATGGAGCTCATTGATGATGGTTTTTGAGATCACCATGCAAGGAGAGGAAGGAATTTGGTTTCACATGTAAATAGAAAAGAAAATGAGAATGTTTATCATTGTACTATTTTTTCCTTTATTAAGGATTTTAATGAGGCAGAGAGATGTAAATATTATCATGTAATTAATGAACTTTTTTTTTGTTATTTTTGATGTGTGTAAATTTGCTATATGTTTCCATGATCTATCTAAGTTATCGCTCTATTAATTATATGTGTTTATTCAAAGCAGATTGACCTATTTAAGTTGATTTGCTCTGTTTCTATGATCTATTTAGTTTAATGTACTTGGTTCCATAAGGTGCCATCAGTGTCCTAAAAGCAACATCCGTTGATCCCTGGTCGACATCGTTTATAGTTGAAACTAGGACGACATCCCTATAATTTATAACTATTTGGTTGTTGTTTTCCTAAGTCACTTTATTCTTCTATTTGTTTATACTGTTTCTATATTTTGTCTCGCTTGTTTTTGTCCTCTCACATGTGCTTTTGTTTTGTTTTATATATTTTTTATTTATTTATTGATAATTTAAAGTCGTGCTGCGTAATGTATTATTTTAAGCTATATAGTTTAATTTTTTGATAATCAAGCATGTGTTTATTACAACTTAAATTTTATGTATACAATATAATTTGTATATTTAACTCATAAAATTACAAAATATTATTTTTAGTCATTGTAAAAACAAAACATGTTTTAATCTCTATAAATTTTTTATGCATGCAGATTTATTTTGGTTTTCACCAACAGTATTCGACCTACTGGACCGCTAATCTGGTTTAAGGGTCAATTCTATCATCAAGTGGATTCAGCTCTCTCCGGATCACACTTGCAGGTGATTGAACTGTGATCCTCCCTACTAATATATTACAGCGTCAATCACTAATGAATCAACTAACAATTGATTAATGCATGTAGATTTAGGAGAAATGATATTGTAACAACAATTTTTGGACAACATTTGTGACAACTTCTCTCTCATACTCACATTATATTTTTACTTTCTCTCTCTATTGCTTTGGTTTTTGTGCCAATATCTCATTTTATTTGTAAAATATTTGTTCTCTCAAAAGTTGTCATATAACACAACTCTAGTCCTCATTGAGTACCCCTTGTACTTCCTTATAATAATAATATTTTGCTTATAAAATAAAAAGCTCTAGTCCTCAAAATTTTAAAAATTATTTAATTATCCCAAAACTTTTAAATTTTTTTCTCTTCACATATGTTTAGAATAATTAAATATGAATTTTTTAAATTTTAAAAGATAAAGATAAAATTAATAATAATTTTTTTTTTACAAAATCCATTTATGGGTGAGAATCTTTTTATACTATAATAACTTGTCAAAAATAAAATATAAAATGAACTATCTGATCTAAGATCAAACGGCTAAAAACTTCCTAACTACATGAAGTCACCGACTTATGACCGCAATGAATCCGGTCCCATAAACAACCGCTTGAGAAAGTGTTTATTATGTTTCCATTTTTATGTAGACAGTTCGTTTCATTTCCAATTGCCGAATCAAGAAACTTAAAAAGAAGAAGCTAACAAAATCCGCACACAACAGGTAACGTTTTATTTCTTTCTATTACTAAGTAATTACTAAGTAATTTAGTCGTTAAAATTTTGTTAAGTAGTTTTTGTTGTCTATTACTAAATTTTATTAACAAATTGGGATTGATTAATCATAGATTCATAGACTAACAGTTACAACTGATGACTTAGTTAGGACTTGTTTGGATTGACTTATCTGAGCTTATTTATTGACATAAACACTTGTGAGACTGTTTGGGAGAGCTTTTTCATGAGTTGTCTTCAGCTTATTTCAATAACCTATACTTGATAACTTATGAAAACAACTTATAATAATAGCTTATATGAAAGCCGTTTTATTTTATTTTATTTTTATACACATTTTGATATAAAAATAGCTTATATATGAGAACCTATCAGAGCTTACAAAACTAAGTGCTTAATTAAGTTGTTTATTCGAATAGAGCAAAGCTACCAAATTGGTCCTTCAATCTTACCAATTACCAAATTGGCTTCGTAAGACATTTTCTATTTTCAATTATTTATTTATTCGGAACCACCGTAATTAGGGTCTTTGACAACCCAAGGTCCATAGCTTCGGTTCTTTGGACCGGCTATAGGATTAATCTCTTATTAGGTTGTTTTTTAACGGCAAATATATTATTATTAATAAAAAGTCTCTGCACAAGATGAACAAAGACCCATAAAAGAGTGGCTACAAAAATAAAGGCGCCGTATATTAGCGGAACGCCAATGAAAATACCAAAACAAACACTGCCTAATGGAGTTCCACTACTAATCCCATTCTTAGAAAGAAACTCCCCAGCTTCCAGACCACCTGAGAAGACCGCAACCCAACTCATAGAGATGCCACTAGATACTCTCTTATTAGGTTGATTGAGCAGGATTTTATCCTTTGGTTCTCAGCTTCTCAATGTGAGTGACTCCACTAAGATTCGAACTCAGGTTTCTTAGAATGTCCTCCTTAAGGGGGAAAGACAAGTTGATTCCACTTGATTGAAACCACATTGGTTTTCTGTTTTCAATTTTAACAACAGAAATGTTAATTGATTTCACTTTGCTCTATGTTTTCAAAGTTTTATATTTTTCAACATTTCTTGAACAAGATTGTAAAAACCGAAAATGAAATTGAAAACCAAACAGATCCTAAAGTTGTTTTGATTTTATGAATTATATCGAATGTTCAATATTTTTACCCATCTTAAAGTGGATTTTTCACTTGATATATTTCATTTTCATATATGTTGTGTGCATAATCTGTGGTAGTTTTTGTGTAGCTTGGGATTCAAACACACTATTACATATAGATTGATTTTCTGTTTAGTAAGTTAACTGTAAAAAGTTTGCAAGAAAGGACTTTTGGAGTGAGTGGAACATGGCTTTACATGAAGTCTAACTTTTCTCCTGTATGCTAAAGTTTAGGAAACCAAAATAGCAAATAAATTCCAATATATTTTGATGAAATGGTTTTTTGGACAAATCTTGCATTCTGTAATATTTCATTCCTGTGAAGAAGTGCAATCTTTTGTTTGCCAATTGAGTATTGGATTGTCTTGCATGTTTTTGGATATAACATTGGATCTTGAGCAAATAGTTTTGCAGTTAAACTTTAGTGTGCATGTTGAAAACGCTGTTGGATTAATATACGGTAGTTTTCTGTAAATATCCAAATTAAGGGAAAATAACATGATATACTTTAACTTATTGATTACCTGTTTTATTGGCTATTGTGTTTTCTAATTCCATTCCTCGATCCCATGATAAGAATAGTAACCGTGTTTGTATTCTGTGAACATTTTTAGCTTTAGACACACCTCTCACCCTTATCATTAACGCTGAATTCAAGTTGCAATTTTGAATATTAGTATATGACATCATTGAATTCTGTTTTGATTGATTTATTTGAGCTTGTCTATTGACATAAACACTTGTGAAACTATTTGAACGAGCTTGTGGAAACAACTTATGACATGTCCATAAGCTGTTTTCCACTTATTTTCATAAAGTGTTATAATTTTTTTTTTACTTTATTTTACCTTTTCTTATAGAAATATCTTATACATAAGCACTTGTCCTATAAGTGCTTAATTTAGTTGTTTATCCAATCAGGACCTTAATCATTGTTTTCGGGGGAAGAGTGCATCTGCTCTCAAATGTCTATTTTTTTCATCTAATGTCATGCTAGTGGTTATATCAAGTAAGTCAACATAACTTTTTTTATCTAATGTACATGTTTTTGGGACTTGTCAGATTCAGCCAAGGTTTTTGCATCCTCACTGTTTGGTGATAATCTAGAAATGGAAGACAAATCAAAAATATCTCTGAAGATCAAGATTGAGGATGAAAAAGAAGGCGATGTGAAGGAAGATAAGTCTGAGGTAGAAGTAGAAGTGAAGGTTAAGAACAAATCAGTAGAGGAAAAGAAAAAGCATAAGGATGAAAACAAAGATGATTCCAAAGATATTGGTGAGGATGGTAGTGAGAAGAAACATGACGATAAGGATGAAAAGGACAAGAAGAAAAAGGAAAAGAAAGAAAAAGATGACAAAAGTGACACAAAGAAACACAAAGAGAAAGATGCTAAGGACGATGAGGATAATTCGGAAAAGAAAGATAAGTTGAAGAGTAAGGAAAAGAAAGACAAGGGTGAAGTAGTTGTCAAAGATAAAAAGGGAAAAGACAATGAAGACGATGATGGTAAGAAGGAGAAAAAGAAGGATGAGAAGAAGAAAAAGGAAAAGGATGAAGAAATCAAAACAAAGAAGGACAAGGGGAAAGAAGATGAAGGAGTGGACAGTGAAGAGAAGAAGGACAAAAGCAAAAACAAAGATGAGAAGAAAAAACACAAGGATGAAGATGTGGAGAAATCGAAGGGAAAGGGAGAAAAGGACGACAGTGAAGAGAATAAGAAGGAGAAGAAGGGTAAGAAAGAAAAAGATAATGACAGCGAAAAAAATGAAGAGAAGAAAGATGCGAAGAAAAAAGAAAAGAATGACAAGGGAAATGGAGATGAGGATGACGGCGAAGAGAATAAGAAGAAGAAAAAGGATAAGAAAGAAAAAGAGAAAGACAAGGATGAGAAAATCAAGCCTAAGAAGGACAGTGAAAAAACTGATGAAAAAGAGAAGAAGGATAAGAAAAAGGAAAAGAAAGACAAGGGTGAGGAAGACGAGGGTAAGGAAGATGAGAAAAAAGTTAAAAAAAAAGAAAGAGAAGAAAGATGACAAGGATGAAGTTGTTTCGAGGGAGTTAGGTGAACAAAATGTTGAGGAGAAATAGGAAGAAGGTGATGAGAAGGAAGTGAAAGATAAGAAGAAAAAAGAAGAGAATGACAAAGGTGGGAAGAAGAGAAAGTTAACTGGAAAGGACAAGACCAAAGATCTTAGCAAGCTGAAACAAAAGCTTGAAAAGATTAATGGGAAAGTAGCAGCACTTCTTGAAGAAAAGGCAGACATAGAAACGCAATTAAGAGAAGCAGAAGATGAAGGTTACGTGGTCGTGGAGAAGGCAAAGGATGTGGTTGAGTAGCTGTTCAGGTCTATGTAGCATCGACGTCAAAGTAAAGGTGCGTATGGTGTTCAATATGTGCTACGGGTTGTGTCTGGTGTTTGTGTCTTTGTGAATGCTTCATACATGTACGCTATACATATTAGCTTGAATACATTGTATGATAATAAGTTTGAACTAGATGAATGGCTTTATGTGTATAAACCTGTCTTTTGATTAGGTAATAAATGATACATTTGTGCTCAATTTCCTGCTTCATCCGTTTTGATTTCATTCTTAATAGTAATACTCTGTGAACCAAACAACTAATTCCACAAAATCAACACATATCACATAACATCGAACTAATTGCAGCATTATACTGCTCTATTGATATTTTAAGTAAATGTCACAAATTTGGGGTTATACTGTGAATATACTGATAGAGGCCCAGATTTAAAAGAAATTGAAAATGTATTATTGATTGCAATAAAAAGAACAATTACAGAGAATGATCCCTATAGTTCCAGAGCAAATGCTCATCAGAGAAGAGATGCAACCTTCTCTCTGCCTAAATCCTAAGATTTGTTATTGAATAATTTTGAATGATTTACAACAGCCTCCAGTTTCCCTTTTATTCACACACAATTTATAACTACCTTAATAACAACTTATTAATTAATACTAACTTACACAATAACTGCTATTATAAAATATAATAGTAATAGTAATAGTCTAACATGGCAGATTCCACCATGCACAAGTAACACAAATAGTGTTAAAACTTAGATGAGATGATGTAGATCTCATCTAGTTTAAACCAAAATCATGGGTTCAATCCCTAACTTGGGCATGTAGCAGTGTTAAAACTCTTAGGGAGAGTTTCTCACCCATTTGAGTTTCACAAGACTCGAGAGATTAGTCTCTGTAGTTGTGCGCAGTGGGTATCCGATTTAAAAAAACACACACACACACACAAATAGTGCAGATGCAATATCATTTTTTATGGTTAGATATTTTAGCTTCATTGATCTTAACATGTACCCTCCATCCAATATCCCCCCTTCCCTATTCTCAGACAATTGTTTGTCTGCAAGCAGCTGTTGTGCCACACCTATAGGTCTAGTTTTTCTTCTTTTCCGACCACTATGTCGTCCACGGCTGTCGGTACCTCCTCTTTTTCATCAAGCGAATATAGGCCTAAAAATCTTCAAAAATGTGTGGTCGTGTGGGTATCTCTTGAACAATCAAATTCTCAATGTCGATAACTGTAAAAATGTTGGTTAAAAAGACCTGTTTTTTAGGATAAGGATCAAAATAATGGGGATCCATGGTGAAGGCTTCACGGCAAGGTGCCTAAGTAGAACATTGTCATATGAAGAACTTGAAGCAAAACAGGAGGGAATAAAGAGAGAGAAGAGAAGAGATGGAGTGAGAAAAAAAATTAGGTATGCGACGGATGTGATAATATCCTTTAGAGCATTTTAATCCAACCGTAAAATTTGTTACTTCACTGTGAAAGACATAAAGAGTTACTTCACTATTGATACTAATGAAAATTTAGTAATATTTATATAAAACTATACACATTAATGATAGGACTCGATCTCGATTACGACTAAACATTGATAAGTAGGAAGATATAGAGCAGAATAGCAACAACTGTTATATTGATAACTCTATAGAATCAAGTGATTCTATGGCTGAATTACAAAGATTGAATGATAAAAGTGCAGAAAAAGTAAAGATAGGCTAGGTAGTTCAAGACACGTAGAATCTCCCAAGTAGAGTGACTACTAAAATCAATGCCTAATTCTATTCCCAAACAAATGATGAAAATATAGTACTCAGATCCCCTTGCTCTCTCATCTATGCCACCTGTCCTACTCATGTCTTTCCCACTAAGTTAGTTACAGCATTAGTGAGAATGCTTCTCTGCTGCATATAAGGACAATTTTCCAGTCTCTCTCTTCCACATGTCCTCTCACACACTCTCATGTAGATGCTGAGGGGACCACAAAGTTTGTTACACTAGTAGTGGAATTACCACCTCCACTCTTCTTATTTTGTCTCCTAGTGTAAACTATATTATGCTTATCAATTAATTACACTACTAATTTCTTAAATGAAAAGTGGCAGACTTATAAAAAGGTACATAGATAAAATCACTTTTATTAATTTCACCAATTACAAGTTACAATGACAACACCAATGTGGTGTCAACATGTAAAATATAAAAAGAAAATCATACTAATCAAACTTTGAATAGATGATAACAATAAACATCCAAAGAATGGAAAATGTTTCAATGAAGTCTAATAAGTAGCCTTGTTCCCTTCAGTTGTAAGACCAAATCCAAATGGAAACAAAGGATCATAAGTAGAATCCCCAACATTCATAGGTAACTGACTAACAGTCTTAAACCATGTCCTTGGAAGTTTACCACTAAATCCATAATCACCAAACAAAACATCAGTAACACCATAACCTTCACTACCAGGAAGCCAAGCAGCAACTAGTCCTTCAATCGCGTCAAGATGTGGTTGAATAACAACCGGTCTACCGGTGATTAAGACAACAACACATTTTACTTCGGCGCATACATTTACTATTGTTTTTGTTCCGTTCTCGGAAATTGTCAAGTTTAAGCTGTCACCTTTTGTTTCAGCATATGGTGGCTCTCCAACTACCACAATTGCATATGAAAAATCATTTGATTTTACATAGTCTAAAGAAGGATTCTCTTCGTACACTATCTTTGTGTTTTTGTCAACTGTGTTTTTTATAGCAGTCAGAATTGTGGTACCTGTTATATCAGTTGAGCCATGTTAACATTATATGTTAGGTATGCCAATTCTGTCAATCATAGATTATGGAAAATAGGCGTTTTTAACATTCTACTATGCTACAATGCTATAGCACTGCAAAATAATGGCTATTTGACAACACTTTGTACAAATTTGCATATTGTAGAACAATAGTGATTTGTCTAAACTCTGCTAAGCTATAGCGCTGCTATTTGACAACACTAAGAAAAAATGCATTCACCTCCTTAATGCACCCTAAAATGGCAATCACACTCCTGTTTTTAATTGAACACTCGTGACCCTTATTCTTTTGGAGGTTTTGTTTAAATGACACACTCAAAGGGGACGTGTATGCAATTAATCTATT
This sequence comes from Trifolium subterraneum, assembly GCA_951799995.1. Lineage (NCBI taxonomy): Eukaryota > Viridiplantae > Streptophyta > Magnoliopsida > Fabales > Fabaceae > Trifolium > Trifolium subterraneum. The sequence continues at coordinate 11,355,026 of OX637466.1, read as the reverse complement.
TTACAAAATAGAGGTGGGTGTATTTGAACCACTGTTTTAAAAAATCAAACTGGATATAAAACCGACAAGACCTTCCAATTATGGTTCAACTGCTTTAAACCAGTTGAACCAGAATAAAACTGCAATCGAACCACAAAAATTGCCAAACCATAGTTAAGGGTAGTTCGAGATTCAACTAACTAGCTAAACTGTTAAGTTTGGTGTTTAAAACACTGATGTAAACATACTTTAAGGAGGTCGAGTGCAATAATTCCTTGTAATTTTGGTTCAAGATAGAGTCAATTAGTAAGGTTAAAAAAGTTGAGAAGGGATTTAATGTATACCACTAGTATAGTTGTTGCCACTAACTCCTTGCCATTCTATGGTCCATCCACCACATTGATATCCTAGATTATCAGCATGGCTTCCAGCAACAAGTACTTTTGGAGCCTTTTTAGGAAGAGGAAGTATTGGCTTATCGGCACTTTTACCATTCTTTAATAGTACCAATGATTTCCTCACAGCTTCTCTAGCTATTTCTCTATGCTCCTGTCAAATTATGGTTCCAATTTAATATATCATTATATTAGAAATATATTTTGTAGGGACTAAAATCATATTTAAACCTGAGCTGATGGACTAACCTGACTTCCAAGCTTATCGGCAAAGCTGTAATCAGCCAATGGATGTTCAAATAATCCCATCGCAAATTTAACTCTCAAAATTCTCTTCACTGCATCATCAATTCTACTCATAGGCACGGCATTCTTTTTCACTAGTAAAGTTAGGCCATCTATGAATTCTGTGTAGTTATAAGGAACCATTATCTGCACCATAATAAGGGTAAGTATTATAAACTTCAGGGTCCAAATTTTATACCTACTGATGAAAAAAGGCTAATCAACAGATTTGCAAAAATCATAGTTTACCATGTCAAGACCGGCATTGACTGCGGCTTCAATTGAATACGTGTAGTTATCATGAGGAGGTGTAGTTATCCGGTCAATTCCCTGCCAATCTGATATAACAAAACCCTGCATGAAACCATAGAGTTTAAAGCATATATTAATATGATGGTTGCTAAAAAAGAACTTTATACAATCATCTATATTCTCATCGGAAAAGGCAAGTCCAACAAGGCCTTCGTTTAGGGTTGACGATTGCCCTAATTCAAAGGATAACCTAGTATTTTAGGAACGTGCAAAGTTTGTCTTTCTCTCTCTACCATTTAGGCTTTTATATGCGTCCCCCTTCTACAGTTTGACCATCTCCTTTCATTTGGATCAACCGTAATTTAGGTGTATGACGCGAGTATCTTTTCGTATATGAAGGATATTTAGCCATCAATGGTCTATTTGATTGGACTAAGTGACCTACTTATGAACGAGCCCGGGATTAAGGTAAACTAATCTTTCTAGGTCGTCTCTAGCGTCTAATTTAATAGCTAGAGGAGGGGTAGGTGTGGTGGCTTCCCTGTTATGCTTACTTGGTCCTCTTTATCAAGTGTTTTTAGGCACAACTTACCTCCTCTACAGCTAGCTCGACCATATGGTGCAAATATTTTGTACCAAACAACCTCTTTTACTTAGTGATTTATTGTCACATATGTTATATACAAATCATATATGATTTTGAAATCAAATGTCCATGAGATGAAGTATTATACCCTAAAATTGAGTATGTTCTTGAGAAAGCCGGTGACTAAATCACGATTAACATGCATCTTTTCTCCATTCCAGCTTGAGTAAGAGACCATGACGGTGGAGACACCTTGAATAATTGAGTTATAATAAGCTGGCATGTGAATGCTAAGCAATTCATGACTGGTTACAGCTGTGTTATTCTCATTGATTCCTTTTGTTGTTCCACCATCACCAACAAAGTGTTTAGCACAAGCTGCAACCTTGTTTCTGTGCAAAACAAATGGCAACATATTAAAACACCAACACTTATACAAAGTTGCAGCATTTTTCATGTCTCAAAAGAAAATAATATCAATTTTAAGAGGAAGTTGTGAATAAAAAAGTAGGAATGCTCATGGTCCAGCTCATGAATAGTTCAGTCCTAGTAATTAGATGAGAATTATTTTTGCCACCCTACATGTTACTCGCGCGCCCTACGCGTTTCCCTTTTTACCCTTCCGCTACTTAAGTAGCGGACGTTATATTTTAGAAATTCTCATTTTTATAACGTCCGCTACTTAAGTAGAGGACGTTATAAATGTAGGGTGTTTTTAGGGTTGTCCGCTAATTAAGGTAGCGGACAGGTGTATTTTGGTAGATAGGATAATTACCTTTTTTTGGTCTGGTTTAGTTTACTGGTTTGATTTTTGGTTTTTTTTATATCAGTCCTAGTAATAGCTATGAAAGTTAATCTTTAATTTTATCAAATCTTAATGCAATTAGAAAAGAAAGAATGCTACAAAATTTCAACAGTATCATGAATTCTTACTTAGCAACAAATGGAACACCCTTTGGCGAATTTGCAGGGACGTCACCTTGCAATCCTGGAATTATTTCAGTCATAGCTTGAACTACTTTATGATCTTCACTATAACTTTCATAACATCTACCCCATCTTGGATCTCTACACACCTACACAAACACATATAAGATAAAACAATGTCGTTAAATAATGTCTATAGCAGTCAACATGTAGAATTTAAACAAATCATTATTGTTCCATAATACACAAGTTGTCAACTAGCGGTGCTATAGCACAACAAAATTTGAATGAGCCGCTATTTTCTTCGTGATTGACAAATAGGTAAGGTATAATTTTAATTATCTTAATTACCGCGATGCAAGGTGCAAAGACATATGGAATTCCAGTTGCTTTAGATTCAAGAGCTGTTGCTTCACCAATCTTCTTCACTAGTTTAGGATCCCTACAGATTCAATGAAACTTCATCATCAATACAAAGAAGCATGGTGAAACGAAACATTTTCTTTGTGTAATTAATTTTCATTCAATCAACTTGTCATTAGTTAGTTTCATATTCAAATACGTTCTTTCTGTTTAATTCTAAATTGTGTCTTACATTACTTCACAAATATATTTGTAATTTTAATATACTCAAGAACTATAGGAAAGACAACCAAATAGAATTTAATACCATAGGAAAAACAAAATAGAGAATAAAAGACAACCAAATAGAATTTTGCAACATTAATCTAAATACAAAATGTTGTGTTCATTTTACCTATAACAATTAAAATATGAAGACCTTAATAAATTAAAAATTTGATAACATCACTCACATCACATTGTTATAGGTAAAATATTGCATTATATTAGTAGGTCTCGACCACTAGTAATTTTTTATTTTATTTAATAATTGTCTATTTTGTTTGTGTACCATCCCCAATAAAAACTTGCAAGCACAACTCACGAGTTTGGCTGCACGTAGTCTTATTTTAATCATTCTAATACTTGCTTATGTGAGTTTCTTTCCTCTTGTTTGTTCATCTTATTTTGAGTACTCGATGAAATAATAGCATAAGAGAAGAGATTGGACAATTGAGTCCACTTTGATATTACATCTATTTGAGTCGGGCGATCCTCCTTTGCTTCTAGCATTGCTTAATTTTCTCATAATATTTCAACACGAAAAATCTTCAATACTCAAATTGATGATTAAAAGAAAATGATTTTTTTTATTTTCATATATTTTCTAAAATTTAAGTTAATTTTACTTGCTAACAATGAGATATTAGAATCTTAAAGTGAATAATTGTCAGTAGTTTTTGCAAATAAAAACAATTTTTTATTATTTTAATAAATGTAACATCTTTGACTAAAATTTCATCTTTTCTCCATATCACAATTGTTCATTTCAAAAGTCTTACATCTTATTAACAAATTAAAATGAACACATTTGTTTAAAAATAAAAATAAACCATATTTTCAAAAAATAAAGATAATTTTAAATTTTCACACATAATAAAAAAATGTAACATTTACCTTGTAGCTCCTAGACCAACATTGTGAGGAAAAATAGTTGCATTATAGACATTGTTATGGCCATGAACAGCATCAATTCCATATATCATTGGAATTCCAAGCCTAGTTGACAATGCCCCCTTTTGAATTTCATTTATCATATCAACCCAATCCTTTGCAGTTGCATTTATCTTAGGAACACTTCCACCACCACTTAGAACACTCCCTGTAAAAAAAATAAAAATAATACCTAACTTAGACTATTTGACAAAAATAAAATAAAAATATATTCTTAATTCAAACTATTTGGCATATTTGTTTGTTAGTAGACAAAATCAAAGTTATAAATAGATGCCGCTAGGACTTATCACGGTTCTGCTCAATACACTAATTCTGTATTTCTAAACCATAACCACCTTTTCAAAAATCTGAACTGCACCTTTTCAAATTTTCAAACCGAATTGTATGAAATGTTAATGTTAACCATATTAGGATTGTTAAGGAACCAAAAATCGAACGAATCCTATAATTGTTAAAAGACCCAAAAGTCAAATTGCACCAGAATGAACTGGATCGTGATGGGACAATTCACAAATTTAATTGAACAAAAGTGGTTCATTTCAACATGTGAACTATTCTCATAATTCGGTTTAGCAGTTAAGCTCAACCGAAACTACTTTGCAGGTGTGGAGATATAAAAAATCTTGATGTCACAAATTAGATTCTTGCTGGGAAACCATTTGTTGGGTTTTTGAAATTGGCTACATTTTGCAAAAGCAAGATCTAGTCAGATGTAGAGTCAGATGGGGCTACATCTGGAACAACATCCTGAAGCCAGAAAATGTGAGAAATTTGTTACATGAGGATCGCGCGCCTTATTTGTTAAATAAATCTTTTAAGTGTTTTGCTTGTTCCCCAAGACAAGGAAGTCAGCTTATTTCCTGACCATATCGCTTTTCATATCTCCCCTAAAAGATATGCCTATATTTTAGGGTTTTGGTTGGATTTACTTGAAGAATCTTTTGCTATCGGATATGTTCTATTTTTTAGTTATTTTTGAAGGTCCAAATCCAGTTGGGTATAAGTTATAAATCAAATCTTTGTAATCTAGTTTTGTAGCAAGCCAACAATGTAATATTATTAGGGCTTAGTCGTGTAGCCACTCTCTAGGAGAGTTGGTGTAAAGTGAACCACTCAGATTGTGAGATGGTCATTGTGTAATCACTCAGAAACCTGTAGGTAATGAGTGAGTATTGTCATTGGAGGAAGCTTGTAAGCAACTCCAAGTTGTGTGCTTAGTCAAGAGTCTTGACTATGTATTTGTCATGGAAGTGTGTCTTCCAATTTGTTCACAGTATTATTAAAATCCTTGCGGGTTAGTAAGGTGGTAGGGAAGTGAGTTGGAGGCTCTTATCTAGGAGTTCCTAGGTAGAAATTAGCACGTGTAGTGTCTAAAATGTCGCGGTGATTTTTGGATGTCGAGTTATTAATTAACTTCGAATCGCAATTTAATATTCCACCACCGATCTTTAATTTATCCGAGGGGAAGGGAAAATGTTCGAAAAAACCCTATTTTTAGAGATCAAGGTTCGGGGGTTAGTTATACGAAGGGAAGGTACTAGCACCCTAAGTATCTATAGTACTCTATAGGAACCTCTTGTTTTTATTTCTAACTTTGCGCTTTATTTTTAATTGCTTGTAAAAAATGTGTAAGTGTAGGAATTAAAGTGATGGAAAAAGTTTAAAGTGATGAAAGGAAGAAAAAATGTTTTTGTTGATTTTATTGATTGGAGAGACAAGTCTCATGCCTACGTACCCGAGGGATCAAACCACCGTAGTTCGGGGTAAAAAGCCGAGTAAATTTGTTTGTTTGATTTTAAAGTTTTGAAAATGGTTTTAAAGACCAAAAGTCAAAAGTGGCAAAATGTGAGTTTGATTGATGTTAGTTTGTGAAGAAAGTCTATGTGGTTAAATTGATTGAAGTTTGATTGTGAAATAAGACGCGGACACTTGGTTTAAAATCCAAGGTTTGTTGAGAAAAGGTTTTGAGTGATAAAAGTCACTTGGTTTAAAATCCAAGGTTTTTGCATGATTAAAAGATGTATGAATGAAGAAAATGCACTTGGTTTAAAATCCAAGGTTTTTGGCGGGAAAAATGAACACTTGGTTTAAAATTCAAGGTTTTAGCGATAAAAGAAGCCATTGGTTTAAAATCCAAGACACTTGGTTTAAAATCCAAGTTTTGGTGATAAAAAAAACTCTTGGGTTAAAATCCAAGGTTTTCACGATAAAAAGGGCACTTGGGTTAAAATCCAATGCCACTTGGTTTAAAATCTAAGTTTGAGATAAAAATGACTCTTGGGTTAAAATCCAAGGTTTTTACGTTAAAAGACGCCGTTGGTTTAAAGTCCAAGGCACTTGGTTTAAAATCCAAATTTTGCGATGAAAAAGAACTCTTGGGTTAAAATCCAAGGTTTTCGCGATAAAAGAAACATTTGGTTTAAAGTCCAAAGTTTTGAAAATGTATGATGACAAAATATTTTTGTGCTTTTTGAGAATAAATTGTTTTGTTATTTTTGAAAGAGGTTTTGACCTCATTTTTTTGAGAAGAAAATGATTAATTATTTCAATTGGAATGTTGGGTTCCAAATTAAATAAAAAAGGTAGCGCGAAAAATAATACTAACGTCGCAATAAGCAAATTAAGCGCGAAGACAATTCGTAATGATATTTTGATCAAAACGGTGTCTTTTCCCTCGGAATTAAATATTCTAACGTTTTTTTGCGGAAAGCGATAAATAAATATGCATGAGATGCAAGTTTTTATTTATAGTGTACATTTATTCCTAATTACATTCTAAGGTATTTGCAAGAAAAATAAATATGAAATGAATGCAAGAGGATACTATGCAATTTTTATTTATATTTACACCAAGTCCTAAAATACAATCTAATGTCCTTGCAATAAAATAAATAGTTAATTAATTAGGCAATAAATTAATTGTTTGATTAGCGAGCAATAATAAAGTATGTTAGTAACCATAAAAGTGATAAGTTAGTAAGTTAGTATCAATAATTAGACATAATGAGCATAAATAAAAATGTTAGATTAGTGAGCATAAATTAAAGTCAAAATAAACACACATATAATCATGAAATAAATAAATAATAAAAAATAAAAAGACCTCAAATAAGTGCTTATTTTGGATTTAATAGCTTATTGAAGCACATTCCATAAGCACTTTTATCATAGGTTAAAAATAAAAATAAAAAATAAAAACAGAAGGGGGTGCAAATATCAAATCAAAATTAAAAGGGGGTGCAAAAAGCAACTCTGGGGCTCAGGCCCAACTGGGGGGCGCAGCCCAGAGGGGGGTGTGTGAAGAAGATAACCAAAACAGAGTCAGAGCCGTCTGATTGATCAGATGGCTCTGATTTAATCAAAAGGTAAATGAATCAGGAACGTTTGATTAAAAACAAAAGGACATAGGCGCGCAGGTACACCGTAAGGACGTGCACCTGCGCGCGCAGGATCACAATGAGGGTATATAAAGAAAGAAACCCTTAAAAAACACAAATCTCCTTCTTCTCTCAACCTCACCGCCGCTGTTTATCTCCTTCTCTCATCTCTCTCTTGTTTTGTCCATTTTTCACCTCTCAAACTTTTCTCTCTCGATCTATCTCTTTCAAACTGTTCTTCTCTCAATCTAAATTTCTCAAATCTCTTTTTTTAAAAAAACAAGAAAACAGAAAGGAAATGAGAAAACGAAAACAACCTCGTGTTTCTGGATAAGGCTCTCTTCTTCTCTTTTCGTTTTTTGGTTTTCGATTTTGAGTTCGTATTATTTTGGGTTCCGGTTGATTTTTCGAAGGAAAAGGAATTTTGGTTCGTTTTTGTTTCGGTTTGGTTTGAGTTTTGATCTGGGTTTGATTTTGAACTGGTTGGTTATGATGATTTGGTTTTTGATTGAATCGGTTTAGATGGCTTTGATTCGTTTTGAAAAAATCGAAAAAAGGAATGAAGGTTTTTTGCTTTGATTTTTGTTTTGTTTTTGTGTTTTTCGGATGGTGATGGTAACGGAATGGTTTGATGATTTTGATTGTGTGATGAAGAAGGTTGATGATGATTAATTGAAGATGATGATTTTTTTTTATCTTTTTGATTTTTTTTTGTTCTGTTTTTTTTATTTTTGGTCAAAGAAGAAGATGAATTGCGGTTGATTGGAGAATTTTTTGACCTAGGGGACTGTGCAATTAACACACTATTTATAGTGTGTCAGAAACTAGGGTTTTGGCAGATGAAGTTTACCCCTTTTGGACAAAATTGCCCCTTTAGGCCTGACGAGGACAAAAATACAGATATGGACCCAAAAATAAAAAACTAAAAATACAGAAATATAAGAAAAAACGAAAAAAGAAAATAAATAATAAAAATAAAAAAGAAAGTCTGTAAAAATAAAAATAAATAAATAAACAAACTAATTTAAATTTAAAAAACAAAATAAAAAAGGAAATAAAAAAAAAAAAGAAACCAACAAATGAGGTATTTTAAAATACCTCTCTGCCGAAATTTCGTTAGAAACGACAAAGGAAAAAACAAATTTAAACGCCGAACAAAAGCGATCGGTCAAAAAATGGGGTATGACATAAGTGTAAGCGAGGAGTTTAACTTTGGATCAGAACCACTGAAGTGGATTTCCTTCCTGGATTGGTATCCCCCAGAGTAGGTGCGTTGCACCGAACTGGGTTAACAACATATTGTGTTATTTACTTCCTTGCAATTTATTTCTACCTTGTTTTTCTTGTTCTGTACTGGTACGAGATGTGGTACGCGATGTGGTAATATCTGGTACCTCATTTGAACGTCTACAGGACTACGCCATAATTTCACCATTTTTAAAATTAAAAGACAATTTCAAAAGAAATAAAAACTTACCAATAAAATACTTTTTCATCACATCACCATCTTCAGTAGCATTAACGCGTTCAATCTGAACCATCTGACCAATTTTCTCTTCCAATGTCATTCTTTCCAAAAGATCCTCGATTCGAGTATTCAATGGCTGCTTTGGATCTTTGTATCTCAAATGCTCATGTTCTGCCACAGCCACCCAACAATGCAAAAGCAAAAAACCCACCAAAAAGATTGTACCTTTTGCCATTTCTTCCTCTCAAAACATCTTCACAAATAAGATCACAAGTCAAAAAATTATGGTATAAATATAATCAATCATATACATGTTTAAGAGAAAACCGAAAATGTTCGCGATTTCGGAAGTTACATAAAGATTGTTGTTGTCACGGTTCACAACATTGCACAAATCTTATTAAAATTGTTACAATCATGTTATATATAATAACTTAATATGTAATTTGTCTCTTCAAAATTTCATAACTATAATTCTTTTCATAATTTTTTTAGTGAATTTGTTCATCTAAAAACCAAATTAACAACTAATAAATTAGGTTTTAATATTTTTAGAAGAGACAAGAGCATAATAAAAAAAAATCAAATGAGACAACAAAAATTTTCATCTCATTCTAAATCACGGCCATAATGGAGTTTTGTCGCGGCATAATGTCGTTTTGTCGTGATCCTTTATGCGATTTCTATTCACATTTTAAAAACGGAGAAAACACCATCTATAGTGTTTTGCCGCGGCCATTTTCTAAACCGGAAGTAGGTGACTCATCTCAATGACAAATGAATTGAAAATTGAAAAGTATAAAAGTGAAAAAGAAATGGTGCCCACCAATTTACTAGTTTGAGTTTGTGCAAAATAAGCTTTTTGCTGGCTCTACAATGTGTTCTTTTCCAAGAATAAGAATGAAAATGTGAATTTACCAAAATTAAGAATGATTTTTGCTGACTCTACAATGTGTTCTTTCCCAAGAAAAAGAGTGAAAATGTGAATTTCCCAAAAATAAGAATGATTTTTTCTAACTCTACAATGTGTTCTTTCCGAAGAATAAGAGTGAAAATGTGAATTTCCCAAAAATAGGAATGAAACGGTGAATGAAAAGTGTGGTATATATAAATAGACACAAAAACAAAAAAAGCCTAAAATGCAAGCAATTACCGTTTGAAAACGTCGGGTATATAAGTCATCCGTATCTCAATTAATCAATACCAATAGAGAAATGTTATTTAAACATCAAAAGGGGACATCTCAACAACATCAAGGGGAGTTACGTGTATATAATCGGGGAGTTCTTCAACACATTTGGTTAGCTGACATTAACCAAATTTGATCTCCAACTCCTAAACTATTTGTTTACGAGAAATTGTATATGGCACACTTTTTGATTGTTTGCGGATGATAAAGTTAAAACAAAGTTAAAAGTAAATATTTTTTCAAATTTGAAAGATTTTATGCCTACAACATCAAGGGGAGTCACGTGTATATAACCGGGGAGTTCTTCAACACATTAAGTTAATGTTTCATTAACCAAATGTGTTGAAGAACTCCCCGATTATATACACGTGACTCCCCCTTGATGTTGCAGAGATATCCCCTTTTTGATGTTTAAATAACATTTCTCATACCCATAACAATAACGTTACTTTTAAATTTGGATTTGTTTAGATTTTTTCAAATATAATTAGTAATCGATGGATCCCATGTACCAAAAAAAAAAAAGGAAAAAAAGAAATCAATGGATCCCATTCCTCTAAAATGAGTGATGCGATTTATTACATGTAGATGATAACAAATCCTCAAGTTGTTATAATTACAATTTTTTTTTTATAAGCACAATCCTTGATTTTTAGACTTTACATTTTTCTCACTTATTGAATTTTGTTTCTATTTTAGTGAATATTACACTAAATTTTTGTTGAAGAGATAATTTTAGAATTCAAATGACCAATATGACATTGAAAGAGTTGACAATATGCCTCATTGCTGACTCGGGTTAGCAAAAAAGGAATTCAAACCAATCATGTAGTTAAAATATTAGATAAACTCTCTTTTTTCAATTAAATTTTCTTCATGCATAAATCTCTAACTACAAAATAGGACATATTTGTTACCAGTTACATTTTTTTTATATTTTTTTTACATTCAATAGATCAAAGTTTAATTATTTTTAAAAAGTAAAAGCTTTGGTAAAGTAAAAAAGAGAAGTAAAACCTTTTTCTCTCCATTTGTTATGATAATAAAAAAAAACATTTTTAATACAAGTTACTTGAAGACAATAAGATGCATACACTCTGATTACAGGAGATCACCATTCCACAGGGACACGTGGACCATTTGGCCTTGTTGACCTACCACCAGACAACACCTATCACAATTACTTGGGGGCAAAAGAATAGTCTAGGTCTTTACAACTCTACTTCTTTTCATATATAAGACCAGCAAAAGACTATCGGGTATGCAATATCTAACCCTAAATACTTCCCACTTACGGCGCTTACTAACTTGATCGTCTGAGTGTGTGCATGTACCACGCCCTCCTTCTCAACGGGGTTCAACCACCAACAACAACCAGCTAAATCACCAGCCAAAGTCCTTACATAATGACTATCACTGCAATATCATCTAGATATCAGGTCCGAAACGAATCACTTGCCATGGAGAAAAGAATTAATTTGGTTTCTTGGCGAGGATTTATCAAAGCTATGTTTATTTATAAGAGGGTTGATTAATATATAAGAGCCAAATTTGATCATAAGACTTGCATGTGTTTCAAATTTTAATACACAAACCACTATTCATTCTCCCATGTTCTTAGTTTTATATACTATGCAAACCTTTTTAAGGTTCTTTACTTAAAGATAAATATCTTTTTCTTAATTTTAGCAATTTCAAAAATGACAACACTAATACAGTGCGAACATGCAGAACCATTAAACTGATGGTGAAAACAAAAAAATAAAAATATAAAGATAGTAGTTTCAAATCAACTTTTATAAATTTCACCAATTACAAACACATATTACAACACCAATGTGGTGTCAACATATAAAATAGAAAAATGTTTGAACAAAGTCAAATAATTCAATTCCTATGTAGCCTTATTCCCTTCAGTTGTAAGACCAAATCCAAATGGAAACAAAGGATCATAATAAGAATCACCAACATTCATAGGTAACTGATCAACAGTCTTAAACCATGTCCTTGGAAGTTTACCACTAAATCCATAATCACCAAACAAAACATCAGTAACACCATAACCTTCACTACCAGGAAGCCAAGCAGCAACAAGTCCATCAATTGTGTCAACATATGGTTCAATAACCACAGGTCTACCAGTGATTAACACAACAACACATTTCACTCCGCCGCATACATTGTTTATTGTTTCTGTTCCGTTACCGGAAATTGTCAAGTTTAAACTATCACCGTTTGTTTCGGCGTATGGTGTCTCTCCAACAACCACAATTGCATATGAAAAATCATTTGATTTTACATAATCTAAAGAAGGATTCTCTTGGTACACTACCTCTGTGTCTTTGTCAACTGTGTTTTTAATAGCACTTAAAATTGTGGTACCTGTTATATCAGTTGAGCCATGTTAACATTATGTGTTAGGAATATCAATGTTTTTAAAGTTCCAATAATAGCTATTTTTCCCAATGTACAAATTAACAATTTATCTAAATTCCACTAAGCTATAGCGCTGCTATTTGACAACACTAAGAATAACTGTGTTAGAAATAATATAAAACCATTGATGTAGCTTTTCCTAAAAGCTTAAGCTTTTGGGATAATCGGTTATTTGACATGGTATCAGAGCCTCTATGACTAAGTGGTCTAGAGTTCGATCCCCGCTCCCCTCACTTTCTAATTAAAAAGTTGAATTTAAGCATATGGTAGGTGGGCCTATGCATTATCCACGCTTCAAGCATTGATGTAGCCTTTCCTAACAGCTTAAGCTTTTGGGATAATCGGTTATTTGACAAAATGCATTCACCTCCTTAATGCACTCTAAAATGACACACTACTATTTTCTAATCGAACACTCGCCATCCTTTTTTTTCCGGTGAAATTGCACACATTGTTCCATTTTTTTTGAAATAGAGGTGGTTGTATTTAAACCAATATTTTTAAAACCAAATTGGATATTGAACCGACAAGACCTCTCAATCATGGTTCAACTGCTTTAAACATTTGAACCATGATATAATTGCATCGGACCCACCAAATGATCGAACCGTAGTTAAGGTAAGTTCAAGATTCAACTAGCTAAATTGTTCAGTCATGTTTTTAAAACATTAATTCAAACATACTTTAAAGACCTGTGTGCAATTTTTTTCTCGTAATTTTGGTTCAAGATAGAGTAAAAAACAAGGGTAAATTTTTTTAGAAGGGGTTTAGTGTATACCACTAGTGATGTTATTGCCACTAAGACCTTGCCATTCAATGGTCCATCCACCACATTGATATCCTAGATTATCAGCATGACTTCCAGCAACAAGTACTTTTGAAGCCTTTTTAGGAAGAGGAAGTATTGGCTTATCAGCATTTTCGCCATTCTTTAATAGTACCAATGATTTCCTCACAGCTTCTCTAGCTATTTCTCTATGCTCCTGTCAAATTATTGTTCCAATTTAACTTATCATTATAATATAAATATATTTCGTAGGGATTAAAATCATATTTAAACCTGAGCTGATGGACTAACCTGACTTCCAAGCTGATCGGCAAGGCTGTAATCAGCCAATGGGTTTTCAAATAATCCCATCACAAACTTAACTCTCAAAATTCTCTTCACTGCATCATCAATTCTACTTATAGGTACGACATTATTTTTCACTAGTAATGTTAGGCCATCTATGAATTCGGTGTAATTATAAGGAATCATTATCTGCATCATAACAAAGGTAAGTATTATAAACTTCAAAGTACCCGAGTTCGATTTCTATTGATAAAAAATATTAATCAACAATCTTGCAAAAATCATAGTTTACCATGTCAAGACCGGCATTGACTGCGGTTTCAATTGAATATGTGTAGTTAGCATGAGGAGGTGAAGTTATCCTGTCAATTCCCTCCCAATCCGATATGACAAAACCCTGCATAAACAGTAAACACATCGAACTTTAAGCATATACTATATGACGGTCGATACTTTGTACAACTACCTCGGCTATGCGGTCCAAATATTTTGCACTAGACAACCTCTTTTACCTAGTAATTTATATTCACATATTTTCCACGCAAAATTAAATTCTTAATATAATCGTTCTTAATTTTTTTTTTCCGTGAGGTAAAGTATTATATACCCTGAAACGGAGTGTGTTCTTGAGAAAGCCGGTGACTAAATCGCGATTAGCATGCATCTTTTCTCCATTCCAGCTTGAATAAGAGACCATGATGGTTGATACACCTTGAATAATTGAGTTATAATAAGCTGGCATGTGAATGCTAAGCAATTCATGTCTTGTTACAATTGTGTTGTTCTCATTGATTCCTTTTGTTGTTCCACCATCACCAACAAAATGCTTAGCACACGCCGCAACTTTCTTGCTGAGCAAGGAAATGTAACAAAATCAAACGCCAACATTATGGTTGGAAATAGGCTAGGCCGAAATTAAACTTCCTTTTTCATGTCTTATTAGGTAACTTCATAATAACAAAATGTTAAACATGATGAGTTCTTACTTTCCAGCAACAAATGGAACACCCTTTGAGGAATTTGCTGGGAGGTCACCTTGCAATCCTGGAATGATCTCAGTCATAGATTGAACTATTTTATGATCTTCACTATAACTTTCATAGCATCTACCCCATCTTGGATCTCTACATACCTATTATACAAACACATAAATCATAAGATAAAAAAATGTTGTAAAATGATGACGGATAGGGTTGGAAATAGGCTAGGCCAAAATTAAACTTCCTTTTGATATTTAATATGATATTTTAGAGAATTTGACTATATATCATATCATATTTCAATTTTAGTTTATAATAATAATACATTTATATATATATATATATATTAATAAACTTAAACTACTGAAAAGTTAATAGATTTATAATTTAATCAAAGTGAAAATTTTAATTTTAAATATAATAATAATAATAATAATAATAAATGAGTCCCATGAGCTTAGCTCAGTTGGTAGGGACATAGCGTTATAAACGTAGGAGCCAGGGTTCGATCCCTGACACTCCACTTATCCGCCTTTAAGGTGGAATTTCTAGCCACTAGGCTATCTGACAAAAAAAAATAATAATAATAAATGTAAAAATATTATTCATATTTACTTAATTAGACTAGATCTAAAAGACTTTTTTAATGGTATGAAGGCTGACCTTTTTAGCTAAAAAGGTTTATAAAAAAAACGGCGGTCTACTCTATTTGCTTTGATTTGCGATTGACAAATTGGTGATGTGTAATTTTGATTATCTAAATTACCGCGATGCAAGGCGCAAAAACATATGGAATTCCTGTTGCTCTTGATTCAAGAGCAGTTGCTTCACCAATCTTCTTCACTAGTTGAGGATCCCTGCAGATTCAATGAAACTTCTTCATCAATACAAAGACTCAATGAAACTTTGAGTTGGAATTGAATTAAGTGCTGTCAGTCTACATGCAATCAAAGATTTAGAATCGTTTCATTAAGATTAGATGGTTCAGATCAGATTTTAAGACAGATATTTATTTTTATTTTATTATAAAATTCTAATATAACATCTGGACCGTTCAATCAAGATCGGACAGCTTAAAACTTTCAAAGTGCATGATTGTTCCGTTTTTCAAATGCATAGAATCCAGATTCAGGTCTCAACCACTAGTAATTTTTTATTTATTTAATAATTGTAGATACACTCCAAGAAATCATGCAAGCACGTCTTGACAAAGTTTGGTTGCACGTATTCTTATTTAATCATACTACTATTATTTTCTCACAATATTTCAACACACGAGACAAGACCTTTGAATAATAAACGAAATCTTCAAAACTCAAAAATAGATGATTAAAAGAAAAATAAATTTTTTATTTTCATTTTCTAAAATTTAAGTTAATTTAACTTGCTAAGATGTTAGACTCTTAAGGTCTATTTGATCTACAAAATATAAATACTGGATAGAACAGTATAGTACAATACAAAGTTTAAGGTAATGTACAAAGTTTGTCTGGTAAATGTTTGGTGGACCAAAATGTCATTTTGGTATTTTATATAGCTTGTGCAAAGAATAAAAAGTTGTCTCGTGGCAAAGTTGTCCGGTAGTAGTTCAGTGGGGGACACAAATTTCAGTTTGGCCCAAAGTTTGTCCAATCTTAGAAACAATTTTAAAATCAAACACAATTTTAAAATCGAACACAATTACAACTGAAGTTATCCTTAATTTTTGGGAGATCAAACGCGACCTTAAGGTAAATAATTGTTAGTATTTTTTTAAAAATAAAAGAAATGTTTCTATTATTTTAAAAAATGCATAATTTTAATTTAACTAACATTTCATTTTTTCTCCATCGCAATTATTTATTTCAAAAGTTTTACATCTTATTAAAAAATGAAAATGAACAACTTTTTTAAAAATAAAAGATAAACTATATTTAAATATTTTTCACCAAATAAACATAATTTAAAATTTTCACATACAAAAAAAAAAATTTCACCAAAAAAATTTCACATACAAAAAAAAAAAATTTCACCAAAAAATTTTCACATACAAAAAAAAAAAATTTCACCAAAGATACATTTACCTTGTAGCTCCTAGACCAACATTATGTGGAAAAATAGTTGCATTATAGACATTGTTATGGCCATGAACAGCATCAATTCCATATATCATTGGAATTCCAAGCCTAGTTGATAATGCACCCTTTTGAAATTCATTTATCATATCAACCCAATCCTTTGCAGTTGCCTGTGGCTTAGGAACACTTCCACCACCACTTAGAATACTTCCTATAAAAAAGAAGCAAAAATATTCAACTATTTTCCTAATTCAAACTATTTAGTATATCTGTTTGTTAGTACACAAAACCAAAGTTTTAATTAACCCACGGATTGAACCATTATAACAATTCGGTAAAATAAAATTGAATTGTACCTTCAAAAAAAAAATTGAATTGTTAATGGTTTGTTCCGAACAAAATTGAGATTAAGATTTAGGACACGAATTCGGTGTTTCTAATCAGAACTACCTTTACAAAATACTTGATGTCGTAGGTCAGATTCTTACTAAGAAACCATTTTTTAAATTAAAAGACAATTTTAGAAAAAACTTAATTACCAATAAAATACTTGTTCATCACATCAGCAGAAGCAACACTGCGATCAATCTGAACCATCTGACCAATTTTCTCTTCCAATGTCATTCTATCGACAAGATCCTTGATTCGAGTATTCAATGGCTGCTTTGGATCTTTGTATTTCAAATAATCAGCTTCTGCCATAACTATCCAACATTGCAAAAGCATAATTCCCACCAAAAAGATTGTACCTTTTGTCATTTCTTCCTCTCAAAACAACTTCACAATAAAATCACAAGTAAAAAATTATGTATAAATACAATCAACCATAAACACGTTTTAGAAAAGACAAAAATATGTTCTAGAGAAGACAATAGCAAAAGCCAAGTGAAAAATTCTAGAGATGACAAGAAAAGGGACAAAGACATAAACATGTCCATCAAACAAAAAGAAAAAACAACATTGTCATGTCATGAATGAAACCAAACAACTAATCCAAATTATGGAATTTGAAAATTATAAAAATAAAATAAAATCATAGAATTCAACCATTCATCAATTAGTTCAAAACCCATTTCAATTTTATCATGAAAAACAATTGTAACATACTAAACAAAAACACAAGGACTTACTATCCTTTACGAATGGATTTATGATACGATCAGCTCCAGACTTTTAGACTAAGAATTTATTTTCTCTCAGTCTAATAATCTGCAGCGACTGTATTATAAACCATAAGCTGGGGATTTTATTGCGGACACAAATCAATGTTAAGTTGAAAATATAAAAGTGAAAAAGAAATGATGCCCACCGATTTTTACTAGTTTGTAGAAAAACAAGCTTTTTGCTGGATCTACAATGTTACAGAAAAAAATGAGCTAGAAATACAATAGTTTTCTTTCCCAAGAATAAAAATGAAAATGTGAATGAAAAAGTGTGGTATATAAGTAGACCAAGAAGTCCTCAAAAAAAAAAAAAAAGTAGACCAAGAAAAAAAAAGAAGCCTTTATGCAAGCTGTTACGATTCATCCTTATCTCAATTAAATAATACCAACAACCGTTACTTTAAAATTTGGATTTATTTAGATTTTTTTCAAATTTAATTATTAGATCAACTATGGACAATTTTGAATTTTGTCTCAATTTTAGGGAGGATTACGTTAAATATTTGTTGAAGAGATAATTTAGAATTCAAACCGATATGACTAACGTTGAAAGAGTTGTCAAGATTTCTCATTGCTGACTCAATGATTAGTTTTATAAGGAATGTAAGAGATCTAAAAAATAAAAATAAAACTAAGACCTATTTTCTTTTTGTTTACCATAAAAAAATAGCATAAGTTACTTAAGCCAATTTTCTACTTTTTTTTTTTTTTGTCAAGTAGCCTAGTGGCAAGAAAATTCACCTTAACGGTGAATAAGTGGAATATCCCGGGTTCGAACCCAGGCTCCTGCACATATAGTGCGATATCCCTACCAACTGAGCTAAGCTCACAGGGATAGCCAATTTTCTACTTTAAGGTATTATATCTTTATAATCTATTTAAAGTTATTTTGATTTTATAAAAAAATCTATTATAAAAAAACTATATCTTAAAAAAAACTCTGATGGCATGATCATACAATGATTTCTTTAAAATAAAATGTAATCACATTTAAATGAAAAGCTAAACAAAATTAAAAAAAAAAAACATCCGAATACCTTCTCTCCTATATAAAGTAACTTTTTTTTATTGGAGTTGCTTTAACGCAGTTACAACAGAAAATCTTTTTCCCTTATTATGCTCATCTGGGCTTGAGATGATAGAAAAACTAATCATTTGTTTTTTGTTGGAGGGAGTTAATTGGTAAGGAGTGTCTTGTGTGATGTATATATATATATACAAGAATTCACTTTATATATATATATATATCGTGTAAAATTATTTTACATATTTTACACATTCATTTAATAATATGTTTACACATCATGCAATGTGTACATGATGTGTTACATTTATTAAAGAATTTGATTTATATGTACCGTCAGTGTAACGTTATTTTACACATGCGTCCAATAATATATCGATACATCATGTATGGTAATTAAAAATACATGATGTGTCACATTTATTAAATGATGTGGCAACACATCATTGGATGTATGTGCAAAAAAAATTTACACCGACAGTGCACAACAATTGAACTTGAAAAACAAGGTTTGAGATCTAAACCAGCAAATATAATATAATTGCAATTATAATGAGATAACATAATTTAAGATCTAGCTATCGCAATTTCCTTAGAACATATATACCATCTAGTCCTGAGTTAGTGAGTTACTATGGAAATAAATAAAAATAATAAAAATTACTGAGAAAAAAGAATCTATGTAGAGGACTACATTGGATCTCAAGACAAACAATGACACAAATTCACCCAAAAACTTGGTCACTCTTGAAAAAGACATGGAACATATGGAATACATGAAGTGCATATTCCATTTACATTTTTACATGATGCATGAGTTTCTTCTCCTATTGAAGATGTTATGTTAATCCCTTCAAGTATAATGTTTGTGCAACTTAGGGTTTCATCACAATGTAATTGAATTGCATGCTTAGAAATTGATGTTCCTCTTATATTGCGGAAAGTAACATCACTCACTTTCACTGCATATACACTATCATATGGATTGTATTCTTGATCGATAATCACTGGATTGTTAGCTTCAATTACTATTATATCCTCAAATGTGACTTTTCTTGCATACCCTTGTCCTCCCTAAAAAACACATAAAACACCAAAGTGTCTTTTAGTCACAATTTGAGTGATAGAAATAACACATTTCACATACTAATTAATCTCCTAATTAATTTAATAATTTATTTTTGAAATGATTAAGGTCTCTTAAACATGTGGCTTTGGGCCTTCTCTTAATAATTATTTTACTTTTAAATGTAATAATTTTAGTAAATTTTTATATTTTTTAGATTATATAAATTACAAAATTACACTTGTCAGAAAATGAATATATATTTAAAAATGAATTATTTTATTGTTAATTTAATATAATTTTTTTTACAGCAATATAAAATTATTTTATTATTTTAAAATATATTTCATAGAAAAATTTAGAAAATTATTTTCTTTTCATATTCTGCTGGTAACCCAGCTCAAATTAAGAATAAACTTTCTAACTAGGGAGACATGATAAGATAAATTTTAAGATTGACTTATCATATCTTGTTGCCTCACCAAACACTGAATTGAGATATGATTTGATACAATTATCATATCGTATCTCTTATCTTACGCACCAAACGAACCTTAAATGTTAAACCAATAAGTACTCCTTCAATCCTTTTTTAATATGTCTGCATTGACATTTTTCACGTATATTATTGAATTTGTATTTTTTTTGTGTATCACAATTATTAAATTTTCTTTTGTGAAAAGATATTTTTATAGCTGATTTTTCATATTGCAATGCAAAGTAATATTATTATGTTTGAAAAAAATAACTTAAAAATGAATTTATATTTAAAGACAAATTTTATCTTTCAAATTAATGATATATATAATTAGGGACACGGAGGAAGTTGAATAGAAATTTATGTCTTACTATCCATGTCTTGATTCTGGCTCCATTTGTTGTCCCATTAAAAGTGCAATTTCGCACATATATCTTTTCCACCGATTCTTGAGCTCCATTTCTTCCTAGGCTCCCCACACTATATAATCAACAATGCATCGAAAGAATTTCATTATTGAACAAAACTCTTGATTATTGTATGTTGAAAGGAGAAAAATTAACTTGAACTAACCTTATCCCATGGCCAGGTCCACAAAAAATTCCAACGATGTCAATTGAACTCGAACCGTGATTAATGGCAACGCAATCATCACCTTAATTAGCCATTCAAAAAACAAGTCACAATTTAAACAAACACTGATGGAAGTGTAACAGTTTTCTAGTATGTAAACATAAATGTGAAAACTATAACTTAAACAAAATCTTCAAAAACAAATGGAAGTGTAACAATTCCAATCTTTGTGACTTACCAGTTTCAATGTTTGAATTCTCAATGATGATATTTGATGATTCTGCAATGTCAATCCCATCGGTGTTTGGGCTCTCATTTGGTGCAATAATATGTAGTTCAGAGATGTGTGAGCCATGACATGCATTCAAACTTATATGATTTCTTGGACTATTTATGTGAGTCAATTCCCTTAGAATTAGATTTTCACATGCATGAAAATGCAGAGCCTGCACAAGTTATAACAAAAAAGATACATAAGTGTTCTAATTTTGTTTAAAATGTTGATAGAAGGTAATGTCACAATGAAAAGAATTGTTGTCCAAACCGCGTGCTAACACGTAAAATTGTTAAATTTTGTGTGATTAAGTGTAAAAATTGAGTTAAATAGGTGGTTAACTTTTTTTTCCGGCACTAATGTTGTTTGTGACAGAATTTCTTGAATTTAGTGACGGAAATATACCCTCTCTAAATTGATATATTTTAGTAGTGCGAGTTAACGAGTCGAATTTACGAATCGATTCAACATATGCAAAAACAAATTTTTAGTAAAACTTACAGTTGGATTTTCAGTTTCACACTTGGTATTAGAATAGCAATCCCACCATGAAGCACCTTTTCCATCAATGAGTCCACCTCCATAAACAACAAGCCCACTTATTTCTGAGAAACTGATCCATGTGAGTCTGTCATTGTTATTGGGCCATTTCCAAGCCTCAATGTTGTTTGGGGCTATGATAGTTCCCTCGATCTACAAAGTCCAACAAGGTACATAATAAATTCGATTTTTGTCGTAAAATGAAATTTTCTTTTGCCATCCGATTCATTTTCTCGCGCGAGAAACAGGTAGAACAGCAAATCAAAATCTCTCGTAAAATATAGGTATATTATTGATTCTTAGGAAGATGAAACTTAACAAATAATTACGCGGTTAGGAGGAAAGTTAACAATTGAAACTTCAATTTTATTATTTAGTGTATATATTTTATCAAAATCTCATGGATTATCAATAATAATTATATTAATGATTGAAAAATAAAGTGCTTTTTTTTTAAAAAAATTTTGCAGAATTTCTTTTCTTTTTCTATTTTTTTTTTTTGTTTGTAGAAAAACAATATTTGTTGAAAATAAAAACTTTTTTCCAGAAAAAATTATTCTAAAAAATGGGGCTCAAATCATTCTTACAACACTAACATAAACTAACAGCTAGTGGATCTCGGGCGCGTCGTTCCTTTTTGCAACTGATATGGTTAGCCTGCGTTTGGGTTGTATGGACGGAGCGAAATCACAGGTTGTTCAGAGGCTCAGTATGTAGCTTCCATCAATTGTTGGACAAGATCAAACTTTTTTCTTTTAGGTGGTTGAAGACGACAAATGTTACTCTAGTCTCAAACTACCATAAATGGTGGTCTAGTTTTTTTTTGTGCTTGGGTCTTGTATGATTTTAGTGGAACTCTCTTTAACCCTATGTAAACTATTGTAAACTACCTTTGTAGTCTACCTTAGTACATCTTGTGCTGAGGAGCAGGTCCATTTTTTATTTATATATATTCCATTTTAGTTTGTTCAAAAAAACAATAAACTAGCATCTAGATCTTAGATGCAACACCATACTACAATGGTAAATATATGATCAAAATTTGCGTGAAATTTTGTTATTAGAAAAAGACTTTTTTACAATATAAATAATAGTTAGATTGTAATTTACCTTTATATAAATGGTTGCAGAGTTGCAAGGACCCTGAAACCACACTGGCTGCAACATGAATGTTTTTCCTTTAGGTATTAGAAGTGTTGGGTTGTCATGATTTGCACTACATGTATCTTTCCATGCATCCATAAAAGCCTTTATAAGTTTTCGGTGGTTAGTAAATTTATATATATAAGAGACATTTTTTTTATGATATTAGGTTCTCAGAAAAATGAAACTCCGATAATTCAGAGTTCAACTATAAAGTAAATAAAATTTAACTAAAAATTGTTATTATTTTAAATAAGATACATAATATGAAACAAATGAAAACATACCCTTGTTTCATCATTTTTGCCATTCCCAACAGCACCATAGTCAAGAACATTGAAGCTGGGACTTAAATAAGGAGTTAGTCTAACACATAGACAAGATGAAGCAGCAACAACAACAAACATTACAAAGGAAACAAATTGAAATTTCATCTTTATTAGCTTTAAACTAAATATAAGTGAGACAAAGGTAAAAAAATGTGTTAAGTGTGAGTAGATGAAAGGGTAAATGTGTCAACATATAAGCTATAGCTTAATGTGTCACCAATGGACAAAATTGTATTAAATAACAATAATGGTTCAATTGGACAGAATATTTTGTTTTACGGAGAACACATGTGCACTAAAGGCACATGTTAAGGAAGTAAATTTAGAAAGTATTTATTGAAATTAGTTGTGCAACTTATCTCTCCAGCATTAAATTTCTTGCAACATTAAATGCACAATTTCTATTTTAAGATATCTTAACATGTGCCCTTAGGGCACATGTTAACATGACCCTTGATTCTAGTTAATGAAATATTTTTAAAAAAAAAACACTAACGGCCTCAAATATGTCTTCACAATATTGGAGAGGCATATTATAGAACATCTCAGATTGGATTATCCATTTACTTTAAAATGTTGCTTGCAGAATTGGCAAAAAGAACTTATAAAAAAATAAATCAGTTATTAAATAGTCTTATTCATTAGGAGCAATTTTCTATAACAATAGAAACCCGCAAAAACATGGAATAGGTAAGATTGAAGTAGTATATAATATTCTTTTAAAAAAAAATGCTAATAAGTGTCTGTAATCACTATTTAACTAAAATAGGTAAGATTGAAGTATATAATAGTATTTTTTTTAAGTGTTTTTAACGTCGGATTTAATATTTCTAGTTAACTGTTGTTTTGTTTTGGTATTTTAAAGGTACGATTATCAATTATACATTTTGTCAATTACTTTTATCGTTTTCAACAAAACCTTAATGATATATATTTGAAAAAATAAAGTTTTTTTTAGATGTGGCATTCAACATCTAATTAAATTAATGGAGTTAAAAGTGGTGGGTGCAAACATTGAACCAAAACATATTTCGTCTAAAGTATAATACTAAATTAATGTCACATCTAGATGTGGCATTCAACATCTAATTAAATTAGTTTATTTGTCATAATTTTTTTTTTTGAAAAAATAGTATAATTTGACCTAATTGGCAGTCTTCTAAAACAAGTTCAACCAAAGCGACGCAACAACTGATGCAACCGGTAACGCAAGATAGGATGACGGAGATAATAGAATCCATTAACCATGACCACCATCTTGAAAGGAACCAAATACAATATCAACACCGCAACCAAACACAAGAAACCCAAAATCCCAATTGCACGTGGATTATTTCGGAATGAAGTCACAACCATCTGCACGCTCTCACGCACACGAAACCTATTAGACCATGTGCCAATAAACATAACATATAAACCTAGTACGGGAACAATAACACCAGAATACAACACATTCATAATAAGCAACACATGGGTGAAAATTGTAGCCGTTGGATTTTTCCATCCACGTGTATCATCTATCCATTGCACCAATGGATTCACACCTACATTTAGCCGTTGAGATGAATAAGTTTGTTTACGCAAGATAGGGTGACGAAGATAATAGAATCCACCAACCATAGCCACCATTTTAAATGGAACTAAATACAATATCAACACTGCAACCAAGCATAAGAAAACAAAAATCCCAATTGCACGTAAATTTCGACGATGGATCATAGCTGCTTGCACGCATTCACGCACACGAAACCTATTAGTTTGTGCTTCAATAAACAAAACATAAAAACCTAGAAAGGGAACAATTAAATCAGGGAGCCAAGCGTACATAACAAGCAAAACATGGACAATAATCGTAGCCATTGGATTTTTCCATCCACGTGTATCCTCTATCCATTGCACCAACGGATTCGAACCTAATCTTAGTTGTTTAGGTTTGTGATAAGCCATTGGATTCGCACATACTTGTATTTGTTGAGGTTCGGGATAAACTTGTATTTGTTGAGGTTCGGGATGAACTAGCTCATGTTCAGGTGATGTAGGAGGTTCAATATCAATATCTGTATCCGCATAAGCCATAGATTGTGTATCATCATCGATCTCAGGTTCGACTTCTTTTGCTTGCTCGCCGACATCTTGATAGTATAGTTTCAACTCAATTTTTCCACTAACCGAAGCTGGAGATAATTTGTGCTTGCGCTGCAAAGGATAAATTAACAATTCCTCTTCACCTTTTGGGACAAATTTTTCTAACTCGAGATAACGTTGACCAATATTGGTGGGTTTTTTACAAGGCTTAAATGACATATTATTTTTTGGAACATGGTAAACAATAAGTTTCATCAACTTTTTACGATAACGGTTTTTCATGTCCTCCACAACAAACGACTTTGTTTCATTCCAAGTTGGAGATTGTTGATTATCTATGATTACGGTTTCTGCTTTTTGATTGTTGAATTCAATTACCACATAGGGAGTGCATGAGCCTTTTCCATCGCTAGCAAATAGATCTTTTGCTCCCAAAACCTCTACAAAGAATGTTCTCATGATTTTGTAATATATTTTTAGAATCTTTTTCTAATATGATGATATGATAGAGATAGAAGGATGTAATGTGTTGTAGAGAACTAACTTATATATATATATATATATATAATATAATTAATGTGGTAATAATTTGACATTAATGAGGAAAAGATTGGATCTATATTTAATCACAAAATGAGGAAAGAGTGATCTATATTTAATCACAAAAAAAAAGACGTATCTATTCTATTATGAAACTATGCATGCTCTATATCCAGAAAAATTGAAACTATACGCATGCACTTATATTTAAGAGTTTAAGATGAATTGAAATATGTTCATAAAAAAAGAAAAGAAGATGAGTTTTAAATATGTTCATAAAAAAAATTGAAATATGTTAAGAGTCTCACATTTACAAAAGATGACTGAAACATGTGTTAATAAATGAGATTGTTCTTATTTTACAAGTCCACTTTAAAGTTGAGTTAGCTTCAACTTGTAAATGTATTATTTGGGAATATAAATGTACGAGTTAAATCTATTAGAGTTTGGGAGGCCTATACTCAACTACAAAAGCTAACTTGAGAGTTGAGGTTTGCACTACTTATAATAAAGGCTATCTTTGTTAGAAATAATATAAAACCATTGATGTAGCGTTTCCTAATAGCTTAAGCTTCTGGGATAACTGGTTATTTGACATGGTATCAGAGCCTCTATGACTAAGTGGTCTAGAGTTCGATCCCCGCTCCCCTCACTTTCTAATTAAAAAGTGGAATTTAAGCATATATGCATTATCCACGCTTCAAGCCCAAGTGCCCTCTTGCGTGAGGGGGCGTGTTAGAAATAATATAAAACCATTGATGTAGCGTTTCCTAATAGCTTAAGCTTTTGGGAGAATCGGTTATTTGACAATCTTTGCCATATCTCTAACCAATGTGGGACTTCTAACACACCCCCTCACGCCCAGCACTATTGGGCTTGGTGCGTGGAATCAACAACAACGGGTGGCCCAAATATGGGAGGTCTCCACAACAAACAACAAATGGATCTAGGATAGGCTCTGATACCATATTTGAATATGGGAGGCCTATACTCAACCACAAAAGCTAACTTGAGAGTTGAGGTTTGCACTACTTATAATAAAGGCTATCTTTGCCATATCTCTAGCCAATGTGGGACTTTGTTAGAATTTGAGAGGCCTATACTCAACCACAAAAGCTAGCTTGAGAGTTGAGGTTTGCACTACTTATAATAAAGGCTATCTTTGCCATATCTCTAGCCAATGTGAGACTTCTAACAAAATCTAAAATTCTAAAATAATTTTGAATGTATAAATTTTTTGGTCAATTTTTTGTTGGTGGCTGTTTTTGGTTAAAGTCGTCTATTTACATTAACCGCCATTTCTTTATTGAATATTAAGCCAAAAAAACATTTACAAGGTAGCCTAATGGCTAGAGATTCCACCCTTAAGGTAGAAAAGTGAAGTAGGGGTGTACATGGGTTGGATAAATTCAGTCGACCCAATCAAACTCACCCAATCCAACCCAAAAAAGTGGGTTGGTTTGAGTCATTGAGTGAGTATGGATTTCAAAAAGAAAAACGCATAAGAAAAAAATTGGATTTCGGGTAAAATCAGACCCATACCCAAAGAACTCACTGACTATGTTTTTTTTCTAAGAAAAATATTTTTCATATAAATACCAAAGGTTTTGCTTTTGTTGTTTGATCATTAAAATAGAAAAACTCAAGGTTCAACACTCTAATTTTCAGAACAAGTTGTATGTGTGTATATTTCAAACGACAAACACATTACTCTTCCGTACTTCTCAATCTCAACGGATTCTCTATTCATCTTATTTGAGTCTTCGTTATTTGACTTACTTTCATCATTTAAAAATAGAGATGCTAAAAACAGTTTGTTCCAATGACATGCCTATATATAAGACATCATAAGCATTAGAAATACATTTTCTATTCATCAAATACAAATATTCCATAAAAATAACATAGACAAGAACATTTTGCGCTCATCGTGAGATCGAATCCAAGACTACAAGGTTAAGAACCCTTTGAAAATAGGCTCTCTTTTTCTAAAAAAAATAAAGATATTACGAATTTATGATGCTAAAGAATAGTGAAAATAGGTTACACTATTTTTTAAGAAAATGAAAAGGTTGAGTTATTTTTATAAAAAAATATAATTATTTATCATTTAGTCATTTAATATTAAAAAAAACAAAAATAATAATAATTTGGATAAACCCACAACGACCCAACCCAATCCAAAAATGAGTGGGTTTATCCAACCCGGCCCAATGCTTAAATGGGTCGTTATTTTGCTAGACCCAAACCGGAGTACTTTATGTGGTTCGGGTTTTGGTTTTGGCCAAACCCAACCCAATCTGGCCCATGTACACCCCTTAGTGGAGTGTTCTGGGTTCGAACCCCGGTCCCTGTATATAAAATGTGATGCCCCAACCAACTAAACTAAGCTCATAGGAATAAGCAAAAAATATTTTAAGCGAAGGTAACTCATAAATCATTTCATAAAAAATTATAAGAGGAAATAAAATTAGGAGGATGGTAAAAGTACTGGAACTTCGCGCTCTACACACTGGACGAGCATCATCATTACGACTAGATCACATACTTTGGCTAATATGAACAAGTAGATCGTCTTTCATGATACACAAGTTAATGATATCAATAACAAATACGAATTTTATAAAATCTACCATTAATCTTGTTGGATCTCAATGACATATCACACGATTTTCAATTTCTTTAAATTTTGACATTGATGATCTATATGATATAAACAATCAATCTAACAGTGAATTTTGTAAAATTCGTCTTCGTTATAATGATATCATTATATTACATTATATGTTAGTTTTTCTCTTCACCATGACTTCAGCATTGGACCTCCAACTTCTTTAACCCTTAGCACAACTAGTACAGCCAATTGTGCTACCCCTCCCACCCCATCATATCACATATTGATTTTTGGATATCGAGTTATTAATTAACTTCGAATCGCAATTTAATATTCCACCACCGATCTTTAATTTATCCGAGGGAAAGGGAAAAAGTTCGAAAACACCCTATATTTAGAGAACAAGGTTCGGGGGTTGGTTATACGAAGGGAAGGTACTAGCGCCCTAAGTATCTATAGTACTCTATAGGAACCTCTCGTTTTTATTCTAACTTTGCACTTAATTTTAATTGCTTGTAAAAATGTAGGAATTAAAGTGATGATTGAGAAAAGTTTAAAGTGAAGAAAAAAAAAGAAAAAAATGTTTTTGTTGATTTTATTGAATGGAGAGACAAGTCTCATGCCTACGTACCCGAGTGATCAAACCACCGTAGTTCGGGGTAAAAAGCCGAGTAAATTTGTTTGTTTGATTTTAAAGTTTTTGAAAATGGTTTTAAAGACCAAAAGCCGAAAGTGGCAAAATGTGAGTTTGATTGATGTTAGTTTGTGAAGAAAGTCTATATGGTTAAATTGATTGAGATTTGATTATGAAATGAGACGCGAATGTTTGGTTTAAAATCCAAGGTTTGTTGAGAAAAGGTTTTGAGTGATAAAAGACACTTGGTTTAAAATCCAAGGTTTTTGCATGATTAAAGATGTATGAATGAGGAAAATGCACTTGGTTTAAAATCTAAGGTTTTAGCGAAAAAAGAAGCCATTGGTTTAAAGTCCAAGACACTTGGTTTAAAATCCAAGTTTGCGACAAAAAAGATTCTTGGGTTAAAATCCAAGGTTTTCGCGATAAAAAGAAACGTTTGGTTTAAAGTCCAAAGTTTTGAAAAATGCTTGATGACAAAGTATTTTTGTGCTTTTGAGAATGAATTGTTTTGACTTTTTTTTGAAGAGGTGTTGATCTCATTTTTGAGAATAAAGTGACTAACTATTTTTTGAAGAGGTGTTGACCTCATTTTTGAGAATAAAGTGACTAATTATTTCAATTGGAATGTTGGGTTCCAAATGAATAATAAGGTAGCGCTAAAAGTAATACTAACGTCGCAATAAGCAAATTAAGCGCGAAGACAATCCGTAATGATATTTTGATCAAAAAGGTGTCTTTTCCATCGGAATTAAATATGCTAACGTTTTTGCGGAAAGCGATAAATAAATATGCATGAGATGCAAGTTTTTTCATTTATAGTGTACATTTGTTCCTAATTACATTCTAAGGTATTTGCAAGAAAAATAAATATGAGATGAATGCAAGAGGATGCTATGCAATTTTCATTTATATTTACACCAAACCCTAAAATACATTCTAAAGTCCTTGTAATAAAAATAAATAATTAATTGATAAAGCAATAAATAAATAAATTATTAGATTAAGTGAGTAATTAGCAATAAATTATATTGGCATGTATGAATGAAAAAGTTAAGTTAGAGGGGATTATTAAGTTAATGACAATGAATAAAGTTAATTGTTAAGTTAATGATTAGTAACAATAAACAAAAATAATAAGCATAAGTAAATGTTAGTGAGTTAGCAACAATAATTAAGCATAAATAAAATGTTAGTGAGTTAGTAAATTAAATAAAAAAAACCTCCAATTAGTACTTAATTTGGATTGAAAAGCTCATTGGAGCACATTCCATAAGTACTTTTTGTCATAGGCTAAAAAATAAAATAAAAAGAAATAAAACAGGGGGTGCAGAAATCAAAACAAAAATACATGGGGGTGCAAAAAGTAAACAGAAATGAGCAAGGCTCAGTCCAAATAGGCCTTTCTGCCAAACAAATGTCCAAAAACGCAGGATCAATCACGGCCGTCTGATGGATCACACGGTCCTGATCTAAATAAAGAGAACCCTGATCTAAATAAAGAGAAAGAAGATCTGAGGCGCTAGATTGAAATCAGAAGGTTATAGGCGCGCAGGTGCACCGTAAGGATGTGCACCCGCGCGCACAGGATCACAATGAGGGTTTTTTCTTCCATTTTTTTACAAAGATTTCAACATCAAATCCAAACAAAAAACTCTCCTAAACTCAAATCTGAATCCAGAATGAACAAACAAAACTCCCCCGAGATAAGATCGAACCAAGACAGAACGGAAAAAAAATATAATCAACCTTCGCTGTGTTTGTTTGGTCCGATTCTCTTCTTCTTCATACTCTTTTTCGATGCGGTTCCGGTTTTGATTGGTGGTTTGCGATTATTGTTTTGATCGAAATGGTTTGATGATGATGGATTTCGGTTTTGTGTTTAGGATTTTGCGATGATGATGGTTTTGTGTTCTGTTGTGATGATTTGATGAGGGTGATGATGAACGATGAAGTTTTTATTCTCTGGGTTCTGGTTTCTGTTTGAGGGTCATGAATTTCTGGGTCTTGGTTTTGAATGATGGTGATGAAGGTTGATGATGATGTTATTTGTGATTACAGTTCTGGGTTTTTTATTTGTGATTCTGTTTTTTTGTTTTCTGTTTTGATTCTTCAGTGAAGAAGATGAAATTTTTCTGCGGCTGATGATCCTCTCCCCTGACCTTGCAAACTGTGCACAGTATAAATACTGTGTCAGAGCTAGGGTTTTGCAGATGAAAAAATACCCCATTTGGACAAAATTGCCCCTTTGGGCCTGATGAGGACAAAAAACCAGTTTTGGACTTTGGCAAACTTGACAAAAACACCCAAAAATAAATAAAAACGAAAATAGGAATAAAAACATAAAATAAAATAATAATACTATAATAATAAATAAAAATGAATCAAATAAATAATAAATAAAATATAAAATATAAAGGGATAAAAGTAATAATAATAAAAATAAAATAAAAAGAAAACAAGTAAATGAGGTATTTTAAAATACCTCTCTGCCGAAATTTCGTCAGAAACGACAAAGGAAAAAAAAACCAAACAAACGCCGAACAAAAGCAATCGGTCAAAAAATGGGGTATGACAGATATATAAATTCAACAATTAATATATATAATATAAGTTTGAACTAAAAGGATAAAAAAAATTGGAATTTTGGACGGACCATGGCCGACCCCAACCCATAAGTAGTTTCGTCCTCGTGTATCATGAGGCCTTCGAATTCTTAACAAGTTTTTCTAAGGGGAGCAATTGATGAACAAGTTTTTTACTCTTTCATTTACTAATATTTTTTACATTTAGAAGTTTTTTTTACAACTTTTCAAAATAAATTAAAAAAATGTCTTTTTGTGTGAGGATATTAGTGACGGTCTTAGTTGCCGGAAAAATTGTCAGCCCTTAAACTTAGTGATGACTTTAGCCACCTCGAATGTGCCCAAGATTTAGTAACGACTTTGACTGCTGCTAATTGTTATGGTATTTAAAAAAAAAAAAAAGAGTAAATGTATATAGTCAATAGGCATTGGCTCTCCCTCATACCTCACCTCTATGTTAACAATCACCTCATCTATTTTTCCTATTTTCTTTCTTTCTCCCTTTACAAATTAACAAACAAAAACTTTTTTCAAATCTCAAAAACTTCACCTCATCATCTCCAAGCAAAAAAGCTCTTCTAATATCTTCATTATCTTGTTCTTAACAAACTTCCATAACCACCGCCAACAACAAATTTTTTTTGCTCCTCTCTCTCTCTCTCTCTCTATCTAAACCACCACCAACGCACTTTAGGTTACTGTCACGCCTCCGCCCGACCTTCTTTGCCAATAAACATAAAATATTAAGTTGATATTTGTCACCGCCACTTCACTAAACTTTTCCGGTCACCGTGTGCTTCCTTTCATGAATCTAAGGTGAGAACATAATGTCTTTATTGTCCTCAACAAAACCCTAAAAAATTTCGAATAAATAAAATTCACTGCTAACCACCGTGTAGGAAACATCTCTGATGTGCCGGAGTTGTCGGCTGCGGCCATTTCATCATTGTCTCTTCTTCTCAAAATTTTGCAACGTGTTTGACATTAAATTTTGCAACGTTTTTCTAAATTAAAAAATATAAATAATTATGTTTTATGAATTAATAAATAATATAATTTCAAATTTTAAAAAGAATTAAAATTGTTTGTGGTGGCTTTGAACCGTAATTGTGTTGATCAACGTTGTTAAGCTGCAGCAGAAATTATTGGCGGACTAGGCTACGAGTAAATTCAAAACCTTGTTGCATTGATGACACTCAATTACATGATGTTTTTAGGTAGTTTGTAAGATAGGTTTTATTACTTTTAGTCAACTTTGAAGACCAAATCCAAGAAAAAAATCTAAAGTTATGAAGTTAGTTGACCACGAAGCAAGAAAGTGGAAATAAAATTAAAAGTAGCAAAAAAGCCGCAAAAACTGAAGAAACGAGCAGTGCACCAAAAATGTCATAACTGCAGCTACGAGTATCAGATTGAAGCCTGTGATCCTGCGTTGGAAAGCTATGACAAAGAGCTACAACTTTCATGTTTAAGAAAAAAAATATAGTTTTGAGGTTATCATCGTGGTACGATGGAATCCATCGCAGCACGATGGGATTAGTTTTGGCAGCCAAGAAAACAAATTGTGTGCTTGTTAAGCAAGAAAGTCATGGTGCCACGATAGCCACACATCGTACCACGATGAAACTTGGAGCCCAAGTTCAAAAACACTATAAAGAGCGCTCTCCCACTTCACAATCATTCATTCAGAAGTTCATAGAACTAAGCCTCTAAGGAGCAAGGAGGGCTCAGGAGCTCTCAAGGGAAGGAGACTCTCCCCCACCATAGGAAAACGAAACTTCCTCCGTAAGGAATCGAGGTTATTTTGTATGCATATTTTTACTCTTCTGTGAAATTCTGGCAGCTACTGGGGACAGATGTTAAGACAGAAGCTATAGCACTTGTCGTATGTAACCAGTCGTAAAGCTAAGACAAATGCTGTAGTGTGTGTCCACAGTAGCATATAATGAACAATTAAAACAACAGACAGTAAACCTAAATAACAGAGTATTGTTAACCCAGTTCGGCGTAAACAACGACCTACTCTGGGGGCTACCAAGCCAGGAAGGAATCCACTATAATAGATCTAGATCTAAGTCCTCAGCAAACATACAAGTTTACGACTTATCTCCCAGACTTTACCCGTGCTAACTCAACCTAGGAACTCCTAAGTTTGAGACCCCGTCTCACTTCCTTTCAATCACACACCCTGTGATTATAACCGTAATACAAACAGTGTGGTTTCACTCACCAAAAACAAACAGTCTCCGTACTTAAAAACTTAGGAGAAGTTACACAAAATACAACACAAAAACAGTCCTAAGCTTGCATCAAGTAGACACAAGAAAGGCTCCAATTAACAAGACTCAAACCCTAAAACTATATTCTTCAAATACGGCTTCAGTAGTCTTTAGGTTTTTAGTCTTCACATATATATATATATGACCTGAGTTAGCATGGGCTAGGTCTTCATCTTGGGCTTTAAACTTCAGCTGTCCTTTTGCAATGTCCAGCACACATGAAATGGAAAGAATCACTTGTTTCCATAAATGGCGTAGCATCTTCTGGAAATACTTCTTGGTGCAGCCGCCTTATAAACCCTTGTTTAAAAACGTGCGACTTGATAGACAAGAAATGCGAAAATGTTGCTTCAGAGAATCTTCAAAGATATGGCGCGCAAATAAGCATTAATTACTGGCATGACAGATGTTGTACCCACATGCTATGGCATCTGGTCCAACATCTTGCTAGAACTTGTTTTTGCAAAATGAGGCCAACATACAGAACACCAACATTCTGTTTTAATATGTATATAAATAGCTAAGTACCTTTAGGTTAGGTCGAGTAGATGAACTCTCCTGTGAATGCTCGAGACTATGTAATTTGGTTTGCAAAAGTTTATATTAATTGTTATTCAGTTTATTGTCTCTTATTATCTTATTTTAATGCTTTGTTCTTAATACTGATCACATTATAGAAGTAACCCATAGAATTAGCTGATATCGTGACAACATGACTAAGACCGAACTATAAAGATAATATAACTAGTCGGAACTGGAAACGGTAGTACAAGTACCCAAGGCTAGGTGTAATTAGGATTAAGATTTACACATAGTTAAATTATGTATGTTTAGATTTATTTAATTAAGGTAAGATAAACTTTGAGAACTTGTTAAAGGGTAATCTGTGAAAAACAAGGGTTTTCTTATTACGATTAATAATAACGTCTTCATTTGCAATAGGGTAATTTTAGTATGTGAGAGTACATCTTACCACTTGGAAATTAATCCGCCGGCTAATAGAAAGAATAATAGATAATATAACGCGAATTTACCAAGTAAGAGTAGAGGAGGGATTCGAAACCACTTTACCTACACTTCTCATCTGATCTTTTCAACCCTTCAATTCCCTTTTCTAAATCAAAACCCAACTAAACAAAAAAGCGAATGCAATTTACTTTTATTTTTTGAATTCCTAATTGAAACTAGTCGCTTGGCACGATTAATGTGGATACAAACTCATTCATGTGAGAATTATTACTCGACGACGACAGACTAGTCCACTTGGCGGACCGTAGGCATGCATTGTGGCGGTTCAGGCCACCAAGTAAATTGTCGCTTTACGATTTTGGCGGTTTAGGCTGCCACTAAATTTACGAACGAGTGGTTTTCTATAGACTCGTCACTTCTACGAGTTTAGGATCGTGATGTAGGAGGATATTTTAGTATTTTATTATTTTGGGTATATTTGATTTTAACATATTTTATTAGATTTGTAATTTTTATTTAGCTATATTTATTATTTTCTTTTACTATCTTTTAGGTAGATTTGTTATTTTTATTTAGCTAGGTGTATTATTCTCTTTTACAATCTTTTAGGGAGATTTGTTATTTTTATTTTTCCCTATTATTTAAGCTAACCTATTGTAGCCTTGAAGGCAACTTTTTCATTGAATAAAATATAGAGATTATTTTCTCAAGTTTGGTGGATTCCAAATTATTCTTTCTGGTGGATTCCGGAAATCTGGTGGATTCCAGAAACTCTTTTATCAGGTTTGTCGCTTGCAAACATGTGTTTTATTATAGGATTAGCTGAAATTCTGGCACGTGAGGGACCAATGTGGTTCACGATGTTGCAACACTGGTCCTCCTGGACACACAATAATATTGTTAACCCAGTTTGGTGCAACTCACCTACTCTGGGGGATACCAATCCAGGAAGGAAATCCACTATGGTAAAGTAGTTCAAAGCTCTCCGCAAACGCCTCGTTTACAACTTATCACCTAGCAACTACCCGTATAGATTTCTACTCAAGAACGTGCTATTTGCCTTATCAGACTAATATTGGTCTTCATGTGGTTTCAGAGCTGATCAGAGTTGCTTTTCATATGTCATATTCATAGACATATTATCTATGCTACTGCAGGTGGCATCAGATGTGCAACACATTGTGCCCACCATTCATATCAGACCAAAAAAAGCTAGGATGTTACTCCCCCTTTTTAGCCATAAAGGTTTGACAAATAAAGTGAAATATCCTGCATAGTTAGACTTAACCAGATAATAGCAGTAGATATAACAGAGTGCATATTACAGACCACTTAGCACATATAGTGCATCAAATCCAGGGCGTAGCCCACAAAAGTACATAAAAAAGGTCTGTAAAAAAATCCAAGGAGTCTTCAAAAGCCTTCACTATCAGTTTCCACCACTGCATCAGTGTCATTCTCTTCTTCTTGATCAGTGTCTTCATCATTGCCAGCATTCAAATCAGCCTCAAACTCTTCCTCAGCTTGGCTTTCCTCAAGTTCTAGTGCCTTAATCACAACATCTAGCTTGGACCTGTTTTCTTTCAGCTGGATAATCATCTGCTTCCTAGTCATCTTCCCTGTCTCAGCAGTACTCCTGGATGTCCCAACATCAGCTACCACATTCAACCCCTCCAGCATCTTAGCACTAATGGTGAGAGGATAATTCCTCTTGCAGGCTATGTCATCTCTAATGACCTCAGGGTGTTGGTTCAGTATTATACCACATATTAAACTAGGAAAAGGTATAGGCCACTTGGCAGCAAATGTAACACCCTACTTATATCTACCCAAAAATTTCGACCAAATAAATAAATAAAACGCAAGTAGACACAAGAAGAGCGTTACATGTGAAAATAATCAATCAACTATAGCATATAAGCCAAACATATATCATGCTCATCACATACATTGCAGCGGAAATAATAATAATGACCTCATCATACAAGTCATGATTTTAATAATAAAATCATAAATAAGTCAACGACTGAATATTCATTAAGTTCAACAATAATAAACCAACATCCACATAAATCACCTACCAATACCGGGTACTCCTCCTAAGCAAGCAAAACAAATCCTCACGCCAGAGAATCTGAATCGCCCAACGATCCATTACAAAAGAAATAGAGAGTTAGTACATATAATCGGCATTGAAATAAATGGAAGTAAATTACTAACATTAAATCCAATTCAACATATACAATGCATACGTATTTACATTCATTCACTATCCGCATAACCAACACACATACAATATCAATTCATCACCATCAACAAGGTACATACATATAATCAATCTATATGTAACACTCAACAAGATAAATGCACATTCAATGAGAACACCACTATTCAAGTATCACATCATTATCACATCAACACAAATAAGGTTCACCTTCCTAATGCATCTAATGTCACCTTCATGTATGTCCTAGACATGTCTACATGTGGTACCATATCACCATCTATATAGGATACAAGAATCCTCTTCACCATCTATCATCACCATCAATTGACACAACTTATGCATGAATGATGTGTCACGACATTTCATCAATATAAATCAATTTATATATGTTCACCAACACTTCATGTGTTAACACATGATATCACCAACTCACCATCAAATATTTCATACACATATAAGCATGTTCATACACATACACCCTAACATACTTATTATAATCCACCATCAATATCATTATACATGTTTAACAAGTATATGGAAAGCATCTTCATTCATCTTATTTATTCATAATAATTCATGATCTAAGTATGGAACTATCATCATCATCATCATAGTTATTTATAAGAACTAACACCTTATACATTAAGCCATTATCAACATCAATTCAATTAAATAATAATTTCCCATCAGACTAATCTCGCCAGGGGAGCCCCGACGAGTAGCTTGGCAACAAAAACAGAACATTCTGGGTTTTCTGGCGAGCACCGACGAGACTCAGCGAGCTCCTCGCCAACCCTCGCCCGACGAACTCCTCAGCGAACCAAAATAGAAAGTTTCAGGATTTCTGGCGAGCACCAGCGAGACTCAGCGAGCTCCCTCGCCAACCCTCGCTAACCCTCGCCCGGCGAAAAAGTCGCAGAATGGACACTCTGTTTTGGTGTCCGTTCGGATTCCACCCCAAACCCACCAAAACGAGTTCCAGTTTTAAAAAGGTGTTTCCTTTGAGTCATAAACATACTAACAAGCACAGAAGTACAAGTTTCACTACTTACAAACATCAAAAACATCATCAATCAAAGATTATTCATGTTTTTCACCAAAAACTCAAAAACATACAATTTCATATGAACATACTTTGATTCTCAAAATTGAAACCATGAACATGTATTTTTAGCAATACATATCATGAATATCACGAAATCATTACAAAAGGAAGCATCTTGATTCATACAAAAACATAAAAATGCTAAATTTAAGCATAGCAAAGGGTGAGAGGGTTTGGGCAAAGAGAACATGATTTCTCCATCTTTCTCTTAGCCTCCTCTTCTATGTTCTTCTCCTCTTCTTCTTCTCTAGATTTTCTCTCTCTATTTCTTCACAAAAAAGATGATAAATGATTTTCTCTCACTAAGTTTTCAAACTTATACCTAGGTTAATTCCCCCTCAATTTACTAAATTTCCCTTCCTCATAAGCTCACTCAAATTCTCTATTTACACCTCCTAAAAACACTACTATTCTAATCACACCACTACACTAAAAGCCACATATTTAAATAAATCACACAATATGGAATTTAAATAAATAAATCAAATCGAATAAATAATTAAATAAAAACGGGATGTGACAACTCTACCCCCCTTAAAGAATTTTCGCCCTCGAAAATTTACCTGAAAACAAATCGGGATATGAACTCTTCATCTTGCTCTCCAACTCCCAAGTTGCATTCTCTCCCGCAGGACCTCCCCAAATAACTTTCACCGATGCAATCTCTTTATTCCTTAACTTCTTCACTTCTCTTCCTTCAATTCTCAACGTAATAGTCTCAATAGTCAAATTATCCTTCACTTGGATATCATCCGATTCAATCACATGAGATGGATCCGAAACATATTTCCTTAATTGTGACACATGGAACACATCATGTAAATTAGATAGTGTTACTGGCAAAGCAATCCGATAAGCTACCTTTCCAATCCTCTCCGAAATCTGATACGGTCCAATGAACTTCGATGTCAACTTCTTGGACTTCAATGCTCTCCCTACACCGGTAGTAGAAGTCACTCTTAAGAACACATGATCTCCCTCTTGGAATTCCACATCCTTCCTCTTCTTATCATGGTAACTTTTCTACCGACTCTGAGATGCTTTCATTTTCTCTCGAATCACTCTAATCTTCTCCGTAGTCTCTTGTACAATATCGGGACCCAAAACTACAGTCTCACTGGATTCATACCAACAAAGGGGCGTACGACATCTTCTCCCATACAAAGCTTCAAAAGGAGTCATTCTGATACTTGAGTGAAAACTATTATTGTAGGTAAACTCGATCAAAGGTAAACATGAATCCCAACTTTCTCCTTGTTCCAAAACACACGCTCTCAACAAATCTTCCAAAGATTGAATCGTCCTTTCGGATTGACCATCCGTCTGAGGGTGATAAGCATAACTCAACCTCAACTTAGTTCCCAACGCTTCTTGCAAGCTTTCCCAAAATCTAGAAGTGAACTTCGGATCTCTATCTGACACAATACTAGATGGAATACCATGTAATCTTATAATCTGCTCAACATAAATCTCTGCTAACTTGGGTACCAACGTTCCAATCTTGATAGCAATAAAATGAGCCGAATTCGTCAAATGATCGACTACAACCCAAATCACTTCATTCCCTTTTGTCGTCTTCGGTAACCCTCCAACAAAATCCATAGCAATACTATCCCATTTCCATTCCGGTATGAACAACGGTTGCAACAAACTAGACGGTTTCTGATGTTCAATCTTCGATTTCTGACAAACCAAACAAGCATACACATATTCCACAATTTCCTTCTTCATTCTAGGCCACCAAAATAACTTCTTCAAGTCTTGATACATCTTAACCAATCCAGGATGAATACTTAATCCACTTTTATGACCTTCATCAAAAATCATTTTCTTTAACTCGGGTACATCGGGTACACAAACTCTTCCTCGGAATTTCACTACTCCATTCTCATCAATCTTAAAATCATTCTCTTGTCCTTCAATTACTAGTGCCACTCTCTTCATAAATTTCTCATCCTCTTTTTGACATTCCCTAATCTTCTCAAGAAAAGGGTTGGTTAACTTCAACATTCCCAACTTCACACTATTGGAGGTGACTTCACATACCAAACTCAAGTCTCTAAATTCTTCAATCAACTCCAACTCTTTTGCCATAAGTGATGACATGTGCAATGACTTCCGACTCAAAGCATCTGCCACCACATTAGCTTTTCCGGGATGATAACTCAACTCAAAATCATAGTCCTTCAAGAATTCCAACCATCTTCGTTGCCTCATATTCAATTCTTTCTGGTCAAACAAATACTTCAAACTTTTGTGATCACTAAACACTTCAAATCTTGACCCATACAAGTAGTGCCTCCATACCTTCAAAGCAAATACTACGGCTGCTAACTCCAAATCATGGGTGGGGTAGTTCCTCTCATGAACCTTCAACTGACGAGATGCATAAGCTACAACTTTTCCTTTTTGCATGAGTACACCACCAAGTCCTAACTTCGATGCATCGCAGTACACTACAAATGATTCCTTGGCATCAGGCAAAATCAACACAGGCGCGGTAGTCAATTTCTTTTTAAGCTCTTGAAAACTTTTCTCACACTTCTCATCCCAAACGAATGCTTGATCCATCCGAGTCAACAAAGTCAACGGTAACGCCATCTTCGAGAATCCCTCAATGAACCTTCTATAGTAACCAGCTAATCCAAGAAAACTTCTTATCTCTGAAACAGACTCAG
Source organism: Trifolium subterraneum (assembly GCA_951799995.1). Taxonomy (NCBI): domain Eukaryota; kingdom Viridiplantae; phylum Streptophyta; class Magnoliopsida; order Fabales; family Fabaceae; genus Trifolium; species Trifolium subterraneum. The sequence continues at coordinate 11,314,139 of OX637466.1, read as the reverse complement.
GGGTTCCCCATTTCATTACAGCCTCAACCTTTGCAGGATCCACCGCTATACCTCCACTAGAAATCACGTGACCAAGAAAACTTACTTCTTTCAACCAAATTCACACTTAGACAATTTGGCATACAATTTCTTCTCCTTCAAAACTTGCAATACAATTCTCAAATGCTCTTTGTGCTCTTCCTCCGACTTAGAATAAATCAAAATATTATCAATGAACACTACCACAAACTTATCCAAAAATGAATGAAATGTCCTATTCATGTACTCCATGAAAACACCAGGGGAATTCGTAACTCCAAAAGGCATCACTATATACTCATAATGACCATACCTTGTTCTGAAAGCAGACTTAGGAACATCCTCCGTCTTCACTCTTATCTGATGGTATCCAGACCTCAAATCAATCTTGCTAAACACACAAGCTCCAACTAGTTGATCCATCAAATCATCTATCCTCGGAAGTGGATACTTATTCTTGATCGTTGCCTTATTCAACTGACGATAATCAATGCACAACCTCATACTCCTTCCTTCTTTTTAACCAACAACACTGGTGCACCCCAAGGTGACACATTTGGACGTATGAACTTCTTCTCCAATAACTCTTCAAGTTGCTTCTTCAATTCATTCAATTCCGATGCCGACATACGATACGGTGCCATTGATATCGGGCTAGTACCAGGTACTAAATCGATACTGAACTCAACTTCTCTTTCAGGTGGTAAATCAGATATATCTTCCGAAAATACATCTGAAATCCATTAACAACCGGTATCTCTTCCAACTTAACTCCACCTTCAAGCTTCAATGATCCAAACACCATGAACAACTCTCCATGATCATTCAAAGATTCCTTCACCTCTTCTCCATTCATCAGGGACAAACTTCCTTTCGACTTCGGGAAAATCATAGTCTTCTCACAACAGTTAATATGAACTTGGTTAAAGACTAACCAGTTCATCCCAAAGATAACATCAATACCACTAAGTGGAATACACACCAAAATGTCTACCAAACACAGAGACAGGACAATTACGACATGCAAGACGAGTAATAACCGAACCACTAGCAGGAGTCTCAATATTCATACAACCAGACATTTCATAAACAGGAATATTCAAACGCTTCATACAATCCATAGAAATAAAAGAATGTGTTGCTCCGGTATCAATTATCGCAATTAAAGGAGTGTCATGAATGAAACACGTACCTCTAATGAGATTATCAGCTTGATCAGCTCCTTCTCCATTCAAAGCAAACACCTTCCAGGTAACCTTCTTTGGCTTCTTACATTCCGGACTCTTGTGACCTTCTTCACCACAATTAAAACAAGTAGGAGTAGTCGCCTTGCACTCTTTAGACTTATGTCCTTCCTTCCCACAATTATAGCACACATCCTTATCCTTCTTACACTCAAAAGAACGGTGTCCAATCTGGCCACACCTATAGCACTTGTCATTATCCACCTTCTCCTTTCCCTTTCCACCTCTAACACTTCCTTTTCCCCTAACCTCATAAGGCTTGACACGGTCTTGACTCTTTCCCCTAACCGCCTTGAAGTAGTTACTCTTAGCTTTCCCATCTTCATCACAAATTCTAGCTTTAGCCACCAAAGTAGTGAAGTTTCTAATCTCCGCAAATCCAATGATATGTTTGATGTCGGGGTGTAGACCACTCTCAAACTTAACACATTTGTCGTTCTCCGCCTCCGGGGTATTGTAGTGATGACTAAAAGCACACAAGGACTCAAACTTAGCCGCATACTCCGCTACCGACATGTTCCCTTGTTCTAACTTCATGAACTCTACCACTTTCTTATTCTTCACATCCGCCGGAAAATACTTGTTAAAGAATTCCCGTTTGAACATCTCCCAAGTGATGACAACACCTGTATCTCCTAGTCTCAACTTAGCATTCTTCCACCATTGGTTTGCCTCCTCCCTAAGCACATAGGTTCCCAAAGCAAGCTTGTTCTCATTAGCACACTCCATAGCATCAAATATAATATCAACTTCTTCAACCCATTTAACTGCTCCATCCGGGTTAAAACCTCCAACAAAGAAAGATGGCTTGTGCTTCAAAAACCTATCCAAGCGCTTCTCTCCATCCCTAGCCGGATCATCACCTCTTGCCAAAAGATGAGTCAAAGTAACTGTTGGAACAAAATATGTGTTAATACACACCCTTAGGTTTTGATGATAACAAAGTATTAAATGGACAATTGATGGTACTAATGTTTAAATTAAGTGCAGGAGAATTCAACGTTTAATCAAGAGCACACTTAATTTAAACTCTGATGAAATCAATGGAAGTCTGAATAATTAAACTCTGAAAGAGTTCAGAAACTACAACGTGGTCAGAAGCTAAACAAAGTTCAGAAGCTCAAAGTAGATCAGAACGTCTGAAGGTGTTCAGGAGCTCAGAGGAGTTCAGAAGCTCAAGGATGTTCAGAGGCCTACAAGAGTTCAGAGGCTGTCTGCTAGTCATGAGTCATTCAGAGGATGAAGACGTTCAGAAGCTGAATTGCGAAGGACTATCAGAGGCCAACCATACAAGACCAATCAGACTCCAAGTTATCAAAGGTTCATCAGAAGCAAATGAATTCCCCAGTCATCAGAGGGCTACATCAACTACAACTTATCAAGCCTGATGATTTGTTATAAGGACAACTAAATTGCAACGGTCACAAAGGATGTGACCCCTCTCTCTAGGAGCTAGTTGTACCTTATAACTGTACTATTTGACAAGCAGTAAAGGTGAAGCTTCTCTGCAAAGGAAGACGTGGCTTTACTCAACGGATCTTCAAAGACTACAGCTGTCCATTTTACAACGGGAATTTCTCCAACGTCTCAATGTCTTTCTCAACTCATATAAATATGCCAAAGAAAGAATTGATTACTAGCGATCTTCATTAGAAAACATCTCTCAGAAGAAAGTGAGAATTTGCATTGTAATAGATAATATCTCTCAAATGAAGTGAGCATAGAAACTAGCTTTAAGCCTCTGAAGTTATTATGATTGTAATAAGTTTAAGCTTAAGTTAGTAGTAAGTCTTCTGCTTAGTGTAGAAGCAACAAAGTCTTCTGCTTAGTGTAGAAGCAAGAAAGTCTTCTGCTTAGTGTAGAAGCATATAAGTCTCAATCTTAGTGATTAGAGCATGAAGTCTTGAGCCTGAGTGCTTGAGCAAGGAAGCTTCTGATCTTGTGTGATCAGAGCAAGGAAGTCTCTATGTCTTGTGTGACTAAGAGCAGGAAGTCTTAAGCTTGTGTGCTTAAGCAAGGAAGTCTTTGATCTTGTGTGATCAGGGCAAGGAAGTCTCTCTGTCTTGTGTGACTAAGAGCAGGAAGTCTTGAGCTTGTGTGCTTGAGCAACTATTGTAATTCGTGTGATTATAGTGAAACTCTCTTGGAAACAAGGGGACTGGAGTACTCTCAATTTGTGAGGGGAACCAGTATAAATTGTTGTGTGTTCTTCTCTCTCTCACTCTCTCATTTACTCCTTCATCATTCATAACGCCATAAGTTAATTGTGTGAATAATCCGCTGTGCTTTAAAAACTCTGAAAAGATTTAAATATCTTGGAAAGTTTTTAAATATCCAAAACACAATTCACCCCCCCCCCCTTCTTGTGTTTTCTCCACGCACCTTCAATTGGTATCAGAGCTCCGGTTCTGTTGGTAAATCACTTAACCGTGAGACAGTCAAGATCCAAAGGAGAAAACCTCCATGGCTCAAAACATGGATGATTGGAAGCAGAAGTTATATCAACAAGTTGCTGATCTTGTCAAAGAAATTGAAGATGGACCGAGCATAAATGAAGATCTGAGCAACAATCAAAATCCTTCCGCATCAGGGGCTGATCAAACTTCTAGTATTGATTCTACAGCTACTACTCTTTGCCTCATTAGTGATGATAATGAAAGCATTCAGTGGGCAACAGTAAATGGCTTGTTGGATCAATATGAGGAGTTTAGGATGGAGGAAAATGAGAGCATTGAGAAAATGAACATAAGTTTTCAAGCTATCACAAGCAAGCTTGAAGAGCACAACAACAAACTCAGCAACAAAGAGCTTGTAAGCAAGTTGCTGAGAAGTTTGCCTCTGGATTGGAATGATATTCCACATTCTATAGAGGAAACTGAAGACATCAATTCAATGAGTCCTGAATCATTGATTGATTTACTCAGAGTCCATGAATTGGCTCTGAAGGATATGCAAGAGTTGAAAGTTGAAGAAGCAGAAGCAGCAAGGAAAGGAAAGCAAGCATTGGAGCATGAAGATCTTGTTGAAGAACCTGATGAAGAGTATCTTGAAAGGTTTTCAAGAAAAATTCAAAGATGGTACAACTTCAAGAAGAATGGAGGAAGACTGGCTAAAGGAATGACAACATGAGATGTACTAGACAACTTCTCTGAAGATGAGTCTGAAAGAGCTCCAGGAGTTGAAGGATCAAGTTCTGAAGATGACTCAGATTCTGAAGACTCAAGTTCTGATGAAAAGTCAGAACCTGAGAGCAAAGAAAGAATCCAGAGATCAATGAATCAGGTATATTCTCGTCTTTCCAAAGCAAAATTGATCAAGCATCTTAATAAGACCTTACTTAAACTCTCTAATAGTCAGCAGATTATGAGAATTTAAGTACGCAAGCAAATCACTCTGAAGGTCCTGTTCAAAAAGATTTTATTAAAACAAAATACCTTGAGAATGATTATGCTATATGTTACAAACCCCTTGAGCACTCTCTGGTTCTCAAAGAGTACTGTAACATAAATGTTGATCAAAATAAAATTGTTTCCATGCTTTGCAACCTTAAGACCAACAATACTAATGAGATTGGATACTCTAGAAGTAAAACACTAGAGGAACCAAGCTCATCAGTTATTGATGGAAGCTTCTCACTTCCAAATCTTTACACTACATTTGTATCTGATAGCACTCAGATGAAACAAATGGAGGATGAAGATTTGGCAACTAACAGTCTAGGACCCTCAAGCAAGTGGGTACCAAGAGACAAAATTGTTTACTTGATTGCAGGTGAATCTAAGACTCTGAACCTTCCAATCACATGGATGCATGTGACTGTGAATGGAAAAAGAGCAATTGTGCATAAAAGGCACATTCTTGAAGAGTCAGATGGAGAAGAAGATGAAGTGGAGTACATGCGCAACAGGAGGGAGCACGAAGAATTTGAAGCTTGCTTTGAAGACAACAACTCAGTGTGGTGGAGTGATTACTCAGGCTATGACTCCGACTACAATTAAGACAAGAAACTTCAAAGCAAGGTAAGTAACTCTTAACACCTAAATGACATCTCAGAGGAATAACTTTCAAAGGTTTGAAAATGTCTTCTAAGGATACACAATGTTCAGTACTAAAAACCTTGAAAAATCCTGTCTGAACATATTTTTTGTGTCCTGAAAGGTTTGTTTTTAGCCTCTGAAGTTCTTCAGGTTTCAGCATCTGAAGAAACTTAGACTCTGAGAAACTTTTCAATCTCTGAAAGATAAGCCTCTGAATAGGAATTGAATTGGAAACGTTTAAGTATTTTTACTGAAACGTTTTGGCGCTAAAGAGACAACACGTACACACGTTCTGATTAGTTTGAAATAGCTAATGATGGTTTATTTTCTCGTTTAATTCAATATGTTGTGTGCCTTAATTTGTTTTACTGTTTTGAACAAAATCACTTAAACACTTAACACTATCACTTCCTACACCTTCATCTTCAATATCACAGAACAATTTTTTTTTTTTTGTGATAGCAAGATCTACCCTAACCTTCTGAAATGACATCTACCTCTACATCCGATTCAGATTCTTTGTTTACTGTTCCTAAAAACTTCCCCATCAACACTGCTGCTTGCGAGGAGATGTTTTCTACAGATCTATCTCTTAAGATGGAGGGAAAATCTCTGAACCTGGTTATGGAACAACCAGTGGACTTTGATAGTTTGGAAAAGAATCATTTTGATGTTCTCAAGCTCTTTTCTAATCACAAAGGGAGCTTTAGGTACATGAATTTATTAAATGGTCCAATCTATCCTTCTCTGGTAAAAGATTTTTGGATCAGAAGCAAGATAAAGACAGTTGAAGATTACGACAAGGAGCTAGATTCAAGAAGAGAAGAAAAGGCTGGAAATAGGAACAAGACTCCCCAAGAGTTAGGATTGAGAATGGTTGAGGAAACAAAGGTGCATTCTGTTGTTTGCGGTTTTGAAGTAATTCTCACTGCATCAAACTTGGCTAAGGTGTTGTCCATTCCAAATGAAGGCTTCTACTACACCTGTAGTCACAATGAAGCAAAGAATTTTGTATTTCTGAAGACTATAACAAGACAATGCTATGAAAAGGGAAAAAGTTGTGAGAGCAACAGAATAGGTGATCTGAAGCCCACTCAAAGAGGACTAGCCAAAATTATACTAAGTTCGATATTTCCAGGAAGTGATAATTCTGATCAATTGTCATGGGATCATAGACACTTTGTCTATTTTCTCACAAGGAAATATGATATAAATTGGGCGAAATACATCTTCGATCACCTATGCAAAGCTGTGCTGAACACTCAAAATCAAGCCAAAACGATTATACATGTCATCTACCCAAGGATACTTAGTGAGATCTTCTATCAATGTGGAGTGATAGATATAATCAAAGCTACGGGTCATGACTGCTTGATAAGAGAAATCAGAGCCTCCACAATATCTGTTCATACACTCTCTCACATGAACTTGTTGTCAGAACATGAGGTACAACCTTCAGATCTCTTAACACCTCAATCTCACTCAGAACCCTCTTTGATGAAGAAATGGAACATTGACATACCTAAAGTTTCTAATGGTATTGTCAATCAGTATATTCAACTACTGGATGATCTAGGAGAAGGGTTTGAAATTGAAAAGGAAGAATTGAAGAAAAAGAGAAGAAGGCCAGATGAAGCTGCAAATGAAGGGAGACATTCAGACTCAAGAGGATACAAAGAGGGATCATCCTAAATCCTCTACTGCAAAAGAAAATATTGGGCAAAGCCTTAGGGAAAGGTTAGTTTCAAGAGTGAAAAATCTGAATGCATCTCTTCAAGAAAAATCCAAGAGGCAATCAAGGTAATCAACAGCTTCTGAAGAATCTTGTCTGTGAGAGTGATTTCAGAAGTTTTGAAGACAAGGTGGACAAGCTTTTCGAATTGGTGAAAAAGTAGATGTCAATCAGAAAAATATCATGATAACCCTAGCTTCTATCTAGAGTCAACTTCAACATTAGGATTATCTTGATTTCTTATGTGATTTCATAACTGATTGATATTTTGTTAGGCACATTAGTAGGACAAAGTTCATAAAAGTATATAAATGTTATCTCTGTGTTAAGTCCAATCTATCTTAGTCATTATGTTTATATTCTGATTCTGATTAACATATCTGATTGCTTGTTTTATGTGCTGAACTAAAATTTCGTTTTCTTTAGACAAACAATCTTGCAAAGTGATTTTCTTAAATAAATTGGAGTTTCATTCATTGTTCAATAAGTACAATATGTGGATATTCTTAAAGTATCTAATTACATAACAAGAGAAGGCATAAAAAATAAGAAATCAAATCAAACAAGCCAAAGTAATGAATTTTATTTCATTGAGAACATAAGTTCTGTATTACAGACTAAAATTTCTAAGAACTATCTTCTGGATGCTCTAAAAGGTCATGCTTGTGGTTACAAGCCTACATGACCTTTGTAGAGGGGAAAGGTTGAGGTTTTGGCTGAAGCCATCCAACCAGTAGTCCTTCTTGAAGAAACCAACTCTGTTGCATCAATTTGGTTTTCCTCAGGAAAGGGCTCTAGCCCCTCCAGAGCCTTAGATATCAGTTTGATTTTCTTCAGGAATATATGTCTTCAGAACTTAAAACAGTCAGAGTCCAAAGATTTCTCTTCAGACTCTGAACTGAGTTCTTCTATAAAGGACATTGGCTTTGTTTCCATTGGTTTCTTCTTATATTTTCTCCTATCTTGACTAACTCTCGTTGAAACTACCTTCTTCTTCTCTGAGCGTTTCATTTTTTCTCTCAAGAGATCTATCAATAACCTAAGATTATTCAGTGTGAGTAAAATGACTAGGTATCTCTCCTTTTATAAGCATAATTCAATGGCCGAGTATTAAATGTGTTCAACCACTCCTGATTTGACGGTATTGAAAGTTGAATTTCTATTAATTGCTTATATTACCTTTTTGATAATGACAAAAGGGGGAGAAAGAATATTGGTAAATCAATTGTTGGAAGAAGCGAAATTACTTGGCTTTTTAGGGCCTTGTAGTTCTTCAGAGAGAGAACGTAGGAGAGTGGTCAAAATAGTAGCATGAGGTACATGCTGTGTTATGACAATCTGATCTTTGAGGATTTCAAAATATTGTACTAAAGAGCTCTGAACTGTTTTCAAATTTTTGTTCAGACTCTGAGCTATTTTCTTTGAAAAGATTTTTTTTAAGCTCTGAACTATTTGAAAATATTTTGAACTCTGAAGCTGTTAATGATAACCATCAGAACCAAGTGTGTATGTAGAAGTCTTTAAGCGCCTCTGATTCTATTTTGTCATTCAATTTAAATATTGATTCATCTTGCATCTGCATTAAGGGCTTAATTTCAAGGAGAATGCATTTATTAATTGAAGTTTATTATTCATAGTTAGTTCTTGAGTAAGGGTGCAACCTTATTCAAAGATTATCACACTATGGAAAGAAGAAGCTTGCAAAACTTGTTCTTTACATAGTGAAATATGAATAATTTAAGTCATATAATAAAGTATTTCTGACACTGATTAAAATTAACTATGGATACAAAATAGGGGGAGCTTACAAACCTAACCCTATGGGTTATCAGACTTAGGGGGAGCTTGCAAAACTCAGAAGCCTAATGTCAACATAGCTGATTTTTATCAACAACAATTGTATTTAATACTTGTGTTTGTCATCATCAAAAAGGGGGAGATTGTTGGAACAAAATGTTGGAACAAAATATGTGTTAATACACACCCTTAAGTTTTGATGATAACAAAGTATTAAATGGACAATTGATGGTACTAATGTTTAAATTAAGTGCAGGAGAATTCAACGTTTAATCAAGATCACACTTAATTTAAACTCTGATGAAACCAATGGGAGTCTGAATATTTAGACTCTGAAAGAGTTCAGATGCTACAAAGTGGTCAGAAGCTATACAAAGTTCAGAAGCTCAAAGTAGATCAGAACGTCTGAAGCTGTTCAGGGACTCAGAGGAGTTTAGAAGCTCAAGGATGTTCAGAGGCCTACAAGAGTTCAGAGGCTGTTTGATAGTCATGAGTCATTCAGAGGATGAAGATGTTCAGAAGCTGAATTGCGAAGGACTATCAGAGGACAACCTTTCAAAGACCAATCAGACTCCAAGTTATCAAAGGTTCATGAGAAGCAAAGGAATTCCCAGTCATCAGAGGGCAACATCAACTACAACTTATCAAGCCTGATGATTTGTTATAAGGACAACTAAATTTCAACGGTCACAAAGGATGTGATCTCTCTCTCTAGGAGCTCGTTGTACCTTATAACTGTACTATTGGACAAACAACAAAGGTGAAGCTTCTCTGCAAAGAAAGACGTGGCTTTACTCAACGGATCTTCAAAGTCTACAGCTGTCCAATTTACAACGGGAATTTCTCCAACGTCTCAATGTCTTTCTCAACTCATATAAATATGCCAAAGAAAGAATTGATGACTAGCGCTCACCATTAAATAAAATCTCTCAAAAGAAAGTGAGTATTTTGTATTGTAATAGAAAACATCTCTCAAATGAAGTGAGCATAGAAACTAGCTTAGAGCCTCTGAAGTTATTATGTTTGTAATAAGTTTTAAGCTCTTAAGTTAGTAGTAAGTCTTCTGCTTAGTGTAGAAGCAAGTAAGTCTTCTGCTTAGTGTAGAAGCAAGAAAGTCTTCTGCTTAGTGTAGAAGCAAGAAAGTCTTCTGCTTAGTGTAGAAGCACGTAAGTCTCAATCTTAGTGATTAGAGCAGTGAAGTCTTGAGCCTGAGTGCTTGAGCAAGGAAGCCTCTGATCTTGTGTGATCAGAGCAAGGAAGTCTCTCTGTCTTGTGTGACATAGAGCAGGAAGTCTCAAGCTCGTATGCTTGAGCAAGGAAGTCTTTGATCTTGTGTGATCAAAGCAAGGAAGTCTCTATGACTTGTGTGACTAAGAGCAAGAAGTCTTGAGCTTGTGTGCTTGAGCAACTATTGTAATCCTAGTGATTATAGTGAAACTCTCTTGGAAACAAGGGGACTGGAGTACTCTCAATTTGTGAGGGGAACCAGTATAAATTGTTGTGTGTTCTTCTCTCTCTCACTCTCTCATTTACTCCTTCATCATTCATAACGCCATAAGTTAATTGTGTGAATAATCCGCTGTGCTTTAAAGACTTTGAAAAGGTTTAAATATCATTGAAAGTTTTTAAATATCCAGAACACAATTCAACCCCCCCCCCCTTCTTGTGTTTTCTCCACGCACCTTCAATTGGTATCAAAGCTCCGGTTCTGTTGGTACATCACTTAACCGTGAGACAGTCAAGATCCAAAGAAGAAAACCTCCATGGCTCAAAACATGGATGAGTGGAAGCAGAAGCTACATCAACAAGTTGCTGATCTTAGCAAGAAATTTGAAGATGAACTGAGCTTAAATGAAGATCTGAGCAACAATCAAAATCTTTCCACATCTGGGGCTAATCAAACCTCTAGTATTGATTCTACAGCTACTACTCTTTGCCTCATTAGTGATGATAATGAAAGCATTCAGTGGGCAACAGTAAATGGCTTGTTGGATCAATATGAGGAGTTTAGGATGGAGGAAAATGAGAGCATTGAGAAAATGAACATAAGGTTTCAAGCTATAACAAGCAAGCTTGAAGAGCACAACAACAAACTCAGCAACAAAGAGCTTGTAAGCAAGTTGCTGAGGAGTTTGCCTCTGAATTGGAATGATATTCCAAATACTATAGAGGAAACTGAAGACATCAATTCAATGAGTCCTGAATCATTGATTGATTTACTCAGAGTCCATGAATTGGCTCTGAAGGAAATGTAAGAGTTGAACGGTGGAGAAGCAGAAGCAGCAAGGAAAGGAAAGCAAGCATTGGAGCATAAAGATCTTGTTGAAGAACCTGATGAAGAGTATCTTGAAAGGTTTTCAAGAAAAATTCAAAGATGGTACATCTTCGAGAAGAATGGAGGAAGACTAGCTAAAGGAATGACAACATTGGATGTACTAGACAACTTCTCTGAAGATGAGTCTGAAAGAACCCCAGGAGCTGAAGGATCATGTTCTGAAGATGGCTCAGACTCTGAAGACTCAAGTTCTGATGAAAAGTCAGAACCTGAGAGTAAAGAAAGTATCCAGAGATCAATGAATCAGGTATATTCTCGTCTTTCCAAAGCAAAATTGATCAAGCATCTTAATAAGACCTTACTTAAACTCTCTAATAGTCAGCAGAAGTATAAAAAGCTTAAAGCAGACTATGAGAATTTAAGTAAGCAAGCAAATCAATCTGAAGGTCCTGTTCAAAAAGATTTTATTAAAACAAAAGACCTTGAGAATGATTTTGCTATATGTTACAAACCCCTTGAGCACTCTCTAGTTCTCAAAGAGTAATGTAACATCAATGCTGATCAAAATAAAATTGTTTCCATACTTTGCAACCTTAAGACCAACAATACTAATGGGATTGGATACTCTAGTAGTAAAACAGTAGAGGAACCAAGCTCATCAGTTATTGATGGAAGCTTCTCACTCCCTAATCTTTACACTACATTTGTTTCTGATAGTTCTCAGAAGAAACAAATGAAGGATAAAGATTGGGCAACTAACAGTCTAGGACCCTCAAGCAAGTGGGTACCAAGAGACAAAATTGTTTACTTGATTGCAGGTGAAACTAAGACTCTGAACCTTCCAATCACATGGATGCATGTGACTGTGAATGGAAGAAGAGCAATTGTGCATAGAAGGCACATTCTTGAAGAGTCAGATGAAGAAGAAGATGAAGATGAGTACATAAGGAGCAGGAGGGAGCATGAAGAACTTGAAGCTTGCTTTGAAGATGATGACAACTCAGTGTGGTGGAGTGATTGCTCAGGCTATGACTCTGACTACACCTAATCAAGAAAACTTCAATGCAAGGTAAGTATGCTTAACTCCTGAATGACATATTCAGAGGAATAACTTTCAAAGGTTTGAAAATGTCTTCTTAGGATACACATTGTTCAGTACTAAAAACCTTGAATAATCCTGTCTGAACATATTTTCTTGTGTCCTGAAAGACTTGTTTTTTTTCAGCCTCTGAAGTTCTTCAGGTTTCAGCATCTGAAGAATCTCAGACTCTGGGAAACGTTTCAACCTCTGATGGATTAAGCCTCTGAATACAACACGAATTGGAAACGTTTAAGTATTTTTACTAAAACATTTTGGCGCTAAAAAGACAACATGTACACAAGTTCTGATTGGTTTGAAACAGTTAATGATGGTGTGTTTTCTTGTTTGATTTAATGTATTGTGTGCTTTAATTTGCTTTATTGTTTTAAACAAAATTATTTAAACACTTGCACACTTTACACTATCACATCCCACACCTCCATCTTAAATTTCTCTAAGAACAAAACCCTTCTTTCACCTTAGTAAACTCTTCACCCTAACTGTCTGAAATGGCAACTACTTCAACACCAATTCCAGATTCCTTGTTTGTTTTTCCTGATAACTTTCCGATCAACACCATTGGTTGCGAGGAAATGTTTTCTACAGATTTATCTCTCAAGATGGAGGGAAAATCTCTGAACCTGGTTATGGAACAACCAGTGGACTTTGATAGTTTGGAAAAGAACCATCTTGATGTCCTAAAGTTCTTTTCTAATCACAAAGGGAGCTTTAGGTACATGAGTTTATTAAATGGTCCAATCTATCCTACTCTGGTGAAAGATTTCTGGATTAGAAGCAAAGTAAGGACTGTTGAAGACTATCACAAGGAGCTAGCTGCGAGGAGAGAAGAAAAGATAGAAAATGAAGACAAAACTCCTGAAGAGTTAGGTTTAAGAGTCATTGAAGAAACGGAGGTGCATTCTGTTGTGTGCGGATTTGAAGTAATTCTCACTGCTTCAAACTTGGCTAAGGTGCTATCCATCCCAAATGAAGGCATCTACTACACCTTTAGTTGCAATGAAGCACAAAATTCTATGTTTCTGAAGACTATGACAAGAAAATTCTACGTCAAGGGAACAAGCTATGAGAGCAACAAGATAAGTGATCTGAAGCCCACTCAACAGATGATAGCCAAAATCATGTCAAGTTCTATATTTCCAGGAAGTGAAAATCCTGATCATTTGTCATGGGATCATAGACACTTTGTCTATTTTCTCACAAGGAAATATGATTTAAATTGGGCTAAATACATCTTTGATCACCTATGCAACTCTGTGCTCTTATCTCAAAATCAGGCCAAGTCTGATATACATGTAGTCTACCCAAGGGTCCCCAGTGAGATTTTCTATCAGTGTGAAGTAATAGTTATAATCAAAGCTGTTGGTCATGACTACTTGTTAAAAGAATGCAGAGCCTCCACATTATCTGCTCATTCACTAGCTTACAAAAACCTGTTGTCAGAACATGAAGTACAACCTTCAGAATCTCTGGTATATCAGTCTCACTCAAAACCTTCCTTGGTTAATGTCGCGGTGATTTTTGGATATCGAGTTATTAATTAACTTCGAATCGCAATTTAACATTCCACCACCGATCTTTAATTTATCCGAGGGAAAGGGAAAAAGTTCGAAAAAAAACCCTATTTTTTAGAGAACAAGGTTCGGGGGTTGGTTATACGAAGGGAAGGTATTAGCACCCTAAGTATCTATAGTACTCTATAGGAACCTCTTGTTTTTATTCTAACTACACGCTTTATTTTAATTGCTTAGTGAAATGTACAAGTATAGGAATTAAAGTAGTGATCGAGAAAAAGTTAAAGTGACGAAAAAAGAAAGAAAAATGTTTTTGTTGATTTTATTGATTGGAGAGACAAGTCTCATGCCTACGTACCCGAAGGATCAAACCACCGTAGTTCGGGGTAAAAAGACGAGTAAATTTGTTTGTTTTGATTTTAAGGTTTTGAAAATAGTTTTAAAGACCAAAAGCCAAAAGTGACAAAATGTGAGTTTGATTGATGTTAATTTGTGAAGAAAGTCTATATGGTTAAATTGCTTGAAGTTTGATTATGAAATAAGACGCGGACACTTGGTTTAAAATCCAAGGTTTGTTGAGAAAATGTTTTGAGTGATAAAAGACACTTGGTTTAAAATCCAAGGTTTATGCATGATTAAAAATGTATGAGTGAAGAAAATGCACTTGGTTTAAAATCCAAGGTTTTTAGGCGAGAAAAAGGGACACTTGGGTTAAAGTCCAAGGTTTTAGTGATAAAAGAAGCCGTTGGTTTAAAGTCCAAGGCACTTGGTTTAAAATCCAAGTTTGCGATGAAAAATACTCTTGGTTTAAAATCCAAGGTTTTTCGCGATAAAAGAAACGTTTGGTTTAAAGTCCAAAGTTTTGAAAAATGAATGATGACAAAATAATTTTGATGCTTGATGATGTTTGAAAATGAATTGTGTTGATCTTTTTTGAAAGAGGTTTTGACCTCATTTTTTGAGAATAAAGTGACTAACTATTTTGATTGGAATGTTGGGTTAAAATTAAAAGGTAGCGCGAATAAATAATACTAACGCCGCAATAAGCAAATTAAGCGCGAAGACAATCCGTAATGATATTTTGATCAAAACGGTGTCTTTTCCCTCGGAATTAAATATGCTAACAATTTTGCGGAAAGCGATAAATAAATATGCATGAGATGCGATTTTTTTCATTTATAGTGTACATTTGTTCCTAATTACATTCTAGAGTAATTGCGAGAAAAAATAAATATGAAATGAATGCAAGAGTATGCTATGCAATTTAATTTTACATCAAATCCTAAAAATACAATCTAATGTCTTTACAATGAATTAAATAAATAAATAATTAGGCAAAAATAAAATAAAAAAACAGAAGGGGGTGCAAATAACAATGAAAACAGAAAGGGGGTGCAAACAGCAACTCTGGGCCCAAGCCCAGCTGGGGGGCATGGCCCAGAGGGGGGTGTATGAAGTAAAAATGTGAAAATCAGATCAGAGCCGTCTGATTGATCAGACAGCTCTGATTTGATCACAGCTAGATGAAATCAGAGGCGTAGGATCAAATCAGAAGGACAATAGGCGCGCAGGTGCACAATAAGGTCGTGCACCTGCGCGCACCGGATCAGAAGAAAAAGGGTATAAAAGGAAAGAAACCCTAAAAATCACAAATGATCTTCTTCTTTCTCACTCTCGCCGCCGGCGAGTTTCTTTCTCTCATCTCTTCCTCTCTCAATCGCGATTCAAAAACAAAAAAAAACAACACGAAACAAAACTCTAATCCCTCTCGATCTCAGCTTTCTCTGATTCTCTTTCGATATAACTTCTTCTTCTCTCTCGATTTCGGATCGAGAAAAACAGGACGAAAAGAAAAAAAGAAATGAAAATCCACCTTTGTTCTTTAGATTCGGTTTCGATCTGGGTTTTTGACTTTGATTCTTCTTCTTCTCTCTGGTTTGGATGATTAATTTTGATATCGGTTATGAGGGTGATGAAGGATTTGCGTTTCTGAATTCGTTGATGAATGATGGTAATGATGATGAACGATTTGATGATGAAGATGAACTTTGATCTTTGGTTCTGTTTGTGATTAATGGAGGGTTTGATGGTTTTATGTTTTGATTTCCCTTGGTTCTGGATTTTTTTTGATTTTTTCAAAGAAGATGAATGATCTGTGATGTTGTGATTTTCTGTTTGATTTTGATGATTTTGATCTGGAAAAAATGTGATGATTTCTGTTTTTTTGATTTTTTGTTTTGATCTGGATCCAGAGATGAATTGCGGCTGATCCTCCCCTTGACCTTCTTGGAAACTGTGTTATTTGTACTGTGTCAGACCTAGGGTTTGACAGATGAAAAATACCACATTTGGACAAAATTGCCCCTTTGGGCTTGGACAAAAAACACCTATCTGGACTTCTTTAAAAAAAACACCAAAAATGGAAAAATACACAAATAAAAATAAAAAAATTAAAATAGTAATATATATAATAATAATAAATACGAAAATAAATAATAATAATAATAATAATATAAAAGACAAGAAATAAAAAATAATGATAAAAGGAAAATAAAATGTAACCAAATGAGGTATTTTAAAATACCTCTCTGCCGAAATTTCGTCAGAAATGAACAAAGAAAAAATCCGTCTTAAAAAGACGCATAAAAGCGATTGGTCAAAAAATGGGGTATGACAGATGCCCCTATTTAAGTTTCTTCCATCGGAGATAAAAAGAAAAAGATGATTTTTTATGATGTTTTGTTTTGGTTCGACGGTGGAAGAGACTTAAATACAGAGTACACCATTTTTTGACCGGAATAAACTATAAAATGCTATGATATGATGTTATGAATGTTATGCTTATGAGTGTTGTGTTTATGAGTGTTTGAATGTAATGAAGATTATTTGACAGAAGTGATGAAGACAGAAAGCGATAAAGTCCTGTATGCGGACAGAAAGCAGTAAAGTCCTGTGTGCGGACAGAAGTAAAGATAGAAAGCAGTAAAGTCCTGTGTGCGGACATAAGCAAATAAAGTCCTGTGTACGGACATAAGCAGTAAAGTCCTGTGTACGGACAGAAGTAAAGACAGAAAGCGATAAAGTCCTGTGTGCGGACATAAGCAGTAAAGTCCTGTGTACGGACAGAAGTAAAGATAGTGTCCACCAACATTGTGGGATGGTAAGGACAAGTAAAGGTAGTGTCTACCAACATTGTGGGATGGTAAGGACACAACGAGGAAATAAATTGTCAGCTGTCATTGTGGGAAAGCGAGACATGATAAGAATATGTATTTGTCTGGACCAGACGCCCTGGAGATGACTTCTTTTGGGGAAATTAACTGTAAGTTTGCAGTTGATTGTTTGCAAAATCTGCTACTTTGAATATGTTTGATGGAGACATCTCTGGACCAGATACACTTGAGGATGACTCTTTTTGTGAAATAGACATCTCTGGACCAGATACACTGGGGATGACTCTTTTTGTGATGTATGAAGCAAGACACGCGATGGTCAATGCAGTATGTGTGAATGATTTTGTGTGCATGTTACATATGAATATGAATGTTTGTACACATATGTGAATGATTATATGTATGTATGTATGTATGGAAGTATGAATGTGTGATTAATTGTATGTATGTATGTATGTATGTATATGGGAATGATTGTATGTATGTATGTATGTATATGTATGTGTGTATGACTGATTGTATATATGTATGAATGTATATATGTACACATATGTGAATGATTGTATGTAAGTATGAATGTATGCTATGAAGCTTGTATTTGTATGATTGAATGATATTTGTACATGACTGGATGAGATACAAGTTTGACGATAAGATGAACATTGGGCCGACATATCCGTACAACCACTCGGTAGTTCTCTGCTGGGGACAGTACTCCCATAGGTGAAATAAATCAGATCCTCGGGGTAAAACCCGGTATGGTATGTCAATCCAATGGTAAGAATGATTGCTTCTTGGAGTAAAAGCCCGTTGGTCAGAGGTTTGGCAGAAGTCGCCATTTTGTACACTGAAACTGAATATTTTCTCATGGTCTTGTTTCAAAAGTCATGCTTTTTGCCTTTCTTTCCTTTCTTCCTTTTTTGAAATCCCTAACTTTTGCCTGGATCGCCCTTTCGGGTTTTCAATCCACCGGGAATATATTTCTTTTTTTTGTTTTGCTTTGCCCCTAATTTTTGCCTGGACCGCCCTTTCGGGTTTTCAATCCACCGGGACGCTCATTTTTGCCTAAGCCGCCCTTTCGGGTTTTCGACTTAGCGAGCTGTTCATTTTTTCAATTTTTTGCTTTTGCTCTTTTTTTTTTTTGACAGGAAGAAACAAGACTGATATGCTGATGCGCAAACTTCTCCAAGAGATGCCATTTGCTGATGATATGCAAACTTCTCAAAGAGATGTCATTTGCTAATGAATGAGCCTCCCAAACGGGTCTCAGCTTTTTCTTTCACTGGGGAAAAGAAAATCATACAAGCTTTTTGAAGATAACCACTTGCTGGAGATTACCGGAGAACAGTCAAGTTCAGTATTCAAACTGAGGAATGTTGGATCACATGCTCAGCACATTATAGTAACACATATGTCCATAAGAACCCAAAATATCAACTCGATGATTATTGGCTCAAGGAGGAAGAAACATAACAAATATCTTGGCAGATCTGGATTGCTCTTGGAAACCACTTCAGGTGCCCCAAGTGAGTGAAATCTTGACTTTGTATCTTTGAAATGTATGCCCCTGTATGTAAAGACTTGCCCCTTACTGGCAGGTTCCTGATGTAATTTGCCCCAAGCTAGGAGCGCTTTGAATTGATTTGTCCTTGATTAGACCACTTGATTGAATTTCCTTGATGCCAAATATAAATTTGCAGACAAAATTGTTTCTTTCGAAAAATGTTTCTGATGTAATGTACATGCAAGTTTTGGAATCGAAATTTTTATAGAAAACACATGTGGTGTGTGTAAAAGATAGTTACTCGACAAACAGGTGGAGTCAGTTTTAACAATAATTTTGCTGATTGTGCTTTCAAAGTAAACCTAGCTTCAATTAGGTCTTTTGAGGGTTATAACGTGGCCTGGTTCATGGTTATGAAAAAAAAAATATTATTAGGCTCAAAATTCTGTTTTAACCCACCCACTTCTTTGATGTCCTTCATTCCTACATTCAAATAATTCATGAGACACACTTTGGTTGACAAGAGAATTTCTTTTGATAATGATGTTTGAGGTTGACACTTTGGTCGAAACTTTGATGAGATTTTTGAAGTGACAATCACTTTTTCATTCACAAGCTTGTTTTCAATATTTGTGCTCTTAATCCCTAATTTTTGCATGGACCAATTCTTTTGGATTTTATGGACCATCGGGATGCCCTGAATTTTGCCTAAGTCTTTTACCTAGCGGGCTTTTTGTTTTTTTTTTTTTTTGTGTTTTGTTTTGTTTTGGTGTAGGATGTTTGTGACTGTCACATGTTATTGTGAGTTTTGTCTACTCAAGACTTCCTCTATCTCGACAGATTTATCCTCTTGTATTGGGATGTGTCATTGAATTATTGAAAGACTACCCTGCCCCGGGTTAAGATTAAGGGTTTTTTTTTTTGTATAGAAAGAACACCAACTTCTGGCTCAAAGGGGTTGACTACGGATTATCTCCTTATTTCTCCGGTGTTTGGGAAGTGAAACAATGCCTTACATCATCAACCGGGTCCTTCCTAATGAAAGCATATATCATCACATATCAACAATTTTAAACATTTAATTTACATCATTCTCCCCTCAAGTTTGTAAACAAGAAAAGTGAAATAGAAAAACATTGTCATTTATGATGGCACAAGAAAAGAGTGAATACGAATGGATGGATTCCAAAATATGCATGCTCATTGTTTAGAAATTTTAATTAAAAGATACAACTTTAAAATGCAAATAAATGCTTGGCAAGAAAGAAATTGCAATTGAAAATAAAAGGCCTAGCGATCCTAGGGACAAACTTCTTGATAATCTTGAAAATGACGAAGGACCCATGATTAAGCAGAGGACGAACTTTGAACGTTAGGGTTCTCATCCTTGAAAGATAGCACATTGTTGCGGATTAAATCCTGAACATCTTTCTTGAGAGGATAGCAACGCTCTACATCATGGCCAGGGGCCCCTTGATGGAAGGCACAAGTTAAATCACTGCGGTACCAGGGAGGTAGTACTGCTAGCACAGGGGGAGGTGGTCTCGTCTGGACAAAATTTTTAGCAAGTAAAGCGGGGAGTAGGTCGGCATATTTCACGGGTATGGGGTCAAATGGTTGATTTTTCTGAGCATGGTTATGATTAAATGATTGTTGGGGAGATGGTAGGTGATGAGATTGTGGGTATTGTGTTGGTAGTGTTATGGCTGCAATAGCTGGGTTTCTCAAATGAGGTCCTCCCTGAGCCACCATGCCAACTTCAAATTCTTGCTTCTCTGAAAAGTTGTTGCCATATCTCTCGGTAGTATTGGTCGGGGCTTTCTCTCTTGTCAACCGTCCCTGACGGACGCCTTCTTCTAAGCACATTCCCATTTCTACCATTTCGGTGAAGCTTCTTGATACAACACCAACCATTTTCTCATAGAAGAATGGGCTCAGAGTATGCAAAAATAACTTACACAACTCTTTTTCTTCCACTGGAGGACGAATCTGAGCAGCAAGCACCCTCCACCTTTGAGCATATTCTTTAAAAGATTCCCTTTCCTTTTGTGCCAAGGCCCGTAACTCATCCCTATCAGGGGCCAAATATGAATTGTAATTGTATTGCCGAATGAAAGCACTGGCCAGGTCATTAAAGGAACTGACATTAGCCCTATCAAGGTCCATGTACCACCTCAGAGCTGCACCGGTCAGACTGTCTTGAAAATAATGGATCAACAACTTGTCATTACTGGTTTGAGTAGACATCTTTCTAGCATACATTATCAAGTGAGCTTTGGGGCAGGTACTCCCCTTATACTTCTCAAAATCTGGAACTTTAAATTTATGTGGGACCACAACATCAGGGACCAGGCATAGTTCATGCGCGTCTTGTCCGAACAAATCCTTTCCTCTAAGAGCTCTCATCTCTTTTTGCATCTCATCATATTTGATCTGCAAGTCATCCATCCTATCATAATCTCCCATTCTTTCAGCATTAAAAATAGGCATCTGGTTTTGTTGGATAGTATGAACCAAAGGTGCAGAAACCTGAGGAAGTGTACTGCCGAGCTGAGGAATAGGCACTGTCGATTGGACATGGGGAATCTCTGATATTACAGGACGTGATTCTGCCCCAAGAAAGACGACTGGCATGCCCCATGGGTAACCTTCAGGCATGACAAACTGAGGAGCGCCAAGAGGCACAGATGCAATAGGAGGAGGTACAAGAGCATTACTAGACTGTGGTGTTGGTGCTGACACCTGATTCTGGGTAGCCATCAAAGATGCCACCATGCTAGTCAACTTCTCAATTTCCGTCTGCATGGTTGTCACCTGTTCCCGGAGCATATGGTTTTCTTACTCAAAATTGTTCATCTTGTTTCTCAACCTGGACCGAGTATTGTAGACACGAGTTGGTTTGTACTGAATACGACGAGCCAGTTTTTTACTGAGGTAGAGAGAACAGGAAAATATGAGACTTGTGTTTGGAAACTTATGAATGTAGTATGATGCATGATGTGTTTATGCTAAAATATTCAATGTTTCTTTTTTGTTATCGAAGGACTTATCTCAAATTGGTTGTAAACATTTAGATATGGATTTTGTTAGGAGAAAAGAAGATGAGAAGAGAAAAATTTATTATGTGTCATTTGAAAGGAATATTCTCTACAATGTTTACAAAAAATTTGTTTAAGTCCTTCGACATTGGATGAGTAAAAATTTATGAATGAGTGCATGCATGCATGATGCGGAAAACATGGTGGGGTTAAAGTAAAATGTTGGAGTCAAAGGTGAAACCCTCCCATATGGTATGTACTAGGGTTCATATGTACCTGCATCACAGGTTCTAATAAGTTCCCAAAGTCATCAACCGTCTTTCGAACATCACCGGCTTACGGAACTAATTCCCGGTCCAATAATATTCTCAAAACAATCTCGTTTCAGTGTAGTCTCGCGTATCGACTAATTCCAAGACCATTCTTGGTTAGCCACCGCACTACGCCTTAAAAGGCCAAGATGGATTAATGTTATTCTAAGGTCCTCAGCTTCTCGGGACACTCACATTGATAAGTAATAACGCCGACATGACTATTCATGTCAACAAAGTACTACTATCATGAGGCCTCCACTGAGCGGGATTATATCACATGCATCGGGGTCTAAGACTATTCTTAGCCCGATACTTTGATTATACCCCATCCTATCTTATTGTTTCTCTCAAGCCCGGGTTAGGACTTATCTCACCACTCAAAATCAAAACCAAGTATATATATACAAACATTCACATAAAAAAGAATAATAGCGCGAAGATAGAAAATAAAACAAGTTAGGCTCAACCCGCTAGGTTGTCCCCAGTGAAGTCGCCATTTCTTTCGCGGTGATTTTTGGATATCGAGTTATTAATTAACTTCGAATCGCAATTTAACATTCCACCACCGATCTTTAATTTATCCGAGGGAAAGGGAAAAAGTTCGAAAAAAAACCCTATTTTTTAGAGAACAAGGTTCGGGGGTTGGTTATACGAAGGGAAGGTATTAGCACCCTAAGTATCTATAGTACTCTATAGGAACCTCTTGTTTTTATTCTAACTACACGCTTTATTTTAATTGCTTAGTGAAATGTACAAGTATAGGAATTAAAGTAGTGATCGAGAAAAAGTTAAAGTGACGAAAAAAGAAAGAAAAATGTTTTTGTTGATTTTATTGATTGGAGAGACAAGTCTCGTGCCTACGTACCCGAAGGATCAAACCACCGTAGTTCGGGGTAAAAAGACGAGTAAATTTGTTTGTTTTGATTTTAAGGTTTTGAAAATGGTTTTAAAGACCAAAAGTGACAAAATGTGAGTTTGATTGATGTTAATTTGTGAAGAAAGTCTATATGGTTAAATTGCTTGAAGTTTGATTATGAAATAAGACGCGGACACTTGGTTTAAAATCCAAGGTTTGTTGAGAAAATGTTTTGAGTGATAAAAGACACTTGGTTTAAAATCCAAGGTTTATGCATGATTAAAAATGTATGAATGAAGAAAATGCACTTGGTTTAAAATCCAAGGTTTTTAGGCGAGAAAAAGGGACACTTGGGTTAAAGTCCAAGGTTTTAGTGATAAAAGAAGCCGTTGGTTTAAAGTCCAAGGCACTTGGTTTAAAATCCAAGTTTGCGATGAAAAATACTCTTGGTTTAAAATCCAAGGTTTTTCGCGATAAAAGAAACGTTTGGTTTAAAGTCCAAAGTTTTGAAAAATGTATGATGACAAAATAATTTTGATGCTTGATGATGTTTGAAAATGAATTGTGTTGATCTTTTTTGAAAGAGGTTTTGACCTCATTTTTTGAGAATAAAGTGACTAACTATTTTGATTGGAATGTTGGGTTAAAATTAAAAGGTAGCGCGAATAAATAATACTAACGCCGCAATAAGCAAATTAAGCGCGAAGACAATCCGTAATGATATTTTGATCAAAACGGTGTCTTTTCCCTCGGAATTAAATATGCTAACGATTTTGCGGAAAGCGATAAATAAATATGCATGAGATGCGATTTTTTTCATTTATAGTGTACATTTGTTCCTAATTACATTCTAGAGTAATTGCGAGAAAAAATAAATATGAAATGAATGCAAGAGTATGCTATGCAATTTAATTTTACATCAAATCCTAAAAATACAATCTAATGTCTTTACAATGAAATAAATAAATAAATAATTAGGCAAAAATAAAATAAAAAAACAGAAGGGGGTGCAAATAACAATGAAAACAGAAAGGGGGTGCAAACAGCAACTCTGGGCCCAAGCCCAGCTGGGGGGCATGGCCCAGAGGGGGGTGTATGAAGTAAAAATGTGAAAATCAGATCAGAGCCGTCTGATTGATCAGACAGCTCTGATTTGATCACAGCTAGATGAAATCAGAGGCGTAGGATCAAATCAGAAGGACAATAGGCGCGCAGGTGCACGATAAGGTCGTGCACCTGCGCGCACCGGATCAGAAGAAAAAGGGTATAAAAGGAAAGAAACCCTAAAAATCACAAATGATCTTCTTCTTTCTCACTCTCGCCGCCGGCGAGTTTCTTTCTCTCATCTCTTCCTCTCTCAATCGCGATTCAAAAACAAAAAAAAACAACACGAAACAAAACTCTAATCCCTCTCGATCTCAACTTTCTCTGATTCTCTTTCGATATAACTTCTTCTTCTCTCTCGATTTCGGATCGAGAAAAACAGGACGAAAAGAAAAAAAGAAATGAAAATCCACCTTTGTTCTTTAGATTCGGTTTCGATCTGGGTTTTTGACTTTGATTCTTCTTCTTCTCTCTGGTTTGGATGATTAATTTTGATATCGGTTATGAGGGTGATGAAGGATTTGCGTTTCTGAATTCGTTGATGAATGATGGTAATGATGATGAACGATTTGATGATGAAGATGAACTTTGATCTTTGATTCTGTTTGTGATTAATGGAGGGTTTGATGGTTTTATGTTTTGATTTCCCTTGGTTCTGGATTTTTTTTGATTTTTTCAAAGAAGATGAATGATCTGTGATGTTGTGATTTTCTGTTTGATTTTGATGATTTTGATCTGGAAAAAATGTGATGATTTCTGTTTTTTTGATTTTTTGTTTTGATCTGGATCCAGAGATGAATTGCGGCTGATCCTCCCCTTGACCTTCTTGGAAACTGTGTTATTTGTACTGTGTCAGACCTAGGGTTTGGCAGATGAAAAATACCACATTTGGACAAAATTGCCCCTTTGGGCCTGGACAAAAAACACCTATCTGGACTTCTTTAAAAAAAACACAAAAAATGGAAAAATACACAAATAAAAATAAAAAAATTAAAATAGTAATATATATAATAATAATAAATACGAAAATAAATAATAATAATAATAATATAAAAGACAAGAAATAAAAAATAATGATAAAAGGAAAATAAAATGTAACCAAATGAGGTATTTTAAAATACCTCTCTGCCGAAATTTCGTCAGAAATGAACAAAGAAAAAATTCGTCTTAAAAAGACGCATAAAAGCGATTGGTCAAAAAATGGGGTATGACAGTTAAGAAATGGAACATTGGCATGCCTACAATCTCTTGTGACATTGTCAATAAGTATATTCAACTATTGGACAACCTAGGAGAAGGATTTGAGACTGAGAAGGTAGAGTTGAAGAAGAAGAGAAGAAGGTTAGTGAAAGCATATAAAGTTGAAGGTTCAAAGAGTGATGATGAACCTCTCAGCGTCAGACGAAGGAAGCTGATCAAGGAATCTGAGGAAAAGATTGCTGAAACCTCAGATCATAAATCAGGTGATGTATCTCTCTTTAAACCTGTTGTTACTTCTGCTCAAGAAATTCACTTTATCTCATCATCAACCCAACCCCTTTCAATCTATAACAAGACAAGTTCTGAAGATAACCTTACCATAAAACAACTCAATACAGAACCTGCTAAAACAATTCACCCTGAACCAGTCTTCATTAACATATCATCATCATCATATTAGACTGATTCTGACCCTAATGAGTTAGATGAGATTATCGCTAATTTTGAACTGCTTAATGCCAAATCTAAGCATAAAATAGCTCAATCATCTAGTACTCAAATCTTTTCAAACCCTCATACACCCACATATCAAACCATCTGAACATAGTGTTTCAGAAGAAAACCTGAACCTCTTACCATCAAACCAAGTTGAGGCTATGATCAAAGAACTCTCTACAGAAGATTTCCATCTCAAAAACTTTGATCATACCAGCCCTAGTCCTCAACAATCCCAACAATGGCCTACTCTCTCTAATCCCCAACTCACAAACACACCCTTATCCAAAGAACCTTATCCAACCCAATCAAACATTCCTGATGACTTGAGCAGTTGCAATAACTTGTTTGAACAGATACATGGTCTTTATGACCTAAGGCAAACAGATATGTCTTCATCCGAGTACAATGCTCAATGGATAAGTCTGACAGAGGAGCTGATGAAAGAAGTGCACAATCTTCATGTTGGTGTTTTGTATGTTGGCCTCATTTTGCAAAAAAAGTTCAAGCAAGATGTTGGACCAGATGCCGTAGCATGTGGGTACAACATCTGTCATGCCGGTAATTAATGTTCTATATTGCGCGCCATATCTTTGAAGATTCTCTGAAGCAATATTTTCGCCATAGTACTTATCCAGACGCACGTTTTAAACAACGGATTATAAGGCGGTTGCACCAAGAGATACTTTCGAGAAGATGCTACGCCATTTATGGAAACAAGTGATTCTTTCCATTTCATGTGTGCTGGACTTTGCAAAAGGACAGTTGAAGATTAAAGCCCAAGATGAAGACCTAGCCCATGCTAACTCAGGTCATATAAATATGTGAAGACTAAAACCTAAATGGTTACTGAAGCCGTATCTGAAGAACTTAGTTTTAAGGTTTGAGTCTTGTTATTTGTAAGCCTTTTCTTGTTGATTCTATAACACAAGCTTAGGCCTATTTGGTTTGTATAACTTCTCCCAAGCTTTTAAGCACGGAGACTGTTTGTTGTTTGGTTAGTGAAACCGCACTGTTTGTAGAACTGAATAATCACAAGGTTTGTGATAGAAAGGAAGTGAGACGGGGTCTCAAACTTAGGAGTTCCTAGGTTGAGTTAGCACGGGTAGAGTCTAGGTGATAAGTCGTAAACTTGTATGTTTGCTGTGGGCTTAGAACTAGATTTATTATAGTGGATTCCTTCCTGGCTTGGTAGCCCCCAGAGTAGGTCGTTGTGTACGCCGAACTGGGTTAACAACTCTCTTTGTTGTTTACTTCATTGTCTGTTGCTTTTACTTGTTGATTATATTCTACTGTGGACATACGCTAGAGCATTTGTCTTAGCATTACAACTGACTACGTACGACAATTGCTATAGCCTCTGTCTTAACATCTGTCCCAGTAGGTGCCAGAATTTCAATTGGCATCAGAGCAGGCACCCTGTTCTGCGTGGGTGAGGACCAGGGAAGTTACTTTCTGGCATAATGAACAAGGATGGTGGCTATGTCAATAGACTTCCACTTCTGGATGGATCAAACTATGATTACTGGAAAGCCAAAATGGTGGCGTTTATCAAATCACTTGATAGCAAATCTTGGAAGGCTATCCTAACGGCATGGGAACATCCAGTGATACGTGACAAAGATGGTAAAACTACAGGTTAACTAAAACCAGAAGCGGAGTGGACCAAGGAAGAGGATGAGCTTGCACATGGTAACTCTAAGGCGCTAAATGCCTTATTCAATGCTGTGGATAACAACATTTTCAGGATGATCAAACAATGCTCAGTGGCTAAGGAAGCATGGGATAGTCTAATGACTACACATGAAGGCACCGCTAAGGTGAAAAATTCAAGGCTACAGCTTCTGACCGTAAAGTTTGAGAATCTAATGATGGGCGAAGATCAATCTGTTCATGACTTCCACATGACCATTCTAGACTTTGCAAACAACTTTGATGCTCTAGGTGAAAAGCTAAGCGAGGAACGAATGGTAAGAAAAATGGTTAGATCTCTTCCTAAGATGTTTGATATGAAAGTTACTACCATAGAAGAAGTACATGATATAGGAGTGCTGAAACTTGAAAATTTGGTGGGTTCATTACTAACCTATGAGTTGGCTGCTAAAGAGAAAACAGAGAAGTGGAAGAAGAGTATAGCTCTTGTAACCAACACCACTGAAAGTGAGGAAGTAGAAAATGGTGTTGAAACTGATGAAAATTTATCTGAAACTATGGCAAATCTAGGCAGGCAGTTCAACAGAATATTAAGGAAGATGGATGGAAGAGGCAAGACAAATGCTTAGGCAATTTCTCTGATAATAACAGAAAGTTTAATGGTGTAAGAAAATACAGACCTGAGGAAAAGGCCAGTACTGGAAAAGGTGTTCAATGTCATGAATGTGAAGGCCATGGACATATTAGAGCTGAATGTCCAACATTCCTGAATGTCCAATATTAGACTCTGAGGATGATGACTACTCTGAGTCTGCAAACTACATTACTGCACTTACTGGAATTGTTGAATCTGAATCAGATGATGAAGAATTGACCTTTGATGAGCTAGCTGCGTCTTATAAAGCACTAAGTCAGAAGAGTGAGAAAGTGTGTCAGCAACAACAATACACTATAAGTAAATTGCAAGCTGAGAAGCTGAAGCATCAGACTGAAATATCTCAACTCACAAAGCAGCTACAATCTGAGAAGGCAAAGCATCTGTCCGAGACTTCTGTTCTTAGAGATGAGGTAAGCACATTGAACTATCAGCTGACTAGTTTAAATAAACAGCTTAGACTGCTAAATAATGGAACTGAACGATTAGATATTCTGGTTGAGGGTCAAGTTGCTGGAAAACCTAAGGGTATTGGAGTAGAATATAATTATCCTAAAAAGAAAAATGTTACTTCCACTAGTACATTTGTCCCTGCTAAAGACACTTATGACCCTACTGAAACCAGACATATGCCACAGCATGTTCAACAACATCAGTCTGCCAAAATCATTCCTAAACCTAAGGCATGGATCTGTCATTATTGTGGTAGAAGAGGTCACATCAGACCTTTCTGTTTCAGATTATATGGGTTCCCAAGATGGTATAATAATCCCAAGTATGAATCTGATTCAAGCAATACAAAGAAAGAATGGAAACCAAAGGCAAATGATGTTGCTCACATAGCTCATACATCTCTAAGAGTTTCATCCAGAAATGATTGGTACTTTGATAGTGGTTGCTCAAGACATATGACTGGTGTTGAAAGTTATCTAACCAATGTTAAAGCTTACGCTACCAGTTATGTTACTTTTGGTGATGGGGCCAAAGGTCAGATCAAAGGCATTGGAAGTCTCATTGCAAATGGGTTGCCTAAGCTTGAGAATGTTCTTTTAGTGGAAGGATTGACTGCAAATCTCATAAGCATCAGTCAATTGTGTGATCAAGGAATGAAGGTGAACTTCACAAAGTCTGAATGCATTGTCTCAACTAAAGATGGTGAATCTGTTATGAAAGGAGTCAGGTCTAAAGATAACTGTTATTTATGGATTTCTGAAGAAAGTGCTCAAATTTCCTCATGTCTCATCACTAGAGAAGATGAAGTCAAGTTATGGCATCAAAAGATGGGTCATCTTAATCTAAGGAGTATGAAGAAAGTCATAGCTGAAGATGCAGTAAAAGGAGTGCCTAAACTGAAGATAGAAGAAGGAAGCATATGTGGTGAATGTCAAATTGGGAAGCAGACAAAGATGCCACACCCGAAGCTGCAGCATCTGACTACATCAAAGGTGCTTGAATTACTTCATATGGACTTAATGGGGCCTATGCAGGTTGAAAGTCTAGGAGGAAAGAGATATGCGTTTGTTGTTGTAGATGACTACTCAAGATTCACTTGGATCAACTTTCTCAGAGAAAAGTCAGACACTTTTAGTTCTTTCAAGGATTTATGTAAACAACTTCAAAGAGAAAAAGATAGTGTCATTGTCAGAATAAGGAGTGACCACGGTAGAGAATTTGAAAACTCAAGATTCTCTAAGTTTTTCACTGCTGAAGGAATAGGACATGAATTCTCTTCACCTATTACACCTCAACAAAATGGTGTAGTTGAAAGAAAGAACAGAACTATACAAGAATATGCTCGTGTCATGCTACACTCAAAGAAACTGCCTCAACACTTTTGGGCTGAAGCTATGAATACAACATGTTACATTCTCAATCGTGTCACTTTAAGAGCTGGAACCACTAAGACCTTATATGAATTGTGGAAAGGAAGAAAACCTACTATCAAGTACTTTCATGTATTTGGAAGTAAGTGTTACATTCTGATAGACAGAGAGCAAAGAAGGAAGATGGATCCAAAAAGTGATGAAGGTATATTCTTGGGATACTCAACTAACAGCAGAGCCTACAAAGTGTATAACTCCAGAACTCAAGTGATGATGGAATCAATGAATGTTGTGATAGATGATGTATCATCTGACGCTAAGACAGATGAAAGTCCAGATGCTGAAGCATTTGAATTCCAGTCTGAAGAAACTGCCAGTATAGAAGAGTTTGAGGTAACACCTGATAGTTCTATCACTGATGATACTATTGCTCCAGTCAGTAAAGGACCATCTATCAGAGTCTAGAAAAATCATCCCAAGGATCTGATCATAGGCAATCCTGATGAAGGTATTACCACAAGAAGAAATCAAGACATAATCTCTAACTCTTGCTTTGTGTCAAAAATAGAGCCAAAAAAGGTCAAAGAGGCTCTCATGGACAATTATTGGATTACTTCTATGCAAGAAGAGTTGAATCAGTTTGAAAGAAGTGAGGTTTGGGATCTAGTTCCTAGACCAAAAGGGTTGAATGTAATAGGCACTAAATGGGTTTATAAAAATAAATCTGATGAAAATGGAACTATTACAAGGAACAAGGCAAGGCTTGTGGCACAGGGATACACTCAAGTGGAAGGTTTAGACTTTGATGAGACCTTTGCCCCAGTTGCTAGATTAGAGTCTATACGGCTGTTACTTGGTGTTGCATGCATTCTGAAATTTAAACTTTTCCAAATGGATGTTAAGAGTGCCTTTCTCAATGGGTACTTAAATGAAGAGGTGTATGTGGAACAACCAAAAGGCTTTGTGAATCCAGATCTTCCTGATCATGTCTACAAGTTGAAGAAGGCTTTATATGGGTTGAAACAAGCTCCTAGGGCTTGGTATGAGAGATTGACTGAATTTCTTGTCAATCATGGATATAGGAAAGGAGGACATGATAAAACTCTGTTTGTAAAAGAAGAACATGGTAAACTAATGATAGCACAAATTTATGTTGATGACATAGTGTTTTGTGGGATGTCAAGTCAGATGGTGGAGCATTTTATCAAACAGATGTAGTCAGAGTTTGAGATGAGTTAGTTTAGTTGGGGAATTAACATTTTTCCTTGGACTACAAGTGAAGCAAATGGATGAGACAATATTTATCTCTCAGAGTAAGTATGCAAAAAATATTGTCAAGAAGTTTGGAATGGATACCGCTACTCACAAAAGGGCTCCAGCACCTACTCATTTGAAGTTGACAAAAGATGAGAAGGGTGTTAGTGTTGATCAGAGTCTCTATAGAAGTATGATAGGGAGTCTCCTATATCTTACAGCTAGTAGACCTGATATTAGCTTTGTAGTGGGTGTGTGTGCAAGATATCAAGCCGATCCAAAGATGAGTCACTTAACTCAAGTAAAAAGAATCCTCAAGTATGTTAGCGGCACATGTGACTA
Organism: Trifolium subterraneum; assembly: GCA_951799995.1. Lineage (NCBI taxonomy): Eukaryota > Viridiplantae > Streptophyta > Magnoliopsida > Fabales > Fabaceae > Trifolium > Trifolium subterraneum. Next base: position 11,283,012 of record OX637466.1, on the reverse strand, counting down.
TGGCATGATGTACTCACACAGTGACAACTCTCAACTCATTGGATTTTGTGATGTAGATTGGGCTGGCAGTGCTGATGACAGAAAGAGCACTTCTGGTGGTTGTTTCTTCTTAGGAGAAAATTTGATATCATGGTTCAGTAAGAAACAGAATTGTGTGTCTCTCTCAATTGCGGAAGCTGAATACATTGCAGCTGGAAGTAGTTGTTCACAACTTGTCTGGATGAGACAGATGCTAAGGGAGTATAATGTTGAGCAAGATGCTATGGCTTCGTATTGTGATAATCTGAGTGCAATCAATATCTCTAAAAATCCTATACAACACAGTAGGACCAAGCACATAGATATTCGTCATCATTTTATCAGAGATTTAGTAGAAGAGAATGTGGTGGTTTTGAAACATGTTGCTACTAAAGAACATCTCGCTGATATATTCACAAAAGCACTTGAAGCTAATCAATTTGAGAAGCTAAGGGGCAAATTGGGAATTTGCCTGCATGAGGAATTGTAGCAGTTAATGTGTCTGAAGCGTGCAGCAGTTATTTTCTCTCTCTCCATATGTGTTGTGCACGCTAATTTAGAAGAGACTTTATTTGCCTTCCAAAACTGCTTTTCCACACTCAACCATCTTCCAACCTTCTATATTCAAAAACTCTGTAACTCCTATTCCGCTCCAAAACTCGCTGCTGCAAACTTTTCCATACCTAAACCTTTCGTCTCCTCCAAAAACACAAAAATCACCAAACCTCTCAACAATCCTTCTCCAATCATGTCTCAATCAACCGAAACTTCCTTGAACAAGAATGTCAGCGACAAAACCTCTACTCCATCAAGGTCTACTCGCTCGAAGGTTAAGGAACAATCGGCAGCGTTAATTGTTCAAGCTCCTCCTCTCGATGTTGTGCATGCAACGGAAGTGGAATCACGATCGACTCGATCGAAAAGTGTTGTCAAGAAAGAAAAGGCTTCCAAATCTCCTGCTGCATCAAAGAAGAGTTCAAAGAGTTCAAAATCGAAGTCAAAGAGGAAGCGAGGTGAATCAACTGCAACAATCGGTCTCTCTATGTCAGACCTCTATCATTCTGACAATCCTTTCAAATCGCGTGATGTCGCGACTGAAGATGGCGCTTCTGACCATGATTCAAAAGGTAATAATGCTATACCCTCTGCTCCTGCTGGTGATAAACCAAATGTTGTTGAAAAAACTGTTGAATCGGAAGATCTAGGTAAAACTAAACAAACTGAAACCCTAGGTACTTTTGATTTAGAAAAGGAAAAGGATGCTGGTGTTGTTGAAGAAAATCCTAGTGATAAGACTGATAAGACTAGGACTGATGTTGAAACAACTAGAGATATTGGTGATGGTGAAAATTTTGGGAAAAATAATCCAGTTGAAACCCTAGAAACTACTGATGTGAATACTGTGTTGAATTTGGAAGTTATTCCTGCTGCTGGTAATTCTGTTGTTGAGAAAAACCCTAGTGTTGTGCTTGATGAAACTAGGAAACTTGTTGAAGAAGTGGTGACATGTGTTAATGAATCTGGCCCTGTAGCCCAGTCTGATGTTGTGCCAGAAGCTGAAGCTTCTTTGGACCAACAAGTTCCAAATCCTGATAATATTGCAGAAGCTTGTTCTGACTCTGGTTTTAGTAGTGGTAAGGCTGATGAAACAGGTACTGGTAGTAAGAAAAGTGATCAGGATAGTGAGGTTAACAAAGATGTTCAAACATCTAAGTCTGACAAGAGTGAAGAAACAAGAAGTGGTGAGGATGGTGAAGGTGTTGCTGGATCTGGTGATAAAGAGAAGTCTGTTAGTGAACGAAAAGACTCCTCTACTGAGTCCTCAGCAGAAGAGAGTGGTTCAACTGACGAAGCGAGTCTGATGTGCATAAGGTGATTGATGTTGATGAAGAGAGATCTAAATCTCCTCCTCTGGTGAAAACTTATGGTGCTGGTGTAGCTAAAAGGCTAAGGAGCAATGCTGGTAAAGCTATACCATCTGTCTCCAAGTCCCCTGTTGCAGAATCTGTTAAGTAAACTGTTAAGAAACCAATGTATGGACCTCCTCGACCTAGGAGTAAATTTGAAACACCTCCAGAAGAAACAATTAAAGAGGAAATCTGTTGACAATGATTCTGATTATGAAGTTGAAAAGTCTGTGACCAAAGGTGAAGCATCTGGTGGAGCTTCCGTTGGCAGAAAAAGTGTAGGTGGTAAGAAGGTTCCTGTTAATGTTCTTGAGGTTCCTATTGATAATATCTCATTTCATCTTGCTAGTTGTGTGGGGAAATGGAAGTATGTTGTTCAGAGAAGGGTTGCTTTAGAGAGAGAACATGGGAAAGAAGCTCTTGAGTGTACTGATATTGTGAGCTTGATTGAGGAAGCTGGTTTGCTGAAGACTGTGTGGGGATTGGGAGATTGTTATGAACAGTTGGTCAGAGAGTTCACCGTGAATGTCCCTGAGGACTGTGATAACCCCCAAAGTCCTAAGTTTCATAAGGTTTTTGTTCGTGGTCTGCTGGTGAATTTTTCTCCTTCCATTATTAATGAGTTTCTGGGAAGGGATGATGCTAGAACCCCTGAGGTGGAGTTGACTGATGGTGAATTGGCCAAGGCAATTACAAATGGCCATGTGAAGCAATGGCCCAAGGGCAAGAAGGTGTCTTCCAGCAAACTCTCTGTGAAGTTTGTCTGCTTGAACAAGATTGACACTGTCAATTGGGTGCCCACTGTGCACACCTCTGATATTTCTACTGACTTGGCACGTTTGATCTATACCATTGGGTCCAAGGTGAAATATGATTCTGGCTCCTATATTTTCCATCAAACCTTGAAGCATGCTGACAGTATGGCTATCAAAAAGCCCATTGCCTTTCCAACATTGTTGTGTTGGATTATTCTGAGTCAACAACCTGGTATTCTGAGGAGCTCTGATTTCCCAATGAAGAGGAAAGCACCTTTGATTCTGCACAGTAAGTTGTTTGAAGGGACACATGCTCCAGATGTTGCTACATCATCTGTCCAGAGGTCATCTGCTGCCCTGACTAGAAAGGATATGATTGCAGAGTTGAAAGCTACCTGCAAAGGGTTAGAGGACCAGAAGTTGAAGCTGGAAGCTGTTATCCAGGCCCTGGAGCTTGAAGAAGCTGGTGCTGGAAATAATGTTGTTGATGATGGTGGTGAACCTATGCTAGAGGGCTCTGATGAAAGCCTCTCTGAATGATGACTTTGCTCCTGTGTTCTTTCTGCTCAAATTTTTTATCTTTTCTGTCTGTACCTTGAGGGCTATGCCCAGGATATTTTGTGCACTTACATGTGCTACTCTGATGGTCTGTAATAATGCACCTATGATGTGTTGCTACTCTAGTTAATGCATGAAGTATTATGTTTGTCAAAATTCTGGCTAAAAAGGGGGAGTAGTAGTATGTAGTATGTATCTGTTCTGTTCGTGATAATGTTGTGCCGTATGCTACAACATCTGTCTGTCTATGCGTGTGCTATGTTTGAGGGGGAGCAAGTATGATATATCTGTATGTGTATGTTTGTTCTGTTGAGGGGGAGTATTCTCTACTGTGATATATGCATGAACTCAGGGGGAGTAATCTATTTTTGTTGTGATGCATGTTGTGTGTGACAGATGCCATTCCATATGCCAAGGCATCTTGTCTGTTTCAAAGGAATCCATTTTTGCTTGATACTTGAGAATTTATTTTTCTCAGTTGTTAGGAATTTATGTTTCCTATGGTGATTCTTATTTGTGGGAATTTATTTTTCCCTGGTTATATTGTATGGCGCTTATGTGTGAGAGTTTATTTCTCTCCTATCTTGTATCCTTATGAGGCTAAGTTGTGTATTTCCGCTGTTGCATGCCTCTGATGCTGCTTGTTCATTATTTCTCATTTGAAGATCTCTTTTGGAATTAATGTGACAATGTATTATCTTCTTTCTTAGCTGTGTGATTGCGTTGACTTGACGGAAGGTATGTACTGCATCTCTCCAGAACTGGTCATAATACAGCTGAAGATTAAAGCCCAAGATGAAGACCTAGCCCATGCTAACTCAGGTCATATAAATATGTGAAGACTAAAACCTAAATGGTTACTGAAGCCGTATCTGAAGAACTTAGTTTTAAGGTTTGACTCTTGTTATTTGTAAGCCTTTTCTTGTGGATTCTATAACACAAACTTAGGCCTGTTTGGTTTGTATAACTTCTCCCAAGCTTTTAAGCACGGAGACTGTTTGTTGTTTGGTTAGTGAAACCGCACTGTTTGTAGAACTGAATAATCACAAGGTTTGTGATAGAAAGGAAGTGAGACGGGGTCTCAAACTTAGGAGTTCCTAGGTTGAGTTAGCACGGGTAGAGTCTAGGTGATAAGTCGTAAACTTGTATGTTTGCTGTGGGCTTAGAACTAGATCTATTATAATGGATTCCTTCCAGGCTTGGTAGCCCCCAGAGTAGGTCGTTGTGTACGCCGAACTGGGTTAACAACTCTCTGTGTTGTTTACTTCATTGTCTGTTGCTTTTACTTGTTGATTATATTCTACTGTGGACATACACTAGAGCATTTGTCTTAGCATTACAACTGACTACGTACGACAATTGCTATAGCCTCTGTCTTAACATCTGTCCCTAGTAGGTGCCAGAATTTCACTTCAGAAGGCAGCTGTGGAAGAACAGAAGAAGTTTGACAAAGGGAAAGCTATCAATGCTAAGAAGCACATTCAGAATCAAATGGACATAGAGAGGAATCATCCTGAATCCTCTGCTGCGAGAGAAAAGGTGGACGATCTGAATGTTCCTCTTCAAGACAGTCCGAGGGATGATCAAGCAAATCAACAGCATCTGAGGAACCCTGTCTATGAGCATGACATCAGAAGGATTGAAGCAAAAGTAGACAAGTTTGTGGGATTGATAGAAGAAGTAAATGCCAACCTTAGGAATTATTTGATTGCTTATATGACCTCATAATTGATAATTTGCAAAGCACCCTGATTAGGTTAAACTTTTGTTTAGATTAAAACTATGAGTGTTAATCTAACATACCTATTCACTATATTTATCTGAATATGCAAGTTGTTAATTATGTTTGGTCTGTCGTTTGTTTGATTGTTTTAAATCTTTAATTGATTTCTATCTTGCAAAATGATCTTTCAAACTCTTAATTGTCATTCATTTTTCAATAAGTACAATATGTGGATATTCTTAAAGTATCAAATTACATAACAAGAGAAGATATAATTGTAAGAAATCAAATTAAACAAGCCAAAGTAATGAATTTCATTTCAATAAGAACATAAGTTCTGTATTACAGACAAAATTTCTAAGAACTATCTTCTGGATGCTCTAAAAGGTCATGTTTGTGGTTGCAAACCTACATGACCTTTGCAGAGGGGAAAGGTTGAACTTTTGGCTGAAGCCATTCAACCCACAGTCTTTCTTGAAGAAACCTATTCTGATGCATCAGTTTGGTTTTCCTCAGGAAGAGACTCCTGCCCCTCTAGAGCCTTGGACTTCAGTTTGATTTTCTTCAGGAAGATATGTCTTCAGAACTTAAAACAGTCAGAGTCCAAAGATTTCTCTTCAGACTCTGAACTGAGTTCTTCTGTAAAGGACACTGGCTTTGTTTCCATTGGTTTCTTCTTATGTTTTCTCCTATCTTGACTGGCTCTCAGTGAAACTATTTTCTTCTTCTCTGAGCGTTTCATTTTTTCTCTCAAGAGATATATCAATTACCTAAGATTACTCTATGTGAGTAAAATGACTAGGTATCTCTCTCCTTTTATAAGCAGATTTCAATAGCCAAATATTAAATGCGCTCAACCGCTCCTGATTTGACGGCATTGAAAGTTGAAATTTTCATTTACTGCTTATACTACCTTTTTGATAATAACAAAAGGGGGAGAAAGAATATTGGTAAATCAATTGTTGGAAGAAGTGAAATTACTTGGATTTTTAGGGCCTTGTACTGCTTCAGAGAGAGAACGTAGGAGAGTGGTCAAAATAGTAGCACGAGGTACATGCTGTGTTATGACAATCTGATCTTTGAGGATTTCAAAATATTGTACTAAAGAGCTCTGAACTGTTTTCAAATTTTTGTTCAGACTCTGAGCTATTTTCTTTGAAAAGATTTTTTTTAAAGCTCTGAATTGTTTGAAAATATTTTGAACTCTGAAGCTGTTAATGATAACCATCAGAACCAAGTGTGTATGTAGAAGTCTCTAAGCGCCTCCGATTCTATTTTGTCATTCAACTTAAATATTGCTTCATCTTGCATCTGCATTAAGGGCTTAATTTTCAAGGAGAATGCATTTATTATTTGAAGTTTATTATTCATAGTTAGTTCTTGAGTAAGGGTGCAACTTTATTCAAAGATTAGCACACTATGAAAAGAAGAAGCTTGCAAACCTTCTTCTTTATATAGTGAAATATGAATAATTTAAGTCATTTAATAAAGTAATTCTGAAACTGATTAAAATTAACTATGGATACAAAATAGGGGAGCTTACAAACCTAACCCTATGGGTTATCAGACTTAGGGGGAGCTTGCGAAACTCATAAGCCTAATGTCAACATAGCTGATTTTTATCAACAACAATTGTATTTAATACTTATGTTTGTCATCATCAAAAAGGGGGAGATTGTTGGAACAAAATATGTGTTAATACACACCCTTAAGTTTTGATGATAACAAAGTATTAAATGGACAATTGATGGTACTAATGTTTAAATTAAGTGCAGGAGAATTCAACGTTTAATCAAGAGCACACTTAATTTAAACTCTGATGAAACCAATGGAAGTCTGAATATTTAGACTCTGAAAGAGTTCAGATGCTACAAAGTGGTCAGAAGCTATACAAAGTTCAGAAGCTCAAAGTAGATCAGAACGTCTGAAGCTTTTCAGGGACTCAGAGGAGTTTAGAAGCTCAAGGATGTTCAGAGGCCTACAAGAGTTCAGAGGCTGTCTGATAGTCATGAGTCATTCGGAGGATGAAGATGTTCAGAAGCTGAATTGCGAAGGACTATCAGAGGCCAAACCTTTCAAAGACCAATCAGACTCCAAGTTATCAAAGGTTCATCAGAAGCAAAGGAATTCCCAGTCATCAGAGGGCTACATCAACTACAACTTATCAAGCCTGATGACTTGTTATAAGGACAACTAAATTGCAACGGTCACAAAGGATGTGATCTCTCTCTCTAGGAGCTAGTTGTACCTTATAACTGTACTATTGGACAAACAGCAAAGGTGAAGCTTCTCTGCAAAGAAATACGTGGCTTTACTCAACGGATCTTCAAAGTCTACAGCTGTCCAATTTACAACGGGAATTTCTCCAACGTTTCAATGTCTTTCTCAACTCATATAAATATGCCAAAGAAAGAATTGATGACTAGCTGTCGCGGTGATTTTTGGATGTCGAGTTATTAATTAACTTCGAATCGCAATTTAATATTCCACCACCGATCTTTAATTTATCCGAGGGAAAGGGAAAAAGTTCGAAAAAAACCTATTTTTAGAGAACAAGGTTCGGGGGTTGGTTATACGAAGGGAAGGTATTAGCACCCTAAGTATCTATAGTACTCTATAGGAACCTCTTGTTTTTATTTCTATCTATGCGCTTAATTTTAATTGCTTGCAAAAATGCGTAAGTATGGGAACTAAAGTAGTGATCGAAAAAAGTTTAAAGTGACGAAAAAGAAAGGAAAATGTTTTTGTTGATTTTATTGATCGCAGAGACAAGTCTCATGCCTACGTACCCGAAGGATCAAACCACCGTAGTTCGGGGTAAAAAGACGAGTAAATTTGTTTATTTGATTTTAAGGTTTTGAAAATGGTTTTAAAATACCAAAAGCCAAAAATGGCAAAATGTGATTTTGATTGATGTTAATTTGTGAAAAAAAAGTCTATATGGTTAAATTGATTGAGATTTGATTAAGAAAAAAACGCGAACACTTGGTTTAAAATCCAAGGTTAGTTGAGAAAAATGTTTGAAGTGATAAAAGACACTTGGTTTGAAATCCAAGGTTTTTGTAAGAAAAAGAACACTTGGTTTGAATTCCAAGGTTTTTTGATAGAAATGTTTGATGAAATTTTTTGTGTTTTTGTGATATTTCGAAAAGAAAATAATTATGTATTTTTTTTAAAGAGGTTTTGACCTCATTTTTTTGAGAAGAAAATAACTAACTATTTAAAAGGGGAATGTTGGGTTTAAAATTTAAAAGGTAGCGCTAAAAGAAAAAATACCGTCGCAAAAAGCAAATTAAGCGCGAAGACGGTCCGTAATGATATTTTGATCAAAACGGTGTCTTTTCCCTCGGAATTTAACGTTACGCATATTGGCGGAAAGCGATAAAAAAAAAAAAATATGCATGAGATGCAATTTTTCAATTAGGGTACATTGGCCTAATCACACTCTAAAATCTATGCAAGAAAATAAATATGAAATGATGCAAGAGAGGGGGTATGCTATGCACTTTTTATTTAGAGTTTACACTTGGCCTATTTACATCCTAATTTCAAGAACAAAATATAAACGGTAATTAATAAGTGATAGATACTCAATATTGTGATAATAACGATAATGGTAAAAAAAATGATGAATAAATCGATGTAATGAAATAAGTATGATATGTAATGGATAAATAGCATAAATAAATAAATACGAAACTAAGACAAATGAAAATAAACCTCGACATCATGCTTTACAAGGCTAAACGAAGCTAAAATAGCTTATGCCAAAAGCACTTATCTCATAAGCTTAAAAAATAAAATTTGCTAAAAATAAATAAAGACATAAAGTAATATTAACAACTTTTAAATATCAAATAAATCGGAAAATAAAATAAGCCTCGACATCATGCTTGATTGGCTAAAAATAAAAGCTAAAATAGCTTATGCCAAAAGCACTTATCTCATAAGCTAAAAATAAATAAAAAATAAAATTAAGACAGGGGGTGTGAATCATAAAACGAAATAACAGGGGGGTGTGAATAGCAGTATAATAGTCAGGCCCAGACCCACATAGGCCCATCTGTAAAAAAAAACAAACAAAAAACCTAGGATCAACTCTGGCCGTCTGATGGATCAGACGGCCGTGATCAGATTTTAAAAAGGAAAGATCTAGGCCACCTGATTGAAATCAGAGGCTGAGAAGAGAGGGTGTATGGTGTGCTGCAGTGGACATGCGCACACCGGATCGGGTTGGGGGTATACCCCAAACCCTAAAAAAATTTCACAATTTTTCTCCTCTTCTCTCTCTTGGCCGCCGCACCACTCCTCTCTCTCATCTCTCACGGCTGCTTCTTCTTCCTCTCCATTTCACTCTCTGTTTTTTTCAAAGCCAGATCTCAAATCTTTTCTCTTTTCAAAAGTAAATCAAAACAACACATATACATACCATCCACTCCTAAAATCCCGAATCTAAGTCACAAAAGAAAAACCCAAACACCAAATCGAAATGAAGGAAAAGGATTTCAACCTTTGTTTTTGAATGTATTCCGAAACTCTTCTTCTTCTCTGCTCTCGATTTCGTTTCGGAATCGGTCTGGATTTTAGAAAAAAACGGATGATGTTTGTTTGGGTTTGCTGGTTTGGGGTTCGAAAATCACGATTGGATTTGGTTCTGGTTTTTTTGATTCGGTTTGGATGATGATGATGATGGATGTTTGTTCTAGATTTGCGGTTTAATTTGTTCCTGGGTTTACTGTTTTTGGTTTTTTTTTGGTGTGGAAGATGATGATATTATTATTCTGTTTTTATTTTCTGTTTTGGATTTTGATCTTTGGAAAGAAAAATGGTTCTGTTTGTGTGTGGTCTGCGGCTGGAAATTTTTTCTCTGTTCAGATCTGATTTTTTGCTGTTCACTATATACACCAATTGGGTTCTAAGATGGGGAACAAAAATCTGATTTTGGACAAACTGGTACACTCCCTTTCTGCTTTCTGCTGAAAAATGTCCCTGGCTGTATTGGAGAAGTTGACTTTCAAATTTTCCTGATTTTTTTAATCAGGAAAAAAAAGACAAAAGGACAAAGTAAAAAATAAAAATAAAAAACAATATAATTAAATTAAATTAATAAAATACGAAAATTAAATAAAAACAGTAAATAAAATAATTAAATAAATTTTAAAAGAAAGAAGATAATAATAATGGTAAAAAAAATAATAAATAATAATAATAATAGAAAAAGAATAAATATAAAAGAAACAACAAATGAGGTATTTTAAAATACCTCTCTGCAAAAATTTCGTCAGAAATGACAAAAAGGGCAAGAAGGTTTTAAAACGCCGAACAAAATCAATCGGTCAAAAAATGGGGTATGACAGATGCCCCTATTTAAGTTTCTTCCGTCGGAGATAAAAAGAAAAAGATGATTTTTGATGATGTTTTTGTTTTGGTTCGACGGTGGAAGAGACTTAAATACAGAGTACACCGTTTTTTGACCGGATTAAACTATAAAATGCTATGATATGATGTGATGAGTGTTATGTTTATGAGTGTTTGAATGAAATGAAGATTTTTTGACAAAAGTAATGGAGCCAGAAAGCGGTAAAGTCCTGTACGCGGACAGAAGTAAAGACTGAAAGCGATAAAGTCCTGTGTATGGACAGAAGTAAAGACGGAAAGCAATAAAGTCCTGTGTGCGGACAGAAGCAGATAAAGTCCTGTGTGCGGACAGAAGTAAAGACTGAAAGCGATAAAGTCCTGTGTGCGGACAGAAGCAGATAAAGTCCTGGTGCGGACAGAAGTAAAGACGGAAAACAATAAAGTCCTGTGTACGGACAGAAGTAAAGACAGTGTCCACCAACATTGTGGGATGGTAAGAACAAGTAAAGGCAGTGTCTACCAACATTGTGGGATGGAAAGGACACATTGAGGAAATAAATTGTCTGCTGATATTATGGGAGAGCGAGACATGACAAGAATATGTATTTGTCTAGACCAGACACACTGGAAATGACTTCTTTTGGGGAAATCAACCATAAGTTTGCAGTTGATTGTTTGCAAAACCTGCTACTGGAAATATGCTTGATGGAGACATCTCTGGACCAGACCCACTGGGGATGACTCCTTTTTTTGTGATGTATGATTGATGGAGACATCTCTGGACCAGATACACTGGGGATGACTCTTTTTTGTGATGTATGATTGATGGAGACATCTCTGGACCAGATACACTAGGGATGACTCTTTTTTGTGATGTATTGAAGCAGGACACGTGATGGTCAATGCAGTATGTATGGATGATTTTGTTTGCATGTTGCATATGAATATGAATATATGTATGGACATGTGAATGATTGTAAGTATGTATGCATGTATGTATGTATGTATGTATGAATGATTGTTATGAAGCTTGTATTTGTATGATTGAATGATATTTGTACACGACTGGATGAGACAAAAGCTGGATCAGGCAAGATGAGCATTGGGCCGACGTATCCGTACAACCACTCGGTAGTCCTCCGCTGGGGACACCATCGTTATAAGTGAAATAAATCAGATCCTCGGGGTAAAACCCGGTATGGTGTGTCAATCCATGTTAAGAGTGATTGCCTCTTGGAGTAAAGCCCATTGGTCAGAGGTCTGGCAGAAGTCGCCATTTCGTACACTGAAACCGAATATTTTCTCATGGTCCTTGCCTCAACAGTCATGCTTTTGCTTTTTCCTTTTTTGAAATCCCTAACTTTTGCCTGAATCGCCCTTTCAGGTTTTCAATCCACCGGGAATATACTTCTTTTTTTTTTGTTTTGCCCCTAATTTTTGCCTGGACCGCCCTCTCGGGTTTTTAATCCACCGGGGCGCTCATTTTTGCCTAAGCCGCCTTTTCAGGTTTTCGACTTATCGAGCTTTGTTTTTTTTTCATTTTAGCAATGACTGTATTTGCCTTGTTAAATCTGTCTGCTTTCGGAACAATGTTGATATATGCTTGTATGACTCATGAATCTAAGAAGTATGTTTGTCATTCGTATTTTTTCAAAAAGGAACTACTAAAAAACTTTAAATTATTTTTTTGAGTTTTTGCTTCAAGTACTTTAAATTGAAAGAGGGGGAAACAAAAATTGCAAATAAATTTGAATTCCAAATAGAGGGCACAGGCTCGAATTTGATTAAAAGAGTGGCGATTGGCGAAAAGCACAACCCCACAGATCGTTACAAAGATGAAAAATGGTAATTGGGTGGGAAATGTACATTAAACACAATGATCGCTATTCTCCCTAACAACTTTGAATTTGCAGTCTAAAATGTTGTAAGCCAAAGATATTCTGTCAATCGAGGTACTCTGAGCAAGTGATGTCTGGTCCGATGCAGTTACTCGTCTTATTCCTTAACTTTTGCATAGATCGCCTTTTCAGGTTTTCGACCTATCAGGATATTATTTTCTGTTTATGTCTCTAATTTTTTGCCTGGACCGCCCTTTCGGGTTTTCAGCCCACCGAGACGCTCATTTTTGCCTAAGCCGCCCTTTCAGGTTTTCAACTTAGCGAGCTGTTTTTTTTATTTTTTAGACAAAGTATTTCTTGACTGCATCAGCATTTACAGGACGAGGGAGCTCATCACCATCCATGGTTGCAAGAGTCATAGCACCACCAGAAAAAGCTCTTTTGACAACATACGGGCCTTCATAATTCGGCGTCCACTTGCCCCTAGAATCCGGATGAAAGGACAAAATCCTTTTGAGCACAAGGTCACCTTCACGGAACTCACGAGGCCGAACCTTCCTGTCAAAAGCCTGTTTCATTCTTCTCTGATATAACTGTCCATGACATAAAGCCGCCATGCGTTTCTCCTCAATTAAATTCAATTGGTCATATCTATCTTGGCACCATTCGGCCTCGGCCAACTCAGTTTCCATTAAGACTCTCATTGATGGGATTTCAACCTCTACGGGGAGTACTGCTTCCATGCCGTATACTAAAGAGAAAGGGGTTGCCCCTGTCGAAGAACGAACTGAAGTACGGTATCCATGTAAAGCAAAAGGTAACATTTCATGCCAATCTTTGTAAGTGACCACCATTTTCTGCACGATCTTCTTGATGTTCTTATTTGCAGCTTCAACTGCGCCATTCATCTGAGGCCGGTAAGGAGATGAATTATGATGCTCAATCTTGAACTCGTCACACAGATCTTTCATCATTTTGTTATTCAGGTTTGTCCCATTATCTGTAATAATCTTGTTAGGAACACCATAACGGCAGATAATATGGTTCTTGATAAAACGCACGACCACCTGCTTGGTCACATTGGCATAAGACGCCGCCTCAACCCACTTGGTGAAGTAATCAATAGCCACTAAGATGAAACGATGTCCGTTGGAAGCCTTTGGTTCAATCCGACCAATCATGTCGATACCCCACATGGAGAACGGCCAAGGAGAAGAGAGAACATTCAGAGAAGTAGGCGGTAGATGTATCTTATCCGCATAAATCTGACATTTATGGCATTTCCTGGCATGTTTGTAACAATCAGACTCCATTGTCATCCAATAGTAGCCGGCTCTTAGCATTTTCTTGGCCATTGTGTGTCCATTAGGATGGGTTCCGAATGAACCTTCATGTACTTCATGCATCAATAGATCAGCCTCATGTTTGTCCACACACCGCAGCAGGACCATATCAAAATTCCTTTTGTATAACACCTCATCATTCAGGAAGAAACTACTGGACAGCCTCCTCAGAGTCTTTTTGTCTTTGCTAGATGCCCCAGGGGGATATTCTTGCTTCTGAAGGAACATCTTGATATCATGAAACCAAGGCCTGTCATCCACCACTTCCTCGGTTACAAACACATATGCTGGTCTCTCAAGGCACCGAATATTGATGGTTGGTATCTCGTTCCGGCGATTAACTCGGTACATTGAAGATAGAGTGGCCAAAGCATCGGCCATTTGATTCTCGTCACGAGGAATGTGATGTAGCTCCACTTTATTGAAGAAAGTTAACAACCGTCTTGCATAATCTCTGTAAGGAATCAAACCAGCATGGCGAGTCTCCCATTCTCCTTTGATCTGATTAATCACAAGAGCTGAGTCTCCATAAATGTCGATGTTTTTGATCCTCAAGTCAATAGCTTCTTCAATGCCCATGATGCAAGCTTCATATTCTGCAATATTGTTAGTACATTCGAATTGTAATCTCGCAGTGAAAGGAATGTGAGCACCTTTAGGGGTAACAATGATTGCCCCAATTCCACTACCGTAGAGGTTAACGGCCCCATCAAATATCAAACCCCACTGGGATTCAGAATCTGGCCCCTCGCCAAACACCGGTTCATCGCAATCCTTCATCTTCAAATACATGATCTCTTCATCTGGAAAATCAAACTTGATTGGCTGGTAATCTTCAACTGGTTGGTGAGCCAAATGGTCAGCAAGAATACTACCCTTGATTTCTTTTTGGGTACGGTACTCAATATCGTATTCGGATAACAACATCTGCCAACGGGCAATTCTTCCGGTTAGAGCTGCCTTCTCAAAAATGTACTTAATTGGATCCATTTTGGATATCAACCAAGTAGTATGATTAATCAAGTAATGTCGGAGACGTTTGGCAGCCCAAGCCAAAGCACAACAAGTCTTCTCAAGCATGGAGTATCGAGACTCACAATCTGTGAATTTCTTACTCAAATAATAGATTGCGTGCTCTTTTCTACCGGTTTCATCCTGTTGCCCCAGCACACAACCCATAGATTCCTCTAGCACGGTTAAATACATGATGAGCGGTCTTCCTTCAACTGGAGGGATAAGGATCGGAGGTTCCATTAAATACTCTTTGATACTGTCAAAAGCCTTCTGACAGTCCTCTGTCCAAACAATCCCCTGATTTTTGCGAAGCAACTTGAATATCGGCCCACACGTGGCAGTCATATGGGAGATGAATCTAGAGATGTAATTTAGTCGACCCAGGAAACCTCTAACTTGTTTTTCTGTTCGTGGAGCTGGCATTTCTCTGATGGCCCTGACTTTGTCTGGATCTACCTCGATACCCTTTTGACTAACAATGAATCCCAGGAGCTTTCCGGATCTAACACCGAAAGTGCATTTGTTGGGATTTAAACGGAGACGATATTTCCTCAATCTTCGAAACATTTTCGCTAAAAACTCCACGTGTTCTTCTTCGGTGCCCGACTTGACAATCATATCATCTACGTATACCTCGATCTCTTTGTGCATCATGTCATGAAAAAGGGTGGTCATGCCTCTTTGATAGGTAGCACCCGCATTTGTTAGACCGAAAGGCATTACTTTGTAACAGAATGTGCCCCAAGGTGTAATGAAAGCGGTCTTCTCTCTATCTTCAACTGCCATCTTGATCTGATTGTACCCGGAGAAACCGTCCATGAAGGAGAAAACCTTGGATTTAGCTGTGTTATCGACCAATACATCAATGTGAGGCAAAGGAAAATCATCTTTCGGACTGGCTTTGTTCAAATCTCTGTAATCAACACACATCCTGACTTTGCCGTCCTTCTTCGGAACCGGTACTATGTTAGCCAACCACTGAGGATATTCTGATGTAATGAGAAAACCAGCGTCAATTTGTTTTTGTACTTCTTCTTTGATCTTGAGGGCCATATCCGGATGAGTTCTTCTTAACTTTTGCTTTACCGGAGGACATTCTGGCTTCAGAGGCAAATGGTGTTCCACAATTTCGGGATCTAAACCGGGCATATCCTGATATGACCAGGCGAAGATGTCAACATACTCTCTGAGTAAAACGATCACCCTTTCCTTGACAGATGCTTCTAAGGATGCCCCAATCTTGATTTCTTTCTTTCCTTCGCCGGAACCTAAATCGATTAACTCCACATCTTCCTCATGAGGCTGAATGACTTTCTTCTCTTGATCTAATAGTCGTTTGATCTCATCAGGGATCCCTTCATCCTCTTCCTCTTCAGCCTCGTAAACAGGGAACTCAAAGTTGGGAGAGGGCCTAGGAACATTGTGTTCAATGGGTTCATTGATGCTTAATCTGCATATGATTTATGATTGATTTTATTAAATAAAAGAATGCAAACCTTTTGGAAAATGATTAAAAGCTAGGAAGTAGAAGGAAAATAAAATATATACTTTGGTTTTTTTTGTGTTACCATTTTCCAGAATAAAAAGAAAACAAAAATAAAAGTCATGATAAAAATGACAATTTCATTAAAATACTTGAAGCTCAAAACAAAGCCCCACATGCGTTCGCTTTTGCCTTGGGCAAGACAAAAGGTTTTTTTGGAAAACAAAAATAGACAAACATATTACTTAGATAGATGAGTGACAGAGGGGACATCAACAACGACCCAATTGCGGCAAATTCCTCCTGGAATCACGAAAGAAGGCTGCTCTTCTTCAACTTTGTCTTCAATGATAGCATTAGTTTCTGGTGGAGTGTAAATCGGTTCGGCACTGACGAAGGTACCCTTATTTGGATTGACTGTTCTTGTAGACGGAGCAGGACCCAGACCCTCCATGTGTCTTCTTTTCGGCATTTGTAATAACTTCCCCCATTTCAGATGTGACCTTTGTTGTACTTCCCTTCGCGCATCTTTTGCAGAAGACATAAATGTTTTCCCCTTTTTCGACCTTTTCTCTTCAATAGAAAGCCCCTGGAAAGACGTACCGTCCCTAACATCAGCACTGATATAAGAAAAAGCCGACAAATGACTCACCAATAAAGCTTCCTCTCCATTCACGATCACCAACTTTCCTTCCCGCACAAATTTCAGCTTCTGGTGAAGTGTGGAGGTCACCGCCCCCGCTTCGTGAATCCATGGTCGTCCCAACAAACAACTATAAGAAGCTTGAATATCCATGACTTGAAAGGTAATTTGGAACTCATAGGGACCAACTGAAATGGGTAGTTCTATTTCACCGATTACTGATTTTCTTGACCCATTGAAGGCTTTCACGATTAATGCACTCGGCCTCAAAGGCGCACCACGGTATGCGAGCTTGTCGAGAGTAAACTTGGACATTACATTCAAAGATGACCCGGTGTCCACCAACACATTGGATAAGGCATCAGATTTACAAATTACCGAGATATGTAATGCTAAGTTATGATTCTTTCCTTTTTCAGGGAGTTCCTCGTCGCTGAAACTCAAGTTATTGCAGGCTGTGACATTCCCCACTATGCTACCAAATTGGCCCAAGGTTACGTCATGGTCGACATATGCCTGGTCCAAGACCTTCATTAGTGCATCTCTGTGCGCATCAGAATTCAACAAGAGTGATAAGATCGAAATTTTGGAAGGGGTTTGTAGTAATTGATCCACGATCTTATACTCACTTCTCTTGATCATTTTCAAAATTTCATCTGAGTCTTCATACACCCTTTCACCAGTCCCACTAGAGTCAGGAATTTGTGTTTTTTCAACAGGACTACCGGTCTTTTCTTGAACCACTCCCGGAAGAATACGCCCACTCCTCAGTATTTTGCTATTATCTGCAATATTGTCCACGGATATCAAAGGAGGAATAGGTATTTCCACCCCATCTTGCAACATGGTGGCATCATATCTATATGGCACAGCTCTCAGGGACGTATATGGCATAGGCCCCGGCACGCAGATCACCAGCGGGGTAATTGTGGGCTCTCCACTATTATATATCATCTCGAGACGGTCAGAGACATTGAATTCCGGTACTATGACGCAAACATCCTCGCTCTTCTTTGTAACTACCAATTCTCCTTTATCCATCAACCTTTGTAGGTCCCTTTGAACTCGGGAACAACCTTGAGGATTCTTCAAACATTCCTCACAAGTTGCATGATCATGGCTAAACAACTTTGCTTCACACATCTTACTATGAATGGGCACCAACGGGGTTTTGATATCTTTTATACTGAGAATGGTGCTTGTTTCTTGGCAACTTTGGATAAAATGGACAGAGGACCCGTGATTGGGCATCGGATTGTTTCGGACGTTGGGATTTTCATCTTTGAAGGACAGCACCTTATTATGGATTAATTCTTGAACAGCTTTTTTGAAGGCGTAGCAACGTTCTACATCATGGCCAGGGGCCCCTTGATGGAAGGCACAAGTCAGGTCACTACGGTACCAAGTAGGTAGTACTGCTGGCGCAGGTGGAGGTGGTCTCGTCTGGACGAGATTTTTGGCAAGTAAGGCGGGGAGTAGGTCGGCATATTTCATGGGTATGGGGTCAAATGATGGATTTCTCTGGGTGCGATTGGGATAATTGTAAGGTTGTTGGGGAGTTTGTGGTCGAATTTGTGGTTGTTGTGGGTATGGTTGTTGAGGATATGTTTGTTGATAAAGTGGTGGATAGTGTGAAGGTGGTCTTTGGGTCATTTGTGGCTGGTAAGGCGGGTTTTGAGGCACTGGTGAGACAGCTGCAACGTGTTGGTAGCCCATATACGGTCGTTGATGCTGTCCATGAGCCACCATACTTACTTCTGACTCCTTTCTCCTTGCAAAGTTACTTCCAAACCTCTTCGTACTGTTGACCGGAACACTTTCTCTGACCAAACGTCCTTGTCGGACCCCTTCTTCAAGTCGCATTCCCATGTTTACCATCTCAGTGAAATCACTGGGTGCACTAGCAATCATTCGTTCATAGTAAAATGAATCAAGAGTATTTAGGAAAATCTTGGTCATTTCTTTTTCTTCTAGTGGTGGACAAATCTGAGCGGCAATCTCTCTCCATCGCTGGGCGTATTCTTTGAAACTCTCTTTGTCTTTTTGAGACATTCCTCGAAGTTGATCTCTATCTGGAGCCATGTCTAGATTGTATTTGTATTGACGGACAAAAGCTTCGCCCAAATCATTGAATGTTTGGATCTTGGCACTATCTAAGCCCATGTACCACTTCAAAGCGGCACCTGTCAAGCTATCCTGAAAGTAGTGGACTAGTAACTGATGGTTGTCTGTTTGGGTAGACATCTTTCGGGCGTACATTACCAGATGGCTCTGAGGGCAGGAATTTCCTTTGTACTTCTCAAACTCGGGGACCTTAAACTTAGGTGGGATCCTAACGTTTGGTACCAAGCAAAGGTCATGGGCGTTTTTGCCGAACAAATCTTTCCCACGAAGGGCCTTAATCTCGAGCTGCATTTTATCAAACTGATCCTGAAGATTATCCATATGGCCATAAGTCTCTGGATCCTCCGCATGGTAGACTGGTTCGCTCACATAAGGAACGGTGTGAGCTACGGAAGCTGGAATGGTCATTGTTGACTGAGGGACACACATAGTGACTTGAGGAAGAATCATCCCAGGTTGGGGAACAACAGTAGCATGTGGCAAAGTAGGAGTGGGGACCTCGGGAACTTGGGGTCGAAGCCCTTCATTAAAATTCATAGGCATGCCCCAAGGATAACCTTCGGGCATGACGTGAGGATGTGCGTTGACGGGTACCACTGGAACTGGGGTAGAGACAATTTCAGAAATGACTGTAGCTTGAGGAGGAGGGGTTAGTGGCCGATTCTGCGCAGCCACCAACGATGTCACCATGGCGGTTAGCTTCTCCACTTCAGCCCGGAGCGTTGTTACTTCCCCATGGAGCTCAACATTCTCTTGTTCAACTTGGTCCATTCTCTTTTTCCTGTTTGCTCGAGTGTTGTACGTGCGAGATGGCTGTGGTCGTGGTCGTCGGGCCACTTTAACTGGGACAGAGAGGAGAGAAAGAATATGAGACTCGATTTTTGAAACTTATGAATGTGATATGATGCATGAATATGTTATGTTTAAAATATGCAAGATTTTCTCGAAGGACTTTAAGACAATAATTTTGTAAACATTTTATAAGAAAAGGAAAAGTAAATAAAAATTGCATTAATAATTCAAAGGTTACAACCATTTTTTAAACAAAATAAAAACATAAAACAGAACTAAATCTAATTTCCATGAAGCCACCTAGCCATCGAAATGTGAATCGAAGCCAGAGGAAAATAAATCCCCTTGCCTCTTCTTCCTCTTGCTATCTTGTCTCAATAAGGCATCCTTGACCCTAATCATATCTTCCTTCTCAGCCAACAGACCACTTTGTAGAGAGAGCATCTTCTCTTGTTCTTTCAACTTCTCCTTCAACTCTTTGTTCTCGATCTCAGACTCTCGGAACTTTCTCTCCCATGCTTCTTTCTCAAGTTTTAATTTAGTCAAAAGTTCCTGGAACTCATCTATAGTCTCGAATGGGATAACTGAAGGTGGTGTGGTAGGAGAAGATGCATCAGCAGAAGATGAAAAACTATAAGGCATCCCGCGTTCTATAGCCCTACTTATTACCCACTTTGTGTATTCTTCGGAGACAATACCAAGCTTCCTTCCTAATTGATTCTTTCCTTCCCTACGGACATTGTACCAAGCCCGAGCAAACTCTTTCCTCATGTATTGGCTCCCTTCTTCATTGGAATAAAATATGCCGGTCAAGAAGACACTCTCAGGCCGATCCCTCATGGGATATCCGAACTGTCGTCTAGCAAGAGTAGGGTTATAACTGATTCCTCCTCGTATGCCAAGAAGAGGAACGTTGGGGAAATCTCCACAACTGTCAATGATTGCTCCTACATCAGAAGCGGCATTATACCAAACTATATCGGCCGAAGTAAGAGGCATAATCCTTTGGGACCAACGGAGCTTTTCTGGATTCTCTTTGAAGCGACTAGTCTGAGGTAGGTGCGAAATAAACCACCTATATAGTAATGGTGCACAACAAATAATAAGTCCGTTACCCTTTTGAGTTCTATGGTGAATGGAATGGTAGGCATCCGCAAGTAAGGTAGGAACAGGGTTTCCTCCCAAAAAGATTTGGATGGCACTACTATCAACAAAGTAGTCGACGTTGGGGAATAACACCAACCCATAGATGAGTAGAGCGAGGATAGCTTCGAAAGCGTCCACACTCCCCTTTTCAGCAAACATAAACGCCCTTCCGAATAAGAAATTTGATGTCAAACCTTGAGATCCCCCTTTTTTAGTGATATTAGAGGCTATGTCAGAACTATTCAAATGGAGAGCTTGTGCAATAGCTGAAGGCGCGGGAAATTCTTCCAAGCCGGTATAAGGTACTTCTTTCGAGATCGGCAAACCAACCCAATAAGAATATTCCTCTAGAGTAGGAACCAACTGATAGTCAACAAAAGTGAAGCAATGATAAATTGGGTCGTAGAACTGGACAAGTGTGTTAAGAGCCCCTTCTTCGACATTTGTATTGAGGATGCTCAAAAGCTTCCCATATTGCTTTTGGAAATCTTCGGGGAAAGGGACTAGAGATCCTAGCTCTCTTAGTCGGGAAAGGTCCGGTTCCTTGAAACTGTACTTCTTAGTGTTCCTTTTCTTTAGGTCCATAATCTGCGATGTTTACAAAATAATTCTCTTAGGTCCTTCGAAAAGATTTTTTCTTATGATGAAATGAATGCATGGATGCATGATTATGTTACAATGATTCACAACATAGCTTTGAAAGTTGGGATACATAATGATGGAGCTTAAGGGTAAAAGCCCTCCCATATGATAAGTACTATGGTTATTTGTACCTGCATGACGGGTTCTACAAAGTTCCCAAAGTCATCAACCGCCTTATGAACATCATTGGATTACGTGACTACTCTCGTTCCAACAATATTCACAAAATGATCTCGTTTGAGTGTAGTCTCGCGTGACAACTAAATTCAAGACTTACTCTTGATTAGTCACCGCACTACGCCCTAAAAAGGCCAAGAGGGGTTAAAGGTAATCTAAAGGTCCTCGGCTTCTCCGGACACTCACATTGAAAATAATAACACCATCATGACTTATCATGACGACGAGTACTACCGTCGTGAGGCCTCCACCGAGCGGGATCATATCACATGTGCTTCATAATCTAAAGACATGTCACTATGATTTCATCCCATCCTATCTTATTGTGTCGCTCAAGCCCGGGTTAGAACTTATCTCACCACTCAAGAGATCCCAAAAAAACATATATACACATATAAACAAATAAGCAATAAAATACTAGCGCAAAACAAGGATTAAAACAAGTTAGGTTCAACCCGCTTGGTTGTCCCCAGTGAAGTCGCCATTTCTGTCGCGGTGATTTTTGGATGTCGAGTTATTAATTAACTTCGAATCGCAATTTAATATTCCACCACCGATCTTTAATTTATCCGAGGGAAAGGGAAAAAGTTCGAAAAAAACCTATTTTTAGAGAACAAGGTTCGGGGGTTGGTTATACGAAGGGAAGGTATTAGCACCCTAAGTATCTATAGTACTCTATAGGAACCTCTTGTTTTTATTTCTATCTATGCGCTTAATTTTAATTGCTTGCAAAAATGCGTAAGTATGGGAACTAAAGTAGTGATCGAAAAAAGTTTAAAGTGACGAAAAAGAAAGGAAAATGTTTTTGTTGATTTTATTGATCGCAGAGACAAGTCTCATGCCTACGTACCCGAAGGATCAAACCACCGTAGTTCGGGGTAAAAAGACGAGTAAATTTGTTTATTTGATTTTAAGGTTTTGAAAATGGTTTTAAAATACCAAAAGCCAAAAATGGCAAAATGTGATTTTGATTGATGTTAATTTGTGAAAAAAAAGTCTATATGGTTAAATTGATTGAGATTTGATTAAGAAAAAAACGCGAACACTTGGTTTAAAATCCAAGGTTAGTTGAGAAAAATGTTTGAAGTGATAAAAGACACTTGGTTTGAAATCCAAGGTTTTTGTAAGAAAAAGAACACTTGGTTTGAATTCCAAGGTTTTTTGATAGAAATGTTTGATGAAATTTTTTGTGTTTTTGTGATATTTCGAAAAGAAAATAATTATGTATTTTTTTTAAAGAGGTTTTGACCTCATTTTTTTGAGAAGAAAATAACTAACTATTTAAAAGGGGAATGTTGGGTTTAAAATTTAAAAGGTAGCGCTAAAAGAAAAAATACCGTCGCAAAAAGCAAATTAAGCGCGAAGACGGTCCGTAATGATATTTTGATCAAAACGGTGTCTTTTCCCTCGGAATTTAACGTTACGCATATTGGCGGAAAGCGATAAAAAAAAAAAAATATGCATGAGATGCAATTTTTCAATTAGGGTACATTGGCCTAATCACACTCTAAAATCTATGCAAGAAAATAAATATGAAATGATGCAAGAGAGGGGGTATGCTATGCACTTTTTATTTAGAGTTTACACTTGGCCTATTTACATCCTAATTTCAAGAACAAAATATAAACGGTAATTAATAAGTGATAGATACTCAATATTGTGATAATAACGATAATGGTAAAAAAAATGATGAATAAATCGATGTAATGAAATAAGTATGATATGTAATGGATAAATAGCATAAATAAATAAATACGAAACTAAGACAAATGAAAATAAACCTCGACATCATGCTTTACAAGGCTAAACGAAGCTAAAATAGCTTATGCCAAAAGCACTTATCTCATAAGCTTAAAAAATAAAATTTGCTAAAAATAAATAAAGACATAAAGTAATATTAACAACTTTTAAATATCAAATAAATCGGAAAATAAAATAAGCCTCGACATCATGCTTGATTGGCTAAAAATAAAAGCTAAAATAGCTTATGCCAAAAGCACTTATCTCATAAGCTAAAAATAAATAAAAAATAAAATTAAGACAGGGGGTGTGAATCATAAAACGAAATAACAGGGGGGTGTGAATAGCAGTATAATAGTCAGGCCCAGACCCACATAGGCCCATCTGTAAAAAAAAACAAACAAAAAACCCAGGATCAACTCTGGCCGTCTGATGGATCAGACGGCCGTGATCAGATTTTAAAAAGGAAAGATCTAGGCCACCTGATTGAAATCAGAGGCTGAGAAGAGAGGGTGTATGGTGTGCTGCAGTGGACATGCGCACACCGGATCGGGTTGGGGTATATATACCCCAAACCCTAAAAAAATTTCACAATTTTTCTCCTCTTCTCTCTCTTGGCCGCCGCACCACTCCTCTCTCTCATCTCTCACGGCTGCTTCTTCTTCCTCTCCATTTCACTCTCTGTTTTTTTCAAAGCCAGATCTCAAATCTTTTCTCTTTTCAAAAGTAAATCAAAACAACACATATACATACCATCCACTCCTAAAATCCCGAATCTAAGTCACAAAAGAAAAACCCAAACACCAAATCGAAATGAAGGAAAAGGATTTCAACCTTTGTTTTTGAATGTATTCCGAAACTCTTCTTCTTCTCTGCTCTCGATTTCGTTTCGGAATCGGTCTGGATTTTAGAAAAAAACGGATGATGTTTGTTTGGGTTTGCTGGTTTGGGGTTCGAAAATCACGATTGGATTTGGTTCTGGTTTTTTTGATTCGGTTTGGATGATGATGATGATGGATGTTTGTTCTAGATTTGCGGTTTAATTTGTTCCTGGGTTTACTGTTTTTGGTTTTTTTTTGGTGTGGAAGATGATGATATTATTATTCTGTTTTTATTTTCTGTTTTGGATTTTGATCTTTGGAAAGAAAAATGGTTCTGTTTGTGTGTGGTCTGCGGCTGGAAATTTTTTCTCTGTTCAGATCTGATTTTTTGCTGTTCACTATATACACCAATTGGGTTCTAAGATGGGGAACAAAAATTTGATTTTGGACAAACTGGTACACTCCCTTTCTGCTTTCTGCAGAAAAATGTCCCTGGCTGTATTGGAGAAGTTGACTTTCAAATTTTCCTGATTTTTTTAATCAGGAAAAAAAAGACAAAAGGACAAAGTAAAAAATAAAAATAAAAAACAATATAATTAAATTAAATTAATAAAATACGAAAATTAAATAAAAACAGTAAATAAAATAATTAAATAAATTTTAAAAGAAAGAAGATAATAATAATGGTAAAAAAAATAATAAATAATAATAATAATAGAAAAAGAATAAATATAAAAGAAACAACAAATGAGGTATTTTAAAATACCTCTCTGCCGAAATTTCGTCAGAAATGACAAAAAGGGCAAGAAGGTTTTAAAACGCCGAACAAAATCAATCGGTCAAAAAATGGGGTATGACACTAGCGCTCACCATTAGATAAAATCTCTCAGAAGAAAGTGAGTAATTTGCATTGTAATAGAAAACATCTCTCAAATGAAGTGAGCATAGAAACTAGCTTAGAGCCTCTGAAGTTATTATGTTTGTAATAAGTTTTAAGCTCTTAAGTTAGTAGTAAGTCTTCTGCTTAGTGTAGAAGCAAGTAAGTCTTCTGCTTAGTGTAGAAGCAAGAAAGTCTTCTGCTTAGTGTAGAAGCACGTAAGTCTCAATCTTAGTGATTAGAGCAGTGAAGTCTTGAGCCTGAGTGCTTGAGCAAGGAAGACTCTGATCTTGTGTGATCAGAGCAAGGAAGTCTCTCTGTCTTGTGTAACTTAGATCAGGAAGTCTCAAGCTTGTGTGCTTGAGCAAGGAAGTCTCTGATCTTGTGTGATCAGAGCAAGGAAGTCTATATGTCTTGTGTGACTAAGAGCAGGAAGTCTTGAGGTTGTGTGCTTGAGCAACTATTGTAATCCGAGTGATTATAGTGAAACTCTCTTGGAAACAAGGGGACTGGAGTACTCTCAATTTGTGAGGGGAACCAGTATAAATTGTTGTGTGTTCTTCTCTCTCTCACTCTCTCATTTACTCCTTCATCATTCATAACGCTATAAGTTAATTGTGTGAATAATCCGCTGTGCTTTAAAGACTTTGAAAAGATTTAAATATCTTGGAAAGTTTTTAAATATCCAAAACACAATTCAACCCCCCTTCTTGTGTTTTCTCCACGCACCTTCAACATAAACCTGATGTCAGAACATGAAGTACAACCTTCAGAATCTCTGGTATATCAGTCTCACTCAGAACCTTCCTTGGTTAAGAAATGGAACATATGCATGCCTACAATCTCTTGTGACATTGTCAATAAGTATATTCAACTGTTGGACAACCTAGGAGAAGGATTTGAGACTGAGAAGGTAGAGTTGAAGAAGAAGAGAAGAAGGTTAGTAGGCTCAAAGAGTGATGATGAACCTCTCAGCGTCAGACGAAGGAAGCTTATCAAGGAATCTGAGGAAAAGATTAATGAAAGCTCAGAACATAACAGATCAGGTGATGTATCTAAACCTGTTGTTGCTACTACACAAGATATTCAGTTAACCTCATCATCAACTCCAACTCAAACCCAAGCAAGTTCTGAAGATAACCTCACCCTGACACAACTTATATCAGAACCTGTCAAACCAAATCACCCTGAACCAGAACTCATCAATATATCCTCATCATCATCTTCAGTACATTTAAATGAGTTAGATGAAATCCCAGCTAGCCTTGAACATCTAAATGCTAAAACCAAGCCATCCATAACTCAAACATTTTCAGACTCTCACACACTCAGACACCAAACTCCATTTGAACCTCAACCCTCTGAACGTGCTGTTTCAAAAGAAAACTTGAACCACCCTTCATCAAACCCTGTTGAGACTATAGTCAGTGAACTTCTTTTAGAAGATTTTCATCTCAAAGGCTTTGTCCAAACCAAACCCACTCAACTCATCAACACACCATTATCCAATGAACCTTACGCAACCAAATCAAACAATTCTGATGTCTTGAGCAATTGCAATGACTTGTTTAAACAAATACATGGTCTCTATGACCTAAGGCAAACATATATGCCTTCATCTGAGTATGCTGCTAAATGGTTAAGTCTGACAGAGGAACTGGTGAAAGAACTGCACATTCTTCAGAAGACAATCGTGGAAGAACAGAAGAAGTTTGACAAAGGGAAAGCTATCAATGCTAAGAAATACATTCAGAATCAAATGGACACAGAGAGGAATCATCTTGAATCCTCTGCTGCAAGAGAAAAGGTCGACGATCTGAATGTTCCTCTTCAAGACAGTCTGAGGGGTGATAAAGGCAATCAACAGCATCTAAGGAATCCTATCTATGAGAGTGATATCAGAAGGATTGAAGACAAAGTGGACAAGTTTATAGGATTGATGGAAGAAGTAAATGATAATCAGAAGAACATCATGACAACCCTAGCATCTTTCTGTAGTCAACCCCAACCTTAGGATTTTCATGATTGATTGCTTATAAGTTTTTTGTTAATTCTGTCCTTGATTTTGTTTAGCATGTTTTTTGTTTGTTTTAATGACAATCTTGCAAAATTGTTCTTTCAAAATTTTGAGTTTCATTTAATTTTCAATAAGTACAATATGTGAATTTTCTTAAAGTATCAAATCACATAACAAGAGATGAAATACAAATAAGAAATCAAAACTAACCAAGCCAAAGTAATGAATTTTATTTCATTGAGAACATAAGTTCTGATTTACAAGACTAAGATTTCTAAGAACTATCTTCTGGATGCTCTAGAAGGTCATGTTTGTGGTTACAAGCCTACATGACCTTTGCAGAGGGGAAAGGTTGAGGTTTAGCCTGAAAGGTTTAGCCTGAAGCCATCCAACCAATAGTCCTTCTTGAAGAAACCAACTCTGTTGCATCAGTTTGGTTTTCCTCAGGAGAGGACTCTAGCCCCTCCAGAGCCTTGGATATCAGTTTGATTTTCTTTAGGAATATATGTCTTCAGAACTTAAAACAGTCAAAGCCCAAAGATTTTTCTTCAGACTCTGAACTGAGTTCTTCTTTGACAGACGCTGGCTTTGTTTCCATTGGTTTCTTCTTATGTTTTCTCCTATCTTGACTGGCTCTCAGTAAAACTATTTTCTTCTTCTCTGAGCGTTTCATTTTTTCTCTCAAGAAATCTATCAATTACCTAAGATTACTCTGTGTGAGTAAAATGACTAGGTATCTCTCTCCTTTTATAAGCAGATTTCAATAGCTAAAAATTAAATGCGCTCAACCGCTTCTGATTTGACGGCATTGAAAGTTGAAATTTTCATTTACTACTTATACTACCTTTTTGATAATGACAAAAGGGGGAGAAATAATATTGGTAAATCAATTGTTGGAAGAAGTGAAATTACTTGGCTTTTTAGGGCCTTGTAGTGCTTCAGAGAGAGAACGTAGGAGAGTGGTCAAAGTTAGTAGCATGAGGTACATGCTGTGTTATGACAATCTGATCTTTGAGGATTTCAAAATATTGTACTAAAGAGCTCTGAACTACTAAAGAGCTCTGAACTGTTTTCAATTTTTTTGTTCAGACTCTGAGCTATTTTCTTTGAAGAGATTTTTTAAAAGCTCTGAACTGTTTGAAAATATTTTGAACTCTGAAGC
The DNA here is from genome assembly GCA_951799995.1 of Trifolium subterraneum. NCBI lineage: Eukaryota > Viridiplantae > Streptophyta > Magnoliopsida > Fabales > Fabaceae > Trifolium > Trifolium subterraneum. The sequence goes on along the minus strand of OX637466.1, from coordinate 11,254,874 downwards.
TGTTAATGATAACCATCAGAACCAAGTGTGCATGTAGAAGTCTCTAAGCGCCTCTGATTCTATTTTGTCATTCAATTTAAATATTGCTTCATCTTGCATCTGCATTAAGGGCTTAATTTTCAAAGAGAATGCATTTATTATTTGAAGTTTATTATTCATAGTTAGTTCTTGAGTAAGGGTGCAACTTTATTCAAAGATTAGCACACTATGAAAAGAAGAAGCTTGCAAACCTTGTTCTTTATATAGTGAAATATGAATAATTTAAGTCATTTAATAAAGTAATTCTGAAACTGATTAAAATTAACTATGGATACAAAATAGGGGAGCTTACAAACCTAACCCTATGGGTTATCAGACTTAGGGGGAGCTTGCGAAACTCATAAGCCTAATGTCAACATAGCTGATTTTTATCAACAACAATTGTATTTAATACTTATGTTTGTCATCATCAAAAAGGGGGAGATTGTTGGAACAAAATATGTGTTAATACACACCCTTAAGTTTTGATGATAACAAAGTATTAAATGGACAATTGATGGTACTAATGTTTAAATTAAGTGCAGGAGAATTCAACGTTTAATCAAGAGCACACTTAATTTAAACTCTGATGAAACCAATGGAAGTCTGAATATTTAGACTCTGAAAGAGTTCAGATGCTACAAAGTGGTCAGAAGCTATACAAAGTTCAGAAGCTCAAAGTAGATCAGAACGTCTGAAGCTGTTCAGGGACTCAGAGGAGTTTAGAAGCTCAAGGATGTTCAGAGGCCTACAAGAGTTCAGAGGCTGTCTGATAGTCATGAGTCATTCAGAGGATGAAGATGTTCAGAAGCTGAATTGTGAAGGACTATCAGAGGCCAACCTTTCAAAGACCAATCAGACTCCAAGTTATCAAAGGTTCATCAGAAGCAAAGGAATTCCCAGTCATCAGAGGGCTACATCAACTACAACTTATCAAGCCTGATGACTTGTTATAAGGACAACTAAATTGCAACGGTCACAAAGGATGTGATCTCTCTCTCTAGGAGCTAGTTGTACCTTATAACTGTACTATTGGACAAACAGCAAAGGTGAAGCTTCTCTGCAAAGAAATACGTGGCTTTACTCAACGGATCTTCAAAGTCTACAGCTGTCCAATTTACAACGGGAATTTCTCCAACGTTTCAATGTCTTTCTCAACTCATATAAATATGCCAAAGAAAGAATTGATGACTAGCGCTCACCATTAGATAAAATCTCTCAGAAGAAAGTGAGTAATTTGCATTGTAATAGAAAACATCTCTCAAATGAAGTGAGCATAGAAACTAGCTTAGAGCCTCTGAAGTTATTATGTTTGTAATAAGTTTTAAGCTCTTAAGTTAGTAGTAAGTCTTCTGCTTAGTGTAGAAGAAAGTAAGTCTTATGCTTAGTGTAGAAGCAAGAAAGTCTTCTGCTTAGTGTAGAAGCACGTAAGTCTCAATCTTAGTGATTTGAGCAGTGAAGTCTTGAGCCTGAGTGCTTGAGCAAGGAAGCCTCTGATCTTGTGTGATAAGAGCAAGGAAGTATCTCTGTCTTGTGTGACTTAGAGCAGGAAGTCTCAAGCTTGTATGCTTGAGCAAGGAAGTCTTTGATCTTGTGTGATAAGAGCAAGGAAGTCTCTATGTCTTGTGTGACTAAGAGCAACTATTGTAATCCTAGTGATTATAGTGAAACTCTCTTGGAAACAAGGGGACTAGAGTACTCTCAATTTGTAAGGGGAACCAGTTTAAATTGTTGTGTGTTCTTCTCTCCCTCACTCTCTCATTTACTCCTTCATCATTCATAACGCCATAAGTTAATTGTGTGAATAATCCGATGTGCTTTAAAGACTTTGAAAAGGTTTAAATATCATTGAAAGTTTTTAAATATCCAAAACACAATTCAACCCCCCTTCTTGTGTTTTCTCCACGCACCTTCACAAAATATGTGTTAATACACACCCTTAGGTTTTGATGATAACAAAGTATTAAATGGACAATTGATGGTACTAATGTTTAAATTAAGTGCAGGAGAATTCAACGTTTAATCAAAAGCACACTTAATTTAAACTCTGATGAAACCATTGGAAGTCTGAATAATTAAACTATGAAAGAGTTCAGAAACTACAACGTGGTCAGAAGCTCAAAGTAGATCAGAACGTCTGAAGGTGTTCAGGAGCTCAGAGGAGTTCAGAAGCTCAAGGATGTTCAGAGGCCTACAAGAGTTCAGAGGCTGTCTGATAGTCATGAGTCATTCAGAGGATGAAGACGTTCAGAAGCTGAATTGCGAAGGACTATCAGAGGCCAACCATACAAGACCAATCAGACTCCAAGTTATCAAAGGTTCATCAGAAGCAAAGGAATTCCCCAATCATCAGAGGGCTTCATCAACTACAACTTATCAAGCCTGATGATTTGTTATAAGGACAACTAAATTGCAGCGGTCACAAAGGATGTGATCCCTCTCTCTAGGTGCTAGTTGTACCTTATAACTGTACTATTGGACAAGCAGTAAAGGTGAAGCTTCTCTGCAAAGGAAGACGTGGCTTTACTCAACGGATCTTCAAAGACTACAGCTGTCCATTTTACAACGGGAATTTCTCCAACGTCTCAATGTCTTTCTCAACTCATATAAATATGCCAAAGAAAGAATTGATGACTAGCGCTCTTCATTAGAAAACATCTCTCAGAAGAAAGTGAGAATTTGCATTGTAATAGATAATATCTCTCAAATGAAGTGAGCATAGAAACTAGCTTTAAGCCTCTGAAGTTATTATGATTGTAATAAGTTTAAGCTTAAGTTAGTAGTAAGTCTTCTGCTTAGTGTAGAAGCAACAAAGTCTTCTGCTTAGTGTAGAAGCAAGAAAGTCTTCTGCTTAGTGTAGAAGCATATAAGTCTCAATCTTAGTGATTAGAGCATGAAGTCTTGAGCCTGAGTGCTTGAGCAAGGAAGCCTCTGATCTTGTGTGATCAGAGCAAGGAAGTCTCTATGTCTTGTGTGACTAAGAGCAGGAAGTCTTAAGCTTGTGTGCTTAAGCAAGGAAGTCTTTGATCTTGTGTGATCAGAGCAAGGAAGTCTCTCTGTCTTGTGTGACTAAGAGCAGGAAGTCTTGAGCTTGTGTGCTTGAGCAACTATTGTAATCCGTGTGATTATAGTGAAACTCTCTTGGAAACAAGGGGACTGGAGTACTCTCAGATTGTGAGGGGAACCAGTATAAATTGTTGTGTGTTCTTCTCTCTCTCACTCTCTCATTTACTCCTTCATCATTCATAACGCCATAAGTTAATTGTGTGAATAATCCGTTGTGCTTTAAAGACTCTGAAAAGATTTAAATATCTTGGAAAGTTTTTAAATATCCAAAACACAATTCAACCCCCCCTTCTTGTGTTTTCTCCACGCACCTTCAGTAGCAAGTGACTCCGCGATCTGAGCATTAGCACGTGACGACGTCATGGTCCTGAACAGTCAATTCCAATCAACAAACAAACGTTACAACAAAAGTACAAACAGTGCACCCTACACATGTTGTACAACGGGTTACTAAGCCTAATTGATTCCAATGAATCGACCTTGCTCTGATACCAATTGTAACACCCTACTTATATCTACCCAAAAATTTCGACCAAATAAATAAATAAAACGCAAGTAGACACAAGAAGAGCGTTATATTTGAAAATCATCAATCAACTATAGCATATAAGCCAAACATATATCATGCTCATCACATACATTGCAGCGGAAATAATAATAATGACCTCATCATACAAGTCATGATTCAAATAATAAAATCATAAATAAGTCAACGACTGAATATTCATTAAGTTCAACAATAATAAACCAACATCCACATAAATCACCTACCAATATCTCATCATCAAATAAATAGGAAATTAAATACTTGGCATAAGCCTTACACCATCATACATAATCAAGGTCTAACAACGACACTAGGCAAAACCCAACAAATAAGATAAACCCCAACATGGTGTTACAAATCCTTCAGAGCAATGGACACGGGTACTACACTAATAGTAAGACACATCTCCTCACCCCGAATACTTGGCAACAATGCCGGGTACTCCTCCTAAGCAAGCAAAGCAAATCCTCACGCCTGAGAATCTGAATCGCCCAACGATCCATTACGAAAGAAATAGAGAGTTAGTACATATAATCGGCATTGAAATAAATGGAAGTAAATTACTAACATTAAATCCAATTCAACATATACAATGCATACGTATTTACATTCATTCACTATCCGCATAACCAACACACATACAATATCAATTCATCACCATCAACAAGGTACATACATATAATCAATCTATATGTAACACTCAACAAGATAAATGCACATTCAATGAGAACACCACTATTCAAGTATCACACCATTATCACATCAACACAAATAAGGTTCACCTTCCTAATGCATCTAATGTCACCTTCATGTATGTCCTAAACATGTCTACATGTGGTACCATATCACCATCTATATAGGATACAAGAATCCTCTTCACCATCTATCATCACCATCAATTGACACAACTTATGCATGAATGATGTGTCACGACATTTCATCAATATAAATCAATTTATATATGTTCACCAACACTTCATGTGTTAACACATGTTATCACCAACTCACCATCAAATATTTCATACACATATAAGCATGTTCATGCACACACACCCTAACATACTTATTATAATCCACCATCAATATCATTATACATGTTTAACAAGTATATGGAAAGCATCATCATTCATCTTGTTTATTCATAATAATTCATGATCTAAGTATGGAACTATCATCATCATCATCATAGTTATTCATAAGAACTAACACCTTATATATTAAGCCATTATCAACATCAATTCAATTAAATAAAATTTCCCATCAGACTAATCTCGCCCAGCAAGCCCCGGCGAGTAGCTTGGCGACAAAAACAGAACATTCTGGGTTTTCTGGCGAGCACCGGCGAGCTCCTCGCCAACCCTCGCCCGGCGAACTCCTCAGCGAACCAAAACAGAAAGTTTCAGGATTTCTGGCGAGCACCAGCGAGCTCCCTCGCCAACCCTCGCTAACCCTCGCCCTGCGAAAAAGTCGCAGAATGGACACTCTGTTTTGGTGTCCGTTCGGATTCCACCCCAAACCCACCAAAACGAGTTCCAGTTTTAAAAAGGTGTTTCCTTTGAGTCATAAACATACTAACAAGCACAGAAGTACAAGTTTCACTACTTACAAACATAAAAAACATCATCAATCAAAGATTATTCATGTTTTTCACCAAAAACTCAAAAACATACAATTTCATATGAACATACTTTGATTCTCAAAATTGAAACCATGAACATGTATTTTTAGCATCACATATCATGAATATCATGAAATCATTACAAAAGGAAGCATCTTGATTCATACAAAAACATAAAAATGCTAACTTTAAGCATAGCAAAGGGTGAGAGGGTTTGGGCAAAGAGAACATGATTTCTCCTCCTTCTTTATCACCCACAAATTATATGAAACTACTCTCTTACCTCTAATTCTTCAAGAATTAGCTCCCCCAAATCTTTCTCTTAGCCTCCTCTTCTATGTTCTTCTCCTCTTCTTCTTCTCTAGATTTTCTCACTCTATTTCTTCACAAAAAAGATGATAAATGATTTTCTCTCACTAAGTTTCCAAACTTATACCTAGGTTAATTCCCCCTCAATTTACTAAATTGCCCTTCCTCATAAGCCCACTCAAATTCTCTATTTACACCTCCTAAAAACACTACTATTCTAATCACACCACTACACTAAAAGCCACATATTTAAATAAATCACACAATATGGAATTTAAATAAATAAATCAAATCGAATAAATAATTAAATAAAAACGGGATGTGACAGCAAAAGTCTTGGCTTCTTTCATAATTCTTTCAAAGATGTAGGTTCAAAAGTCATAAGCCAATTCATTACCTATGACATAAATAAACCTAGCCAAACCTGTAGCCACATCTGAAGTGTGGGAAGTAGGTACCCAATTTGCAGCTCCAATTCTGTTGAGAATGGCATACATTGGTGTCAAATTTGTTGCGGACAACTTCCCTTTCCTAGGCCAAACCTTCACTTGATTTCCAGTGATGGCCCTACACACTTCATTGTCAGTCACCTCAAATACTGGTTGAGGTTCTTCACTTCTGCCAAGGTACTTGTTGATCACAGTGGGGGAGAGATTCACACACTTGCCTCAGACATAAACTTTATGATATTCCCTACTCATAGGGTCATCACAATCTTTAGGAATATTTGCCAAAAATTCCTTAACTAGCTTCTGAAAGCAGTCTTCAAATTCAGACACAGTCCTCCTCAGTCCAGCCTTCTTGATCAGGTTCATCACATCCCTGTTCTTCAAGGTATCCTTGCTTAGCTCTCTCTCAAGCCCTAGCCTTCTGTTGTAGACATAAGGCCATCTTTGCACACCAGTAACAGAATGGAATGATATGTTATCCATTGGTGCTTCACCAACATTCTGAGGGATCTTCTTCCCTTTGAACTTCTTTCTCCCAAAGGTTGCAAGGGTAACCGCATTCTGACGCACCTCAGGACTTGCCTCTTCTTCTGAGTCACCAATGTCAATGACATTGTGCTCCACATCGTAGTCAGAGTCAGACTCAGAAGGGGGTGCCTTTCTTTTGAGAGCAGGCTTCTTTGGAGGTGTACTCTTGGGCCTGGTTGGTAGATAACTTGCTAGTTTCTTCACAGTCTTCTTCACAGGAGTCTCTATTGTGCTTGGTGTGCTTGTAGTCACCACAGCCTTAGCACTCCTTGTCCTCCTCGCAACACTTTGAGGAACTGTCTTCTCCGTTGGTGGATTGGCAGCATAGTTATCCACATCTACAAGGTCAGGGTGGTCATCCTTATCCTTGTCTCCAACATTCTTCTCTCCTTCTTCTCTTTCCTCGGGCTCTTCACTCTTTTCAGACTGAGTGTCACCCTTGGAGCCTTCATCAGCAGTCATTTGCTTATCACCAGACGCAGTGGTGTTCTCTGTTGTGTCTAGAACAGTGTCTTGTACCTGTTCTTCTTCCGGAGCCAATGTGCCAACATTTGGTTCCACATCAGACCTAGTTGCTTGATTGTTCAGATCTTCAAGCACTTGGTCCACAGCCTTCTCTGAATAAACATTCTCACTCACTTTTGGTGAATCTCCAGAGTCCTTAGGGTTTGAATCTTTGTTGACTTGGTCAGAGCCTTCTTTCTCATGGGTTGACCTTTCAACTTCGTCTTCAACCTGTCCAGTCTCATTAACTTCCATCTTCTCCAAAGTTTCAACATCATGTTCTGCATGTTCGTCTCCAAGTGGATCGATGTACAAACTGGTCATAGTGTGAACAGTTCTTGATCCGGAGATCTTCGACTTCATTTCTTCTTCTCTTTCTTCGATCTTTTGACCGAACCAGAAGACTTTCCTTCTTTCTTTGATGATCTCTTCTTCTTCTTGGATTTCTTTACCTTCTCTTCCGATGGATGAACAGTGTTGAGGGGTTGATTCTCAACTTCCATCATTACATAGCTTTGCTCGTTTGTATCGTTCTGTATGTTAGGGTTTTTCGATACAGAAGGTGAATTGGATGCTTGGCTTTTGCTTGGAGTAACTTCAGTGGAGTTGGTCATGGTGATGGTGTGGGTTCGAAGGTGAAGGGTTGAGAAAAGGGTGAGGTTTTTGCGAAGAGGTTTTGGGAAGGTGAGAGGTTTCTGAAAAGGTTTGATGAATGGGAGATGATGGGTATTTTTATAGGCGAAGGTTGTTGGCTGGCGGATGTATTGGAGGTGAAAGGATTTGGAGAGTTAATGGAGAGATTTGGTAGGTGGCGTGTTTTGGGGAGTGGAGGTAATGATGGTGGGTTTGAATTTGCGTGCAACAATAAATGGAGGGAAAGTGGAATTGTTGCACACATCACCAACTGTAGTTGCTACAAGTCTTCACAAAGGCAAATTTCAAGTTTGCCCCTGAGCCTTTCAAATTGTGTTGCATCCAATGCCTTGGTAAATATATCTGCAATTTGACTTTCAGTAGTCACATGTTCCAAGGTCATAATATTTTCTTCCACCAAATCCCTAATGAAGTGATGCCTTATATCAATGTGCTTTGTCCTACTATGCTGAATAGGATTCTGGGAAATATTTATAGCACTTAAGTTATCGCAGTACAATGTTATCACATCTTGCCCCACATTGTACTCACTTAGCATCTGCTTCATCCATAGGATCTGAGAGCAACTACTATCAGCTGCAATATACTCTGCCTCAGCTGTGGATAGTGATACACTATTTTGTTTCTTGCTGAACCAGGAGATTAAGTTATTCCCCAAAATGAAACATCCACCTGAGGTACTCTTCCTATCATCTGCACTTCCTGCCCAATCTGCATCACAGTACCCAACCAACTTTGAGTCTTCACCATGGGAGTACATGATGTCATAGTTCCATGTTCCACTCACATACTTGAGAATTCTCTAGACTTGTGTGAGGTGGCTCATCTTTGGTGCAACTTGATATCTAGCACACACTCCAACTGCAAAGGCAATGTCTGGCCTACTAGCAGTGAGATATAGAAGGCTTCCTATGATGCTTCTATACTGACTTTGATCTACATCAACACCTTTCTCATCTTTGGTGAGTTTTAAATGTGTTGTTGCAGGAGTCCTTTTGTGACTAACATTCTCCATCCCAAACTTCTTCACAATATTCTTGGCATATTTGCTTTGAGAGATGAATATTGTGTCTTCCATTTGCTTGACTTGAAGCCCAAGGAAGTAGGTCAGCTCTCCTAATAAGCTCATCTCAAATTCAGACTGCATCTGATGGACAAAATGTCTAACCATTGTGTCTGACATTCCTCCAAAGACAATATCATCCACATAAATTTGTGCAATCATAAGCTTTCCTTTCTCTTCTTTGACAAACAAGGTTTTGTCTGTCTCTCCTTTCCTGTAGCCATTCTTCACCAGGTATGTTGTCAAACTTTCATACCATGCCCTTGGAGCTTGCTTTAGGCCATAAAGCGCCTTCTTTAGTTTGTATACATGATCTGATAGGTGGGGATCTACAAACCCTTTAGGCTGCTCCACATATACTTCTTCTTTAAGGTACCCATTTAGAAAGGCACTCTTTCCATCCATCTAAAACAATTTGAACCTCAGAATACAAGCAACTCCCAATAGTAGCCTTATTGACTCAAGACGAGCTACTGGAGCAAATGTTTCATCAAAGTCTACACCTTCAATCTAAGTGTAACCTTGAGCAACTAGTCTTGCTTTGTTTCTGGTGATAGTTCCCTTCTCATCAGACTTGTTCTTGTAAACCCACTTAGTGCCAATGATATTTACACCTTTGGGTCTTGGAACTAAGTCCCATACTTCATTCCTCTTGAACTCATTCAGCTCTTCTTGCATTACATTGATCCAAAATTCATCTGTGAGAGCTTCTTTCACATTCTTTGGTTCAATTTTGGATACAAAACATGAGTTGGCCACTAGCTCATTAGATCTCCTTGTAGTGATGCCTTGGTCTGGATTTCCAATGATGAGTTCTTTAGGATGATTCTTCTGAACTCTGATAGATGGACCTTTCTTGGATGGTTGACCTTCTGTTTCTGAGTCAGTTCCTTCTTGAGTCTCTTGATCTTCAGTGCTGTCGATCAGGGGCCCTGATGTGTCAAAATTTGGGACCGCATTTGGTACCTTTACTCCAGGAGAGTCATCAATAACAACATTTATGGATTCCATCATGGTCCTGGTCCTGTTGTTAAAGACTCTATATGCCTTGCTGTTTGTTGAGTAGCCAAGAAAGATACCTTCATCACTCTTGGGGTCCATCTTTCTCCTTTGTTCTCTATCAACTAATATGTAGCACTTACTTCCAAAGACATGAAAGTATTTGACTGTTGGCTTTCTTCCTTTCCAGAGTTCATAGAGAGTGGTAGTGGTACCTTTTCTGAGTGTGACACGATTGTGAACGTAGCATGCAGTGTTCATGGCTTCTGCCCAGAGGTTTTGAGGGAGATCCTTGGCATGTAACATCACACGAGCTGATTCTTGCAAGGTTCTATTCTTCCTATCTACCACACCATTTTGTTGAGGTGTGATTGGTGTTGAGAATTCATGACTTATTTCTTCAGAGGAACAGAACTCCGAGAACTTGGAATTTTCAAACTCTTTTCCATGATCACTTCTGATTTTGACAATTCCAAATCCCTTTTCACTTTGCATCTTTAGGCACAGCTCTTTGAACACTTCATATGTATCTGACTTCTCTCTAATGAAGTTTATCCAAGTGTACCTAGAGAAATCATCCACTACCACAAAGGCATACCTCTTGCCTCCAAGACTTTCAACTTGCATTGGTCCCATCAAGTCCATATGGAGTAGTTCAAGTACTTTGGTTGTGGTCTAATGTTCCAACCTTGGGTGTGACATTTTGGTCTGCTTCCCTACTTGACACTGTCCACATATACTTCCTTCTTTAATATTGATCTTGGGTATTCCTCTTATGGCATCTTTATCTATAATCTTCTTCATTCCTTTGAGGTGCAAATGCCCAAGCTTTTGGTGCCACAACCTTACTTCATCCTCCTTGCTAAGTAAATTAGTGATAGATGAGTGTGCTATTTCCTGAGGAATCCATAGGTAGCAATTATCCTTAGATCTTGCTCCCTTCATGATCACTGTACTTTTGTCATTAGTGATCAAACATTCACTCTTGGTGAAGTTCACCTTCAGCCCTTGGTCACATAACTGAATTATGCTTATCAAGTTAGCAGTCAGTCCTTTTACCAATAATACATCATTGAGCTTTGGTAATCCTTTGTTGAATAGATTTCCAATCCCCTTGATTTCTCCTTTTGCTCCATCTCCGAAGGTCACAAAACTGGTGGTGTATGGATATATTTCATTGAGGTATTTCTTTTCACCAGTCATGTGTCTAGAACATCCACTATCGAAGTACCAATCTTCTTTTGAAGAAACTTTGAAGGACGTGTGAGCAATAAAGTCTTTGACTTCAACATTGGATTTGGTCTTCTAAAACTTCTTGTTGTCAGCCTTTTTCGGACTTGGGCTGACCCCGTCTTCCTTTGTATGGATACCCATGAAGCTTATAGCATTGGGCCTTTTTGTGTCCATACGTCCCACAGTAGTAGCATCTCCATGATTCATACCTTCGAGGTCGCTGATGTGGTCCATGATGTTGGCACTTCCTGGACCTTCTCTGGTGGGGTGCTGGATGTGAAAACATTTGACCCTACTTTCTGGTTCCATACCAAAGGTTGGCTTGAGAAAATTTCTTGGCAGGTCCAGAGGCTTGTTTCTTTGGGGAATGATAGCTCAATCCTTTGCCTTGCTTGGTCCGTTTATCTGCTTCCAGATCCCATTTAACATGTCGGTGCCATTGTTTAGCTATCTGAGTTGTTTACCCACGCTTTCAAATTAGGATTTTAGCATGATTGCTTCACTCTCAAGATTAGCTATTGTAGACAGGTGCACTTGCTTTTCTTTTTCAAGTTGGGCAATGGTCTTCATTTGCTCCTCATTTGTCTTGCAAAGTTCTCGACTTTTGATGCACAACTCCTTGTATGTTGCAGCAAGTTTATTGTAGGAAACATCATCATCAGAATCTGAGTCAGACACGCATCTTCCAGTCATGATATTCACTGACTTGGTTGCTTCATTGTAACTTTCAGAGTCTTCATCAGACCATGATATAACATTTAGGCCTTTCTTCTGTTTTTTCAGATAGGTTGGACATTCTGCCTTGATATGTCCATAGCCTTCACATTCATGGCATTGAACTCCTCTGCCTTGAATGTTTCTATCTTCAGTTCTTGGTTTCCTTGACATATTGCCATGTTTGCTGATGTCGGGCTTGATGTGCTTCACATTGGTCCTTGGCCTTGTCCTCCTTAGTATTTTGTTGAATTGTTTACCAAGTAATACTAAGGCCTCTGAGATGTTTTCATCAGCTTCTTTGTCACTCTCTGACTCTTCATCAGCATTGGAAACAAAAGCAATGCTCTTGTTTTTCTTCCCAGTTATGTCCTTCATAGAGTGTTCAAAAGTTTGAAGGGAACCTACTAGTTCATCCAGCTTCATGCTTCCTATTTCTCTGAATTCTTCAATGGCAGTGACTTTCATGTCAAACCTGGGTGGTAGGGATTTGAGGAGTTTCCTTACCAATTTTTCTTCAGGTATTTTCTCACCTAAAGAATCAAAGGTGTTCGCATAGTCAAGTATGCTCATGTGAAAGTCATGCACTGTTTCTTCTTCTTTCATCTTCAGACCTTCAAACTGGGTGGTTAGAATTTGGAGTCTAGACATCTTCATTTTGCTTGTTCCTTCATGTGCTGTGATGAGGATTTCCCAAGCTTTTTTGGCTATTGTGCATTGTTTGATCAACCTGAACATGTTCTTGTCCACTCCATTGAATAAAGTATTCAATGCTTTTGAGTTCCCCAGTGCTAGTGCATCTTCAGCAGTATTCCATTCTTCTTTTGGTTTTAATTCTTCAGTATCACCTCCATTAGTGTCTTTGACCTTGGGATGTTCCCATCCTTTGAGGACTGATTTCCAAGTCCTACTATCAAGGGATTTCAAGAATGCAATCATCCTTGATTTCCAATAATCGAAGTTAGAGCCATCCAGAAGTGGTGGTCTGTTCATGAGTCCTCCTTCTCTGTCCATCTTCCTAGAAAATATCTTCCCTGGAGCTCACCCAATCACCTAGGGTGTCTGCTCTGATGCCAATTGAAATTCTGGCACGTGAGGGACCAATGTGGTGCACGATGTTGCAACACTGGTCCTCCTGGACACACAATAATAAAACGACAGAATTTAAATAACACAAGTTATTGTTAACCTAGTTCGGTACAACTCACCTACTCTGGGGGATACCAATCCAGGAAGGAAATCCACTATGGTAAAGTAGTTCAAAGCTCTCCGCAAACGCCCCGTTTACAGCTTATCACCTAGCAACTACCTGTATAGATTTCTACTCAAGAACGTCCTAAGTATGAGACCCCTCTCACTTCCCCTCAACCACACAACCTGTGGATTTTAATTCTGTACCTAATAAACAAATCAAAACTCCGTGCTTACAAGCTTAAGAGTGATTTGCGATTACCACAATTCTTAATCAAGTATAAATCGTGATACTTAAAAGAATAACTAGGATCACACTAAATCCTATGCCTAAAACTTCTCAATCGCTCTATAGCGTTTGTATCTTCAATGGTTTCAGGTACTCTTCAACGAATGAAGCTTGCTGCTTTATATAGAGTCTTGAATCTCCTTGGCTTCATGAAGGATAGGATCGGTTGTTGCAAACTAATCTTTGATTTAAATCCGTTTGCCTAAAAAGATAATTTGTTACACAAACAATTACTATTTGTTTGTTTTATCTTTTTAAATCTTCCGCTTTAGATCAACGATCCTCTTTGACCAAACAAATAATATTGATTTGTTTTTATCCTTTAACAAACAACTAATATTGATTTGTTTTTATCTTTTACCAAACAAATAATATTTGATTTGTTTTTATCCTTTTAAAACTCCAGCTGTAGATCTTCAATCTTCAGCTAACAAACTTGTTCCTTGTTGAATAAGGAAGCGCAAGTTTGTTTCTTCAATCCTTTAAACAGATCCGCACGCTAGATCAAGATAAAGATAAGGCGCGTTATCAGGCCGTGGTTCCCGATGTTACTGCATTGGAACCCACATTTGGCCTTAGGCTTATTTTACCAAAAATGAAGCCAATCTTCAAAACTCAACATTAGCGCTTGCTATTCCTTCCCGCTTCCGTACTGCGTCAGTTGGTATCAGAGCAAATTTCCCTATTCTTTTCATACTGTGATTAGTCAGGGCAGACCTTGCAGCCATAACTGCTTTGACTGCACAGATTGCAATGTTATCAAATCTTTTAAAGAAGAAGAACAACAACTTTCGACGACATGTGGGTAAAGGACGTGTTGTTTCTACACTCGCAACAGCTAAGTTTGAAGAAAAGGAATATGAGGTAAAATAATGTAATGACATCAATTTGTTTGTTGAGAATGGTCATTAGACAAACTATGTTTTGACGGCCAAAACAACAAACAGTAATACTGATTTGCCTCAACATGAGAATGAGAAACACGAAGTGCAAAAAACCGATGACAACAAAGAGTTAAAATCAATAAAATTTGTTGTTGATTTTGAAGCTGATGTTACTAAAAAGAATGGATCCTACGAACATATTGTTGATACGGCTACTGAAACCCTAGATGGAAGCCAACCATCTCTTCCGCATAAACTCGACGATCATTTTGATCAAACCAAACTGAAAGATGTTAAAGTAGAAGCTAAACAAGATGCTTCAGTTGAAGTTGACGAATCCAAAAATGAGAAGAAAGAGGCCGATGAAGTCGAGCAAGTTCGCGATGTTACTAGAGATTGCCAACAAGATGAAGTCGTGGATTTTGAAATAAATATAACCAAATCAGCTATGATTTCAAACGTAATCAACCTCGAGGTGCAAGGAAAAATAGTAGAGGAGAAAGAAATTCATCACACAATCTTGTGCGATGGAATTGGTCCTAGATCCTTGAAGATTCTGACCGATATCTCGTCGTTCTCAAAATCAATAAATCGGAAAGGGCGCGCAAAATAAATTGAGATGCAGAGCGTGGAAGAAATAGCTATGCATGAGCTTACGAAGTCCCCAGACTGTGGTCGAACTGTGATGGCATTGCTACGGCAAGCTCCACCGCTTAAGCCGCAGGATAAAGGCAAAGTTGGGATTTCAGCTACAATACCGGTATTAAGTTTCTACTATGATAAACGCATGAGCCAATATCAAGCAGATGAGACTCTTTATGAAGATGAGAACTCGGGGTCGAGTTCTTTTGAGGTGGAGGAGACTGATGTAGGAGGATATTTTAGTATTTTATTATTTTGGGTATATTTGATTTTAATATATGTTAATAGATTTGTAATTTTTATTTAGCTAGATTTATTATTTTCTTTTACTATCTTTTAGGTAGATTTGTTATTTTATTTAGCTAGGTGTATTATTCTCTTTTACAATCTTTTAGGGAGATTTGTTATTTTTATTTTTCCCTATTATTTAAGCTAACCTATTGTATCCTTGAAGACAACTTTTTCATTGAATAAAATATAGAGATTATTTTCTCAAGTTTGGTGGATTCCAAATTATTATTTCTGGTGGATTCCGAAATCTGGTGGATTCCAGAAACTCTTTTATCAGGTTTGTAGCTTGCAAACCTGTGTTTTATTATAGGATTAACGCTTGCTATTTCTTCCCGCTTACCTACTGCGTCAGATCGATTCGAGTCTACTGTCCCTTTTCGAGTCCACGTTGACTCGCGAATCTCACAACCTTACATACACATATTATAAATACTATTATTATAAAATTGTCTTTACAACGTTTTCTTTCATTTGAAATATATATTTTGTAAACGATGATATGTCGATATATAGAGTGCTAAAATGAAAACATGAATACATATGAATATATAGTTTGTCCTATAATTTGAAATTAATTATAAATAATTCACTATCAATTAAACACTATTAAGTGACATCATTAAATGATTCATTATTATTAATCACAAATTATAGATGACGCATAATCGTCTTCTTACTAACTACCTGATGGCGATTTCAGCAAGTATACTGAATCGTCCAAGTAGTAAAATTAAAACGGTAAAACCGAGTGTCGAACTCAAGGACCGCGTTATACTGTCGAATTATGACTTTTACTTAACTGAACAAAAGGTTCCGAGTTGGTTTGTTAGCAACAATAAAATTATAATAATTAAAATTGGTTGAACTTTTTTAATAAATAAAAGTGTCAGGGATGAGTTTCACTAGACAACTATTTTTAGTATCTATGACTGTTGAATTAATTTATTAAATTATTACCGAATTCTCTAAAGTATTTGTGCCCTAATTCCTTAGTGACAGAGTCGTTAATTCTAAAATAACCCCTAATTCCTTAGTGAATTTAAGATTAGAACTAAGCATGAAAGAACAAGAATTCATAATTGATTTCAAGGGTTTGCATCTATTCCTAGACTACAAAGGCAAGAATTTCTTATATCAAAGCATTCATAAATTCAACTCCCGTATCACAATATGAACCGTAAATCAATTTAAAGGTGATCAATCAATAAAAGCATTAAGTATGGATATAAGAGAAATAATTCAATAAACTTCTTCAATAATCATAAAGCAAATCATATAATAAAAATTGTCATCTAGATTTACTCATCCCTAACAATTGGGAAATTAGCTACTCATGATATTGACTAGAGATAAAAAGGATTAAAAGTTACACACATAAAATCCAATAAGATGCTCTCGGTTGTGCAAGCAGCCGTTCTCTATCTCCTGCGTGAATCCATTCTCCTTCTGTAACTAGTGCCTCCTCATATATATAATTAACCTATTCCTTTCTTTTTGATGATCACGCCAGCAAATATCTATTTTAATCACAACATAACTTCTTCTTTGGGCTAGGCCAATGTGGCATTTTTCTTTTATTTTAATTAATGCACCTCCTTTGACTCAAGTAACATATTATTTATGTTTCTTTCATCACTTGAGCATCAATAACTTCCCAACTTAATTGTAATGCTTCAATTGAACAATCAACATGTTTTTCTATAAAATATAATAAGCACTACATAAAATATTTAGTTAATGAATAAATTAAAAGTATAAATACTCATTTGACTCATGAATTCAAAAACCACAATTTATTCAAATTGAGTCTAAAGTAAATATTAAATTAATAAAATTAAACTAAAACTTAATTAAAAAGACTATAAAAATTATATTTGACGAGAGATTATCACAACCCCAAACTTAATCTGTTACTTGTCCTCAAGGAACAAAGCTTCAAAAAGTGAAAGTGCAATTCAACTTCAAACACATGACCAAACTTTCCTATCAATCAGTCTTCATAATCAATATTAGCAAACATGTCAACAAGCAAAAACATCATACTCAAGATCACTTTCATCTACAAACGATCCATCAGAAACGCAATGCAATACATTCAACACTTATCCATCAAACTCAAATCTCTCTCTTCACACAATCTCACCAAATTCTCTCAAGTGTTTAAGGGTTTAAAATATCACTCAAATCCTAGATCATGCATCCCCCTACCATAGACTTGAAAGAATTTTATACAGCAATCACAAAATAATTATGCATACACTTTCAGAGGACTTTTCGGGTTATAACGGGACTTAGGTGAACGTGGGATAATTTTGGATAGTAGGCTAAAGACTTGGAGTTAGAAGGACTATCTCAATGTATTCACTTGTTAGAATTCACCTCAACTTTGATCATATAAAATTTGAGAGCTCAAAGAAATGTTATCTTTTTTTTTTCTTCTTAACATCGGAGAACTGTTACCTCATCACAACATTTAGCACAAAAAGTTAAGTGCATATTTTTGGCTTTTGATTTTCTATTTATTTATTTTTTCACTTTTTTTTTCTTTCTTTCTATCATTCTTTTTTTTTCCTTTCACAATTCTCCAATTTATTTATTTTTTTCTTATCCCCAACATCATTCATTCTTTCAATTGTCACCCCAAACTTAAAGGTTGCTATCCCATGAGCAACCCCAAACTTAAAAGTTTACCACGACTCAATGAAAAATTCCTACCTAACTCCAAGTAAGGTGGGTTATATTTTTTTTCCGGTCTTTGGCTTGTAATGTGGCTTAGTAACACAAGAAAAGGGTATCAGGCTCAAAGGGGTTTAGCAAAGGATAATATTATTCACAGGGTGGTCAGCAAAGGCTCAAAGCTACCAAACAACATGCCTCAGTGTAATGCAAAAATCATATGCATTTCCGTTAAGAATAAATGCAAGTTCTGAAGGAAAAACACATGTCTGGACAATTCACACATCAAGAAAAAAATTCAAGTGTTTAGGCTCAAATGCTCACAGTTAGGATAATAGAGAGAAATAAGAGCTTTTTGGCATCATATCAAACAAAAGATATTATTCCATCAAAATCATCAACAGACTAATATAATCAAAAAGCAATCAGTTGTGCAAGCTAACAGTTTCTTCTAAGATAGAGACAAACTAACAGTTCAGTCAAGTCAAGTGTTCGCAATCAAACCACACAAGATAATTAATATTTCAAACAGATCAAATTCAGAAAGTGACTAATTCTCGCAAAAGTATTTATTCAGACTCAACAGACAATTTCAAAACTGACATAAAACAAGAAAATAAAATTGAAATTAAAGCTAAGTTACCTCTCATGGGTTGCCTCCCATGCAGCGCTTCTTTAACGTCATTAGCTTGACGTCTCAGCCACTGTTAAGGTGGCATATATGAAACAAAGAACACATCATCCTTCTTCTTCATTTTGTTGGATAGGAACTCCATGAACTTGAGATATAAATGATGTTTCTTCCATAACATTTTCAAGCGGACACTGGTGAACAAGGCATAAATGGCATCCAAAACTTCATTAATCTCCTCTCTTTTCTCTGCCTTACTTCTAAAAAAAATTGAGGAATGTTTTTATGTTGAGAAATTTCTTGTTCGACATATTCGCTTCTCAAAAGTTGAGACTTTTGAGTTTCCTTCCAAACTAGATCATCCTCAACTTTTATTAATTGTCCCTCCTCATCTTTCTTTTTCACAACAATGAGGTCATCTCCAATCTCCAACTTCTTATTTATATGCTCAAATTCAGCTATTTGCTTAGATAACCTCTCACATTGGCTCTCAAGTCTTTCAAGTGAAACTTGATTAATAATCATGAATTCAATCAAAACATCATTGATGTGAAAGTTCTTGTCATATGAATCCTTGGGTAACACTTGAGGAGGTAACATTTGTTCCCAATTGATCTTTTTCATGCAACACTCTTCTTCTTCTGGTGGTGGGACATTGTAATCAACAATACCATCCCTATATTCTTCATCATAAAAATCCTCCCTAAGAATTTGCACCTTACGAAGCTCTTGTTCAAGTTCATCTCTTGTGATTTGTCCCTCAAGTATACGACATTGAGCAGTTAAAAGACAAGTATCAAGTTCTTCCAATATTTGTCGTAGGACATAATCACCAAAATCTTCCATGCTATATGGTGGGTAAGTTTCTCAATCAAAGAAGAAAGACACCACTAGCACACAACATTAGTAAACTCCACAAACGAAAAAAAAAATTTAATAAAAAAAATGAAAGAAAAGAAAAACTATAATTTTGTTGCAGAGCAAAAAATTCCAATTAAGCAAAAATATAAATTCAACATTTATTTGGCAATCCCCGGCAACGGCGCCAAAAACTTGATGGCGATTTCAGCAAGTGTACTGAATCGTCCAAGTAGTAAAATTAAAACGGTAAGACCGAGTGTCGAACTCAAGGATCGCGTTATACTGTCGAATTATGACTTTTACTTAACTGAACAAAAGGTTCCGAGTTGGTTTGTTAGCAATAATAAAATTATAATAATTAAAATTGGTTGAACATTTTTAATAAATAAAAGTGTCAGGGATAAGTTTCACTAGACAACTATTTTGAGTATCTAACTTGACTATGACTGTTGAATTAATTTATTAAATTATTACCGAATTCTCTAAAGTATTCGTGCCCTAATTCCTTAGTGACAGAGTCGTTAATTCTAAAATAACCCCTAATTCCTTAGTGAATTTAAGATTAGAACTAAGCATGAAAGAACAAGAATTCATAATTGATTTCAAGGGTTTGCATCTATTCCTAGACTACAAAGGCAAGAATTTCTTATATCAAAGCATTCATAAACTCAACTCCCGTATCACAATATGAACCGTAAATCAATTTAAAGGTGATCAATCAATAAAAGCATTAAGTATGGATATAAGAAAAATAATTCAATAAACTTCTTCAATAATCATAAAGCAAATCATATAATAAAAATTGTCATCTAGGTTTACTCATCCCTAACAATTGGGAAATTAGCTATTCATGATATTGACTAGAGATAAAAAGGATTAAAAGTTACACACATAAAATCCAATAAGATGCTCTCTGGTTGTGCAAGCAGCCGTTCTCTATTTCCTGCGTGAATCCATTCTCCTTCTGTAACTAGTGCCTCCTCATATATATAATTAACCTATTCCTTTCTTTTTGATGATCACGCCAGCAAATATCTATTTTAATCACAACATAACTGTTGAGAAAAATATGCCTAAATATCTTTTGAAGATTTTAGATTTAAATATAGTTTAGATTTATATTTATGATTTTTAGATTTAGTTTGTTTTTTCTAAAAGATATGATTTAGAAGTTTGTTTTATTTGTAGCTCTATATATAGAGTCATAAGCCATGATGAATAAAATAAGAACTTGAGTTTTCTTCATATTACAATATATTTGAGGAGAGTTTTCTCCGTAAACTTATATCCCACCAAATTCCGCAAATACAAAAACACAAAAAACCATATCAGTGGCATCAGAGCCAACGTTCATAAGGACCTGTGAAGATGGATTTTTCATAGGTTGCTCCTCCAATCTTTGATGGAGTAGACTATGATCTTTGGGCGGTGAGAATGGAGGCATTCTTAGATGCTATAGATCTATGGGAAACTATGGAGGATGATTACGATGTTTATTCGTTACCAAAAGACCCCACAGCAGAACAGATGAAAACTCATAAAGAAAGAAAAACCAACAGGGCAAAGCCAAAGACTTGTTTGTTTGCAAGTGTCTCACAAACCGTCTTTATTAAAATCATGACTCTCAAAACACCGAAAGAAATTTGGGATTACCTAAAATAAGAATATAAAGGAGATGAAAGGATTCGAAGCATGCAAGTTATGAACTTAATGAGAGAGTTCGAGTTACAAAGAATGAAGGAGGATGAAACAATCAAGACATATGCTGATAAATTATTGGGTATTGCTAATAAGGTACGATTACTAGGCACTCAATTTTCTGATTCTAGAATTGTAGAAAAATCCTTGTAACGGTACCTGAAAGATATGAAACTTCTATAGCCGCCTTGGAGAACACAAAAGATTTGAGTAAAATCACTTTGCCAGAAGTGTTACACTTATTGCAGGCACAAGAACAAAGAAGACTTATGAGAGAAGAAAGAACTATAGAAGGTTTATATCTAGCCAAAGATTTTGGAAAGAAATATCAACACAAACCATGTCCTTATTGCAAAAAGGAGACTCACTCACCAAAGAATTGTTGGTGGAGGCCTGATGCAAAATGTGAAAAGTGTGGTAAATTAGGTCATATGAACAAAGTATGCACATCACAACAACAACAACAACAATAACAACAACAACAACAAGATGTTAACATTGCTCATGGGCAATATGAAGAAGACCAAGACCTACTACTTGCAATATCAGGTTGTACAACCAACAAACCGTCAAAAGAATGGCTTATTGACAGTGGTTGCACAAACCATATGACTTATGATCGAGATCTTTTCAAAGAGCTCAATAAAAACTTCTATTTCCAAAGTCAGAATTGGGAATGGAGAACAAATTGCAGTAGAAGGCATTGGAACAATTTCAATTAAAACTCATGCAGGTATGAAACAAATTTCCAATGTTTTATATGTTCAAGAAATTAATCAAAATCTTTTAAGTGTTGCTCAGCTGTTGGAGAAAGATTATAAAGTGATATTTGAACATAAAAGTTTTGTGATTAAAGATCAAAACAATAAGGAAGTGTTCAAATCTCAGATGAAAGGCAAGAGATTCGTTTTAGATTTGATGAAGAATGATTATATTATTGAAGAGAGAAAAGAACATAAATTCAAAGAAGATCATGAAGATTCAGGTGCTTTGAAGAAATTTCAAGTTAAGGAGGAGAATAATCATGCTTGTGAATAATCATGCTTGTGAAAAGCCACTGAAAAGCCACTTGTGAAAAGCCACCTAAATATCTTTTGAAGATTTTAGATTTAAATATAGTTTAGATTTATATTTCAGTTTAGAATATTTATGATTTTCAGATTTAGTTTGTTTTTTTTAAAAGATATGATTTAGAAGTTTGTTTTATTTGTAGCTCTATATATAGAGCCATAAGCCATGATGAATAAAATAAGAACTTGAGTTTTCTTCATATAACAATATATTTGAGGAGAGTTTTCTCCGTAAAATTATATCCCACCAAATTCCGCAAATACAAAAACACAAAAAACCATATCAATAACTTCTTCTTTGGGCTAGGCCAATGTGGCCTTTTTCTTTTATTTTAATTAATGCACCTCCTTTGACTCAAGTAACATATTATTTGTGTTTCTTTCATCACTTGAGCATCAATAACTTCCCAACTTAATTGTAATGCTTCAATTGAACAATCAACATGTTTTTCTATAAAATATAATAAGCACTACATAAAATATTTAGTTAATGAATAAATTAAAAGTATAAATACTCATTTGACTCATGAATTCAAAAACCACAATTTATTCAAATTGACTCTAAAGTAAATATTAAATTAATAAAATTAAACTAAAACTTAATTAAAAAGACTATAAAAATTATATTTGACGAGAGATTATCACTACGTCATTAACTACCATAGGAGCATATGAGGGTGGGATTTCACCAATTTCTCACAATTGTGGGAACGATGACAAAACAACTATTCATACCATTAGCCATTAGGGATCGCATCTATGTGACATAAATATGGATCAGGTTAGTAATTTATTTTCTTTTAATTGTAGAGATTATTTCTTCAAGAATCTCAACAACGATGAGTATAGAGTGCAAACAGAAGGGTGGAAGACCATTTTCATGGTGGCTTGTTGGTGCTTGTGAAAGTGGCGAAATAAATCAATTTTCAACGAAGGCATGAAAATCATTCATTTGATCCCTAAGATGGAGAAATATATTGACAAGTATGGGCACAACCACTTTAATAGAGCTCTGCGGAGAATGGACACCATATGCATAGGGTGGAAGTGTGCCCAGAAGGTTGAAAATCTGTTGGAAGAACATTGATTTATTAAATTTCTTTAGTGGTTTTGATAATAACAATGTATTAAAATTACAATTGGTATTGCTAATATTTGCCTAAGTGTGCATGACTAGAAGATAAAATTTATATGCACACTCTTAAGCAAAGAATATCCAAGAGAAGTGAAAGCGCAAACATAGCCTCTGAAGAATTCATCACAGTCTGAAGAAACAGACTCTAGAAACATTGGATAGACTCTGAAGCAGTGCCACTAGGACGTCAGCCTCTGAGTGAGCAGACCCTAGGAAGCTGTAACCTTTTTAGTAGATAAGATGATGTCTAAAAAGAGGTTTAACTTGTGAAAGGGACAAATGAGAAAAGTAGTTGTCTAGTCTATTGTACTTTCCTATTTTGGTATAGACAGTTTGTACAAGTCAGAAAGCTATGTAGCAATTATTAACCAAAGAGCAAAGCTTCAATCTCAACGTTGCAGAAAAAGCTCAACAACTTTTTGCAAGTTACAAAGCTCTACTTTGGGCTTCTCCAACGGATACAATCTTCAACGGTCATAATCTCAATGTCTATATAAAGACGAAACCAGTTGAAGATCCATATCAAGACTTATAGCCTCCGAAAGCCCATAAACTCTATCAAATTCAAAAGCTGCATTTTACACTTTGATTCTTAGAAACTTGTATTCTAGAATTAATTTTTTGAAAGTCTTGTATCTTGCATTGTATTTTTGGACACCTCTGATAGTATATCAAGTTTTCAATCTTGTAAACATTCTTAACTTAGCTTAAGTCTGTTGAGAAGTCTTGTATGTTGTACTTGAGCAAAGGAAGTCTCTTGCAAGTGTGCTTGAGCATATAAGTATCTTGTATGTGGTACTTGAGCAAGAAAGTCCTAAGGAACAGGTTTAGGCAATTGTAATCAGTTGTGGTTATAGTAAACTCTCTTGAAAAGTCAATAGGACTGGACTACTCTCAGTTGTGGGAGGAACCGGTATAAAAATCTCTTGTGTGTTCCTTTCTCTCTTTCTCTCTTGTGTTTATATTTCCGTTGCATACTCTATTGTTAATATTCTATAAACATACTTGTTGAAGTAAAAGTAGAAAATGTTAACACAATTCAACCCTCCCTTCTTGTGTTTTCTCTCATTTTCAGGATCAAGCTTAATTGTCACGGGGCTTATAAAAAGGTTCAAGAGGTTGCTGCATGCGGCGGTTTACTGCAAAACTTATATGGTTGTTGGATACGATGATATACTCAAAAGATTGGAAGTTGTAACGCCTTACATGAATGTGGGGTATGTACGTAGAGATGAAGTTGACGAAAAGACAAGGAGTCACACAACTCATTGTAGAAAGTGATGCAAAGGAGCTCATTGATATGGTTACATGTAAATGCAATTTCAATGGGGCAGAACCCATTTTGATTCATCGTATTCAGGACCTCATTAGTAGGGATTGGCAAATTCAATTGAAGCACACACAATGGAAAGAAAACAAAAGCGCAAATTGGTTAGTTAATCATATAGTTTTATCCATAACTCTTTTGATGGAATGATGTTGGAAACTCCTCATTGAGAGCTACAAAGTATCCTCTTTGACGACACTTATGGAACTTGCATGCCTAGGATTGTGTGCATAGCACAATAGTTTTTTTTTATTCTTCTTTTTTCTGGACTGTGCCCTCTTCATGGAAAAGAAAAAAAAATGACATAAATAACCACTTAGAGATTATCCCGATTTCAACTAATTAAAGATTAAATGTTAGAGTGAATCTTTAAAAAAAATAGTATCCCTAATATATCGTTTTAGGGAATTATTGTGTTTCTATCAAAGATATGGCTAATACAAGAGAAAAATGTATAAAACTCCATTAATGAGGAGAAAATAAAATTGAGATAGAAGAAAGAGTATAAGAGTGGAATTTCTCATATATGAAAGTCAAGTTACAAAGATGATAGGATCCAACTATATATAGAAACTTAGATTACAAGGGATGAAAGTGTAAAACTAAGCAACTAACTAACTAGTGGTTACACTATGTAACTAACTTTCTGTGCAAGCTAACTAACAAACAATTAGGTGGTTAACTTGCAGTTTATACTTTGACACGCCCCCTCAAGCTTAGGCCTGAAAGATGTTGAGAAGGCCTAACTTGACAAGTAATCGATGGAAGTTAGCTGGGTGTAAGGCTTTTGTGAAGATATCTGCTGTTTGATTATGACCAGAAATGGATAATAGCTTCATGACTCCTGCCTGCAGCTTCTCACATACAATGTGGCAATCAATATATATGTGTTTTGTACACTCATGGAAATCTGGGTTGGATGCTATGTGTAGTGCACTTTGACTGTCACAATACAAGGTTGGAAGCTTGGTAGTTTGAACTTGTAAGTCTGTCAATAGATAATTGAGCCACTGAAGCTCACAAGTTGCTAAAGCTAAGGCTCGATACTCAGCTTATGAAGATGATTTTGAGACAGATAGCTGCTTCTTTGATTGCCTACATATTATTGATTGACCTATGAAGAAGCAATAACCAGTTATGGATCTTCTACTGTCTGGACAGCCTCCCCAGTCAGCATCACTAAACCCTGAGAGTTGCAATGGTGAATTTCTTAGAAAGAATAGTCCAGTGCCAGGATTACCTTTGAGATATCTCAAAACCTTTTGTGATGCTTTGAAGTGTAGAGAAGTAGGAGCATCCAGAAACTGACTTAGTTGTTGGACAGGGAATGCTATGTCTGGTCTTGTGGAGGTTAAATACAATAGTTTTCCAACCAAAGCTCTATACTTTGTGATGTTCTCATTGTCACGCCTGTTTTAGTATTTTATTTATTTGGGTTTATTTATTTAATTGTCATGTTTGTTCTATTTTAATAGCTTATATGGCATTAGATGAGGAGGTGTATTTAATAGAGTAGTGTTTTTAGGAGGTGTAGTTAGAAACTAGAGTTGGGTTTAGTATGAGTAAGGATAGTTTGGTAAATTAAGAGTGAAGGTTTAACCTAGGTATAAAGGTTAAGTTTAGAGAGAGAGTATTCATTTTATGAAGTTTTTGGTGGAGGTGGAAAGAGAAACTTAGAGGAAAAGAAGAGGAAAAGATCATAGAAGAGCAAAGTTAGAGAAAGAGGTAGAGATTGAGGATTCTTGAAGAAAACAATGTAAGAGAGTAGATTTATATAGCTCATGAGTGATCAAGAGGGGGGAGAATGTCTCGTTTCTCTTTACCCAAACTCTCTCACTCATTTTCTTTGGGAAAGGGATGATTTTTATGAATCAATATGAATCAAAATGCAACCTTTTACATATATTTCGTTTTCTATATATGTTATGATGTTAAAAGTACAAGTTGATGATTTTGAAAATGGGAAATTATGGGTGTTTGTGTAGATTTATGTGTTTTATGAAGTTTTGAGAAAAAACATGATAAATCTTTGATTTTTGATGATTGAAGTGTTTTTAAATGTTATAAATTGTACTTTTAGGTGTATGAGTATGTTTATAACTTAAATGAATCATCTTTTTATAACTGGAACATGATTTGGATGATTTGTGATGAATTTCGTGAAAACCCAAGAACAGAGCACCTATTTCTGGGCTTGTTCGCCAGGCAAGCCTTGTAGCGACGAGCACGTTGTTCTTGAGCTCGCCTAGCGAGCATGTGGCGAGAGGTAGCAACGAGTTCGCTAGATGTCGCCAGGACTTGCCAGGAAGTCTGGGAGCTTCTAACTTGTGCTTGCTAGGTACTCGCTAGGCGAGTGGTAGCGAGGACAGTCAGATGTGATTTTATTCTAAGTTGATTTTGATGTTGATGATGGTTCAATACATGCGTTATGATGTTACTATGTATGTATATGATTAATGATGATGCTTATAATATGATTAATAAGTATGAATGAGTATGTGATGATGATGATGTGTTGAAACGCATATATGTATGAATATGTTATATGTATATGTAATTGATAGATGAGATGATGATGGTATATTTATATGTGATAGGTTTATATGCAATAGATGTGAAATCATTCTATAGATGTGATAATGATAGATGAGAATTCATTATGATGATGTGATTAGGAGATCGTGCGCTTTGTACTGGCGTAGTACCACTTGGGTGAGGAGTTGGATTTATCTACTCCTTTAGTTCTAGTAGTTGTCTTTTGCTCTGATAGTGTAACACCTATGTCGGGGAATTGTTTGAACTTGTGTTATTCTATCATTATTTTATATGACTTCTATTTAGAGATTTGTATGAGACTTGATGCTATGTTATGAGCTACTAGACATGTATGATCTGGAGACTTAGCTATTTATATTTATGATGATGTTGGATTATATCTTTGTTGATAATCACTTACGTTTGTTGTCAATTATTATATACATGCATGAAAATATTTTCGATGCATGTTTAATTGAGAAAATTTTATGAGTAACCGTAGCATTCTATTCTTTTTACTTGTTAATTTCGTGGTTTAGTTTCGAATTTTTGGGTAGAATGAATAGGGTGTTACACTCATGAGGTGTATTGTCATCATGATAAAGCCTATGACTTGGATCCATGGGAATGCTAGATGGCTTGCAACCCAAGTTACATGTTTCACTTAGTAAATCCAGACAGTACTTCCTTTGACATAGTGTAATTCCTTGTTCAGAGTGGGCTACTTCTAAGCCAAAACTTGAGAACACCAATATCCTTGATTCCAAAAGCTTCATGTAATTTTCTCTTGGAGACTGTAATTTCTTCCAAGCAATTACCAGTTAGTACTATGTCATCTACATATACTAGAAGAGATGTGAAGCTTGAATTATTGCTTTTGGTAAACAAGGTAGGGTCAGCTGTCTTTTGAGAGTATCCAATGGTGACAAGAAATTGGGACAACTTTGCATATCACTGCTTGCTTTCCTGTTTTAATCCATTAGAGATTTGATTAATTTGCAAGCTTTCTTGTCTGGTACACCCTTGAGACCTTGTGGAATCTTCATATATACATCCTCATCTAGATCTCCATGAAAAAAAGCATTATCCACATCTAGTTAATGGATGTGCCATCTAAAAATGGAAGCCACTACTAAAGTAGCTCTAATGGTGGTCATCTTGGCAACTGGTGAGAAGGTTTCAAAATAATCAACACCTTCAATCTGATTATACCCTTGATCAGTGCATTTTAATGCACTTTTTAATCACTTTGTGCTATGGCAATTTTATGACTTCTCCTGCTAATTTGGTATTTGTATCATGTTTTATGTTTAGAATCTAGTTTTGCTATTATTTATGTTTTGCTATTTATTTTCGTAATAAACAGTAATTTGACACCTTCTCATTGTGTAGACCATATCTTGAGCTACGAATATCGGATTGAGGCGCGGGAAGATGCGTTGGAAAGCTACGAGAAAGAGCTACAATTTTCATGTTGAAGCCAAAATCCAATTTGGAGCGCAAAGGAGTCATATTTAGTCGTCATGTTTCAGACTTACAAGGATTTAATTATTTTCAGCATAACTTATATTTTTCGGCCCAATTGTTTTGTGGCCCATTTTGCTTGCTTATAAAAACCAAAAATCTGACCTAGGTCAGGGTTACACACTCATTTTAACGAAATTGAAAAGAACACAACCGCCGCTTGTGAATGGAGAACTAAGAACCCTAGATCAATCCATTGGTTTAAGAAACTTTGATTCATTATCTTGAGGTTTGATTCTAATGCAATTTCAATTCATGTTTCTATTTCTTTCTCTGTAAATTTCTACTTTATAACTTGCAATTCGTTTATCATTTGATGCTTAATTATATGTATTTCGGTTTGCAAGTTTACGAGGTTATTCGAATTAAGTTACCGCTTGTTTAATTTAATTCGGTTAGGAATTTACAGAGTCTATACGCTTGTTATAGGATCGATTGAATTCACGTTTTTATTTTATACTATTGATCGTGATTCTGTGACGCTTGTTTGCTTTATCATGGTCAATTGAACGTTCTGTTATAAGCTTTTCAAACAGTCCGAATTCATATAAAACTAATTGACGCTTGATTAGTTAGTTTTATGATCAATCAAGGATAGAAACTGAAACGAAATTATTCTTTTGCCATGAACCTATGATAGATAATGAACGAAGTTATACGAAACCAACGGATTGATTGCTTTGCTACTTATTAATTTTCACGAATTTTTATATTTTGTTTCATATATCGAAAACCCCCAAATTACAGTTTAATTATTCTAATAATTGTTGAATACTAATTGAGTCTTTGGGAGACGACCAAGGTTAACTACCTTGTACTACTCTTAACTTAAAATATCATTTGACCACGAAACGACCGTGATCAACCCTTTTGCCACAAAACGAGCTTTATATATCTCTATGCTACCATTTGTCTTTTCTTGATCTTATACACCCATTTACTGCCAATGGGCTTGATGCCATCAGGTAGATCAACAATGGCCCAAGTGTTGTTGTTTGCAAGAGCTGTGAGTTCAGTTTGCATTGATTTTATCCATCATTCATGATGTGCTGCCTCAGCATAAGATTTGGGTTCTGTGTCGGTGAGAATAAATAAGCAATATGAGGAATAATCACTAGTAGAAAAAACACTTTTTACATCTGCCCAAAAGCACTTTTTACATCTGACGGTAAAACAGATGTAAACGCACGAGATATAGTAAGTATACACTTTTTACATCTGACTCGCGTCAGATGTAAAAACAACGCCTTTTACTTCTGACTTAAGTCCACCAGATGTAGTAAGTATACACATTTGAATTTATTTTTTTTTAATTAAATTGGACATTTTACATCTGACCAAGTCCATTTTTTTTAATTTTAAAAATCTCAAAATACCACTACAATTCAATATTCAACCAAAACCATTACAACATATAATAAAATGTTTCAACATCCAACGAACACATCAAATGTCATTACAATATCAAATGTTATTACAATTCAACATTCAAGTACTAATAGCATATACCACGCTCAAGTAGTAATCGTCTGTCAACCTCTTTGGATAGCCTTGCTTCATGCGCTCTCGCTTCTGCTGCCTCCATTTCACTTATTTTGATTGTTTCGCGTTCAATCTCAACCTTCACCTTTTTAGTTTGCCTTTGTTCTACTTGAATTTTTTCTTGTAATGCACGTCGAGCTTCCTCCAGTCTAATTGTTGATTCTTCTTGGAATTTTACAAGCTCTTGGTTCCTTACTCTATGATACTCATTTTCTAGCTGACAATAATAATGCAAGAATGAGAAAAGACTCATAAAAATGCAAAAACAGAATTCCCATGTTTCAAAAGATTTAATGTAATACCTGCCTCTTCTTCCTTACCAACTCATCCTCATATTTAGCCATCTGGGATTTTATTTGTGCCTGATTCTGGGCCAGCTTTTTTTCTTCTTCATATATAACCCTTTGTATTTCTGCTACTGATTCAGTTAATACATATAGACAAATTTTGATTGTTAGAGAAGTTAGCTACAAAGCGTAATTAAGAAAAGATCAGGATCGTACTTTGGTGCTCATAAAACCAGGTATGGCTCACTCGCAATAGTGCAGAAGAGCTATCTACACATTCATCAAAAACTATTCTATTAAAATCCAGTTACTTCTTTTTCTTAAAAAAAAGGTACCCGGTCAAAATTAGGTGCTGAGTATACTTAATATAAAAAGTTAAGGTAACAAAATTAAACAAACAAAATATACTCGGTGCAATAAGACATGAGGAAATTGACAAGTTATTACCTCTTTCTCACTAAAGGAACTCAAATTGCTTTCTAGAATCTTTACTTTTTGCTCTAAACCCTCCTGTGTAATAAATGTATAGCAGACTTTTAGTATTTAAATAAACTACAATGCCATTAACAAAAGAATAAAAAAAATAAAAAAATAAGGTTTTGATTATAAGGATGACAAATTTAAATAATGCACAAGAACCATGCATACATTCATGATTGATAAAAAAATGTTCTATTCAAATCTAATTATTTCTATTTAAAGAGCAGATCAAAATTAGGTGATGATTATACCTAGTGTCCTATACTAAGAGTTAAAGTCATAAATTAAGCAAACAAAATATACTCAATGTCAATGCAATAACACAAGAGAAGTGACAAGTTATTACCTCTTTCTCACTAAAGGAACTCAAATTGCTGTCCAGAATATTTACTTTTTGCTCTAAGCCCTCCTGTGCAGGAATGTATAGCTGATTTAGAATTTAAATCACAATTCCATCAACAGAAAAATATCTAAATATTATTCTTATATAAGCAGCTAAGAGGGGTGAAATCAGCTACAGCCTGCGGATGAATGAAATTGCAAAGTTGATGAAACTAGGCTCAAAACTACCTTTTCATTCTGTAACATATTGGTTTTTTCAATCAATCCAGCCTCAATGTATGATATAATATTGAATATTAAACATCTTGATAAACAATAACTCCAAATAATTGGTCCTAAATGTTATTCTTATACAAACAGCTAAATGTTATTCTTATTACTATCCTTGTTTTCTGATACTCCACCTAGTACATCCTCAATTATATGAGCAATGCATTTTTTAGAACAATTTAGAACAAAAATGCATGCCTAACCAAACATTCATAGCTGATTTCCAATTAAAAAATTGAACTAATCAAATTCATTCACAATCCATTTGACACAATGTGGTTAATCAAAATCAAATGTTGCTCACAATTTTACAATACAAATCAACTCAATCTCATTTTGCTCAAGATTTCACGATACACATCAACATAATGTAAAATCCAAATCTTCTATTACTGCTTAAGAAAGAAAGAATACATCTATGATCTATCCATAGAAAGAAACGTATTCTGAACTATGAATCCCATATGCTTCAAAAATGGAAGAGTATCAGTTTGTATTATATATTTTGAGTACTTTTGCCGATTCTTCTCACATACATCTTCCACATTTCTTATCAACTAACATACACTCCTCGGATTAGGCGCGGACGAGTGTCCGACACCGACACTTGTGATAACATTTAATCATATGATTTTCTCAAATTATTATCACTTATGATACATAATCTATACAAATAACTAATTAAATACACAAAATTGTAAGGTTTTTGTGACAAATTCATTCATAATACGTAACCATGCATACTTATTATAATCACAAATATTTAATTATGATCATAATTTATTTACTAGGGATTCATAATTTGTGCATTGATGAACCTGTTTAACGATCTTTTGTGAAGATCAGGGTTGAGAACATTCTTCGAACAATTCGGTGGAAGAACACTAGCATTAGCAATCAAACATAAAGGATCTTGATCACCAACGTAAAACCAATCAGATTCACCAGAACCACCAATAATCTGAAAACAAGGATAGTAATAACCAGAAACAAGTGAATTAATTGATTAATCAAAACTCCAAAACTAACACACACACACACACAGAACTTTTGGTAAACCCTTTCCTGATAAACAGAACTTTGACGAATCATCTCCAACTCTCTTTCATTCCAAAATATCTATAAAAAAAATCACAAATCACATGAAAAGATTTTTGAGGAACCATATATTAATTATTTGAAAGCTTAAAATTGACATTTGAACAGTAAATTGATACATTATAAACATGAACCAGAAAAAAATCACTAAAACTTCAAATAAAATAAAAATTAAAAACATAAACAAATCACAATAATTTTAAGAACATGAGAATAATTTCAAAATTAGTACCCGTGTTTCGGTCGGAGAGAGAGGAAACGAAAGAGAGCTTCAATACGTGTAATTTTTTAGATTTTTTTTTTAATATAAATGGATTCAATTGCAGTAGAAACAGTTAACAAAAAATAATACCAAGTAACAAAAAATACAGATTTACACCAGATTTTAAAGATTTAACAAAAAAAAAAACAGATTTAACAAAAAATAATACCAAGATTTTTCAATTTTTTTCAGATTTACACCAGAAGAAAAAACCAAGTAACAAACCACGTACAATTGCAGAAAACAGCAGAAATCAATTGCAGTAGAAAACATAAATCAATTGCATTAGAAACAGTTCTAATAGCTAAAACCAAGTAACAAACCACAAAAACAAAGAAATCATATGAAAAATATACAGAAAAAGCTTCGATTTTGCGATTTGGGATTAGGGTTCAAGAACAGTACCTGATTTTGCAATTTGGGAATAACTAGGGTTCAAGATAAGCTTCGAGAGAGTGAGAGAGAGGACGACGTGAGCGTGAGAGAGGCGATGGTGAGAGTGAGAGAGAATGACGGTGAGAGAGAACGACGGTGAGAGAGGACGATGGTGATACTTCGCGAGTGAGAGAGAGCAGATCGAGTACCGGTTCGCGATAGCGCTATACGTTTCTATTCCCCTTTGGTTACAAAAACAAGTTTTTTTTATGACTTTTCGTCATAATTACAAGACTGCCACCGCGTTCAGTTTTGTATCTGGTATATTAATATCAGATGTAAAAAGTGTTGTCCATATATTTTTCACTTCTGTGGCTATTGAAACCAGTTGTAAACAACACTCCATATAGCTTTTCACATCTGACATATCTTAGACAGATGTAAAAACGTTATGTAATATGTCATATTTCTACTAGTGAATGGGGTGAGAGGTTGGTGTGTTTGATGTAATTGCTTATAGGATAGGGTGTTTTAAGGCTGACATTGTTACAGTGATAATCCAGTAGATGTGAAGGTGGTTGTCTGAGTCTAGTGGATTTTCTAGTAGGTGGAGGTAGGCATGGCAACGGGGCGGGCGCGGGGGCGGATTTTGCCATCCCCAAACCCATAAAGTCCGGGTTTCCCCAAACTCATCCCAATTTCATGCGGGGATAAAACATATAACCTCAAACCCCTACCTAACGGGGATCGGGTATCCCCAACGGGTTCGGGTATCCCTGTTACGCCTCTTTCCACATGAATTATGATTGTATTTTAGTATTTTTTATTAAAAAAAAGGTTAGCAGTCCAAAATTATTTTGTTTTAACAATATTTTTTTAAATAAATAGAGAAAATCATTTGTTTATTACTCAAATTAAAAATAAAAGATAAACATATGAATATAATTTAAGAGATTGTTTAAGAGTTTCTAATTTTAAAGAGGTAAAATCTAATTTTAACATAAGCGGGGCGGGTTTGGGGACGGGTTTGGGGTGGGTATCAATGTCCCTGTTACCCGCCCCAAACCCATCTTTTGAAATCGGGGAAAGCCCATACCCAAACCCAAACTCAGTCAACTCGGGTTTTCCCCGTCAAAGCGGGTAGTGTTTGGGCGGATACCCGTGGGTATGGGTTTTATTGCCATACCTAAGTGGAGGTGGAGGTGAAGGAGAAGAATGGATATGGGATATATCAAAAGTTTTCTCATTGGTTTGGTCATTTATATGAGGGGTGGACAATGACGGTGTGTCCTGAAATGGTGGTGTTGAAGGGATAGAGTCAAGAGGAATGTGTGAATGTGTTTGGTCAAATGAGGTTTCGGTTGTGGTCTCATGGCTTTTTATAGTTTCATTTTGTGTTGTGGGAGGAGAAAATGTAGGAGTAGAGGTTGCCAAATATTCCCAAGGGTTTTTTGTGTGGTTAATGGGATAAGGGAATACAGTTTCTTCAAAACTTACTTGTCTAGAAATGACAATTTCATAATTCTGCAAATCCAAAGCTACATAACCTTTCATGTTGTTTTTAAAACCCGGAAAAGCACACTTCCTTATTATCAAACTTTGATCTATGTGTGTCTGGGGTGGATATATAGCAGAGGGAACCAAACACTTTGAACTGAGTTAAATCAGGAAGCTTGTGATACAAGGCATCAAATGGAATTTGTCTTTTGATGGCAGCAAATGGAACTGTATTCATGATGAAGGTTGCATGTAGAACAACATAGCCCCAATACTGTGGTGGAAGATGTGATTGAATTAAGAGTGCTCTAGCAATATTCAAATTGCACTGGTGTTTCCTCTCTACTCTCCCATTCTGTTCGGGTGTAGATATACAACTAATTTGGTGTAGTAAGCCCTTACTTGCATAAAATGAAGCCAATGAAGTGAACTCAACTCCATTATCACTTCTAACTATTTTAACCTTTGAATCAAATTGAGTTTCAGCAAATTGAATGAAGTCTTTAATCTTTGTAGTAGTTTCAAATTTACCCTTTAGTAGAATGATCCATGTAAATCTACTAAAGTCATCAAGGATAGTGAGGAAATATTTATGTCCATGTACTGTGGGGGTAGAGAAAGGACCCCAAATATCCATATGTAGCAGTTCTAAACAATGAGAAGCTCTACTATGGCTTAACTCATAAGGTAACTTTTTCTGTTTGGCTAAATGGCACACATCACAACAGAAAACATCTTTATTATTGATACTAATGGTCTAGCCTACTTTGAGAAGTGTGACCAAATCTAAAATGCCATAATGCAGACTTAGGAATGACTAATGAGTTACATGACTTACCAGTACACATGGAGGAATTATCAGAACTTGTCTCTTGCAGATAGTAAAGTCCATGAATAAGTCTACCCGAACCAATCATCTTCTGCATTTTTGTTTGGATTAGACACAAATCATCAGTGAACACAATTCTACAGTCCAAATCAAGCACAATCTTGGAAAGGGAAATGAGATTATAGTGGAAATTTGGCATGTAAAGAACCCCATGAAGAATAAGAGTTGAAGTTACTTGGATATCCCCAACTATCTCAGTACTAACAAGATTTCCATTAGGTAACTTTACAAGTAATGGTGGAATCGATCTATGATTAGTGAAGAAACTAAGGGAATTGCAAACATGATCAGTAGCACCACTATCTAAGATCCATTGAATGAAACCAGTACCTTGCTTATCATTACTTGCAGAAGAAGCAAAGTATTTGCTGAAGCTATTCACCTGAGAGGATGAGCTTTCACCTGCAGAGTTTGAAGTGGACTTCAATAGGGCCGTAAGAGCTTGGTATTCTTCATTGCTAAAGGAAGCTGCAACACGCTTGTCAGATGTTTGCTCTTGATTTTCAGCATTAAAGCAATTTTTGCTAGCTTGACCATTGTGCCTAGAATCGGCCACAGTGCCATCTCTGAAACGAAAACCTGGGGGGAATCCATGCTTCTTGAAGCAATTATCAACAATATGATTGGTCTTGTGACAATAGGTGCACAACTTATCAGATTTGGGAGGATACTTTCTATATGAAGAGGGTTTTCGAGCAAAATTAATAGAACCAGATATCGTTTGGTCTTCAAGTTGGTCAAGGCCATTAAGAGATTCATGTTGAATAACCATACCAAAAGGAGAATTCAATTGAGGGAAAGGCTCCATAAGCAAGATTTGAGAACGTACCATGCCATAATGATCACTCAAACCAGTGAGGAACAATAGAACTAAATCTTCTTCTCTGAATTTCTTGGCATTGCGCATGGCATCACATACACATTGAAAAGTACAAGTGCAATTCGGAATTGGCCGATACAACTCCAATTCCTCCCATAAACCTTTCAATTTTGTGAAGAACTCAGTGACTGAAAGTGAGTCTTGGCGAAGGGCATACAATTCTCGTTGAAGAGAGGATATACGAACTCTATCGGCACGAGAGAAACGAGCCTTCAAATCACTCCACGCTTGATAAGCAGTTTCAGTATAAACCAAGCTTTGAGAAATGGTAGAGATAACAAAATTCATGAGCCAAGAAAGTACCAAATTATTGCAGTGAATCCATGGTTCATACGTGGGATCGAAATGCTCTGGCATGACGCAAGATCCATCCAAGAAACGAAGCTTGTTCTTCATGATAACTGCTTTCATGAACGAACGTGACCAAGAATGGTAGTTCTTACCGTCAAGAAGAGGTTGAACCACAGCTGCAGTGGCGCTTTCGTTGGGGTGAATGTAATACGGATTCTGAGACGCATCTGTGAGTGCAGGAATGGCCGATACTTCCTCCACATTGCTGGCTGAACGACGCACCATGGTGGAGAGAAAGAAGTAAACAACCGGAAAAACGGAGGAAAGGAATCAGAAACAATGAAAACTAGAGGTGAATGGCGCAGCAGAGCCTCTCAGAGGAGAAGCTCTGATACCATATCAAAGATATGGCTAATACAAGAGAAAAATGTACAAAACTCCATTAATGAGGAGAAAATAAACTTGATATAGAAGAAAGAGTATAAGAGTGGAATTTCTCATATATGAAAGTCAAGTTACAAAGATGATAGGATCCAACTATATATATAGCTACTTAGATTACAAGGGATGAAAGTGTAAAACTAAGCAACTAACTAACTAGTGGTTACACTATGTAACTAACTTTCTGTGCAAGCTAACTAACTAACGGTTAGGTGGTTAACTTGCAGTTTATACTTTGACAGTTTCTACTTTATTTTCTAGAGTTTCTGCAAGGATTCGCAACCAAAATCAATATATTTTATTTTTCCTTATAAGCACAAATATATATCATATAAATAAATATAATTTATTCTTTTACCTAGAAGCATATCAATATCTAATATAATGGTCATTAATCAGAATTAGAATCTCCTTCTTTCACAACTTCATTTCAATCTTGATAGTATAGTTTCAAGTCAATTTTTCCCCTAACCGACGCTGGAGAAAATATGTGCTTGCGCCGCAAAGGATAAGTTAACAATTTCTCTTCACCTTTTGGTACAAATTTTTCTAACTCGAGATAACGTTGACCAATATTGGTGGGTTTTTTACAAGGCTTAAATGACATATTATTTTTTGGAACATGGTAAACAATAAGTTTCATCGACTTTTTACGATAAAGGTTTTTCATGTCCTCCACAACAAACGACTTTGTTTCATTCCAAGTTGGAGATAGTCGATTATCTATAGAGAGGTAACAATTAATTTTACAATAATGAGGAAAATGGTGTATGTCGATTTTATTATGACACTATGCATGCTCTTGACAAAAATAAATTGAAACTACGCATGCGGTTATATTAAAAAAATTTAGGTAGATTTCAAATAAATAAATAAATAAATTCTTTTGTTTTACTCTATATATGAGGGGTCTTTTTTTTATCAAAATATCTTTATTTATGTGAAACATGATATTCTTGTCGATAAAATTTCAAAAGAAACTAGATTTATTACAATTATTTTTTTATAGTTCTAGGACTGGACGTAAATCCAATTTAGTGTTGAGTACAATCTACTTAAGCGTCAAATTCAGTCCAATAATAGGTTGACTCCATGTTATGCGTTCTTACTCAACGGCCACAGAAGTTGCCACATTCATAAGGGTCGGTCGACATCAGAATGATTGACATTTAATGTTAATCATGATTTTTCAACTGTTATTCTGACAACCATTAACGCATAGACCACGAGATTCACCCTCACATCAATGATTTTCGCTCTGCACTGGGACCATATATACTCTTCTCATGCTGAAGGGTCGGATATTTTATTTTTACTCTCTTAAACCTCTCACTTCACACATACAGTGATTTGAGTATCGAAATGTCTATACAGGTACAATCCCTCCTCCCCCCACCCAACCGACCACCACCACCGTACTGAAGAGATATTCCACCTGCCACGACTAATCTAATCCGGTAAGATCACCGGCTATGTTGGTGTTACCAATAGTATTGAGGATCTTGTAACATGTGGGTGAGATGTATGTACAAGTTATATCCAAAATTCTTCAACAACCCAGACTTGTTTGTCCGTCGCACCTTAGTGATTTAGTTGTTGATTGTTTGGGGCTTAGGCCCTTATTTTCATTAAAAAAAAATCCAAAATTCTTTAAAAACAAACTTTTAAACATTTCATATTTCGATTATTTGAAAAATTATGTCATATCGTGTACAAAATAATAAAATGTCATATCTAATACTCATTTATTTTGGATTTTATCTTATTTCATATTTAAAAATAAATTTTGGCTTAAACAGCATCTTCAATGAAATATCTAATGAATTTCATCTAAAGATAAACTCGTTTCTTATTTTTATATTTTATTGGGAGAACTTTTTTTTGAATCAATATTTTATTGGGAGAACTTGATGTACCAAAATAAGTAGCATAAAAATTCTATACATAGTTTCAAAATGTCTTCTTTTTGAATCACCTTCCCTTCAAGTATAAATATATTCTTCTTTTTTTTTTTTTGACAATAAGTATAAATAGATTCTAATACCCCAGAAAGACATATAAAATCCTTCATCAAAACTAAAATAATTAACAATCAAAGACAGGGTATTAAATTCAAGTGTCACAAAACAGTAGTAAGAACCACAAAAACCAAGTCAACATTGAAACAAAAACTTCTCTTATAAAATTTCAAAATTATGACAATCTATATTAATAACATTACCATTACATTTTTAAAAATAGTTAAAAGTGGCTGACACATATTCAACCAAATCTCATTTCATCTATCTATACTACAATATGATATCTATTTTATAAGACTCACAAATTTTCTCACATTAACTTAGTTTCTTACTCTGCCAAATTGAAAACCAAATCTACATAATTCGATCTGATAATGAAGGGAGTCTTCTAAAGAAATTCAGCCCTGGTGACGGCAATCGATCGCGAAAGATAGGGTGGCGAAGATAATAGAATCCACAAGCCATAGCCACCATCTTCGAAGGCACCAAATACAATATAAACGCCACAACCAAACACAAGATAACAAAAATTCCAGTCGCATGTGGATCACGCCATGTCACCAACGCTTGCACGCGTTCCCCTTGTGTTGCCAAATCCCCTAACACAGTCTGCACGCGTGCCCCAAGCGTACGCAACTTATCATACCTCGCACGCACCACTTCATATGATCGACTGCTTGGAATGATATCAAATTCCTCGTCCAACTCCTCCCTATCCACCACATCAGCAAGTGAAATTTTTGGATCAAAATGTGGAAGAGGATCACGCGCACGAAACCTATAGTTCCATGCGCCAATAGCAAAGACATAAAAAGCTAATGTGGGAATAATCAAGTCGGGGAACCAAACCAACATAACAAGTAAAGCATGAACAAGAAGCGTAGCGGTTGGATTCTTCCATCCACGTGTATCCTCTATCCACCTCACGATCTCAATCAAGCCCGCAACCACATTAATTATCCTATACCAATTCGCACGCACCTTCCTCACACTAAAATTATGGGAATCCGCATCAAGCATAAAAAACACAACATCTTTCCTCAACGGTGGTTCCGATCTCGAAAGATGCCCTGCAACCATTTTCACTGCCGTGTTTCTTAAAACCTCTTGATGAACCACACCCAAAGGTTTTATATGGTGCATCAACGGCAACATCGGTTGAGAGTACACATGGAGGAAATCTAACCTTTGAACCGTTCGAACAAATCTTATTGCTAATTCAATCTCACCCATCTTTT
This sequence comes from Trifolium subterraneum, assembly GCA_951799995.1. Classification (NCBI taxonomy): domain Eukaryota; kingdom Viridiplantae; phylum Streptophyta; class Magnoliopsida; order Fabales; family Fabaceae; genus Trifolium; species Trifolium subterraneum. Next base: position 11,214,505 of record OX637466.1, on the reverse strand, counting down.
TTAAACCACCATGTGTCAAAACCAAAAGTGGATAGGTATTTTTATACACACGTCCCGTTTGAAGCGTAGAAATACGTATTCGTACTTTACCAATACGAAAATCAGGCCTTGTTGGTTCCTTAGTTATTTCAGTGTTTGAATTATCCAATTCGAAAACTGAAAAACTATCGAAAACTCCAATGGTTAAAACCGTTGAAGGATCAAAAACTTTCCACGTGTATTGTTCATTCCACTTCGGTTCCAAATTATCAGAAACTGTTCTCGTACGTACCCATTTGTTACCGTACTTCGCAACACAATAACCATCGGTGGAACTTTTACCATTTATCGTTTTCATCGGTATCAAATTCTTGCAACCAATGATACCAAGCTCGATAGTTCCAACCGGTGGTTTCCAAAGTTGTCTAGCCGTTGGCCGATAATCACTAGTCACGTGAGTTGCTTCATCCATCACGTGATACCCTCCGTCGAAACATAACCGTAAGTGTACTCTTCCTTTGTAACCATTATTCTTTTCTTCTTTGGGATCTTCAAATGTGAACCATCGTGACCCGACATTCCGATCATCAACTCTTCTCTCAACTGTTGCCAAAGGTATTTTCACAACACCCATTGTCACCGATGCTTTCGGTTGCCGGTTTTCTAAATTGAAAATAATGTAGTCACTTACATTTATTGGCTCTGATGCTACAAAGAGAAGATCTTCATTCCATGAAACGACGCTGTTTTTTGTAACGACTGTTTTCGTTTTAAACACTTGAAATCCGAATTGAACTCTAAGTTGAAATTGACACCATGCTTCTTTTAACGGCGTTAACGGTGTTATATCTTGAGCTTCAAGAATAGTTACACGAAGGTACCAAAGTTTTGGTGATTGATACACTTTGGCTTTTGAATGCATGTGATTGTAAGTATCACTTTTCCACGCGTCAGAAAATGATTCGTCAGCTTGCGTACCAATCCACGTGGCAATCATTAAGTCACCATGTTGGGCCCCACCACCTTCCATTCTATACCATTGTGGTGCAAGAGGACTATCTGGTGGGTCTCGCACCGGAATCTCGTTTACATCAAAACAAACTCCACCGAGTAAACGAGGTTCCGGTGAATCCAACACAATGATTTCAAGTATAGGGGAAGAATCTTGTGCATCACGGGTAAAAGCAAATGTTTGGTTCCATTCAAACAACGTTGTTTTGCGAGCGGGTTTAGAATTAACATTGTAACCCGAAACGGAAATCTTCACAATCGGGCTACCATTTGTTGGTAAGTAACGTGCTTTCACCACGCGAACGAAAAGGTAGTGCATCTTCTCCACGAGATCAAATGTTGACCGTTCGATCAACATACTATCAAATGAAGCTTCTGATGTAAAACTAGCCGTTGATGCCGATCTTCTTATTGGCTGTGGATGTGGACCGTTGATTCCGCTGAATCTTATTTCTGAATTTGACCTTGAAATAGATGCTGCTGCCATTTCAAATGCTTCTAGTGGTAACGCATCCACTGGATCTTCAGCTCCTTCTTGAACAGGTTCAGATTCTGGTTCGGTCTTAGGTTCGGGTTCAGACGGCGGTGCCGGCGGAATCTCTTGTGGATTTTCACCTTCCGGCGGTGGTTCAGACGGCGGTGCCGGCGGAGGTTCTACTTTTTCCGGCTCAGTTGTTGATTTAGTTTCTTCACCTTCCTTGATCTTTCCTTCCTCTATCTTCTCCGGCTGCGGTGCTGAATTTTCCGGCACCTTTTCCGGTGCCGGAGAAATTTCTTCATCAACGTAGTAAATTTTCAAGCCAATTTTTCCTTGAACCATATTGAACAAACTTTTCTTCTTCAACTCATAATAAATCAAAGCTTCTTCACCTTTTTTAACAAACTGAGTTGAAGTGAGTCGAACTCGACCCAGTGAGTTTTCTCTCCGAGTTGGACCATATTTCATATCATGGTAAACATCGAGTTCTAAAACATCGCCGAAAATTTCGTTATGTTCACCAACATTAAACGACAGCGTTTCGTTCCAAACCGGGTTTAAATCGCGAACCGCGGTTCGGGTTTTTCTTCTTTGACCGTAAAAATCAATTACGATATAAGGACTTGAAGTTCCGTGACCGTCCTTTGGTGCAAGGTTTTGTGCGTCTATTACTTCTACTATGAGTTTTTTAACGGTGCCCATTTTGGTAATTTCAGAAATATTGAAAACGGTGCGTTTAAGGTGTTATGTAGATGTGTGTTATTTTATGCATGGCATATAAGATAGGTAAAAATGGTGGTGGAGTTTGGAATTTTGTTGCTATGGATTTGAACTTGTGATGGGTTTGAGGGGTTTGAAATGGTTGAGGAAGAAGGATGCATTATGTTTAGGGGAATCACTTATATATAATTTTACAATGTGAAAATGAATGTGCCTTGCCTTTTGATTTGGAAAGTATCCATGTACTCATAATATTTATGTTTTTTGTAGTTTTACTTTTGGATTTATATGTATTTTATGCGTCATAACTCAAATTATAAATTGTTTTGGCAATTTAACATAAATTTTAAAAAATATAGTTATTTTTTCTATAAAAAAGAGAAATTATAAGTAATTTTATTAAATTATTTATTATCATCAAAAATTCAAATAATTGAAAGAAGATAAAATAATAAATATCATTTCCTTTTTTTATAAACAATAGTATTTCCTTTGTTATAAATTAGAAGTTGTTTAGAAAAATAAAATAATATTTCTTCTGTTTTAAATTATAAGTCGCTTAAAAAATTATTCTAAGTTATAAGTTGTTTTACAATATCAATAAAATATAAATTTTATTTTTTCCATTATACCCTTTAATTATTTATTATTATCTTCTTTTAATTCTATAATTTATTTTTCCTTACTATTAATAAAGGGTGATTTGTATTCATAATTTATCTTCCTCATGTAAACTAATTACATAAAAAAAGTTAAATTTCTTAATTTGTGTAAAATGAACAAAATGACTTATAAAGAAATATAGGGTATGATGATAGGAAAAAATCACATTGTTTGTTGATATATTAAACTTTAAACTTATGACAAGTTAATTTAGACTTACATTTTTTTTCTTTGTTTTTTTACAATATTTTTTGTTGATAAATTAGAATTCCACATTAATTATATAATAGAATCATTCAAATTATAAATAAGTCTTTATTTTTCAAATCATATATTATTATTTTTGAATAAAATTAAATAAATTAATGGATTTCTTCGCTGTATATTGTTAATATTGCAAAGAATATTTTCACTAATTGTTTTTTCTAATAATATTATAAAATTGTGAAGAGGAAGACATATAAGAAAAAGACATTAAAGGATGTTTGCTTATCTTGAGCTGCAAGCACCTTTAGACAGTCCAATACAATAATTATTTTCTTTTACTTTATCATGTTAGGAAAAACTAATATATTTCTTTTTAGCTTTTAATATGTAATTTTCTTAGTAGGGAAGATTCTTTGTCAAACATAGCCTCTACTTTATGACCGTCCCTTGAAATAAAGGATTCCAAATTCTAATAAAATGACATTGGAATGCTAACCAAGAATGGAGATGGGGTAGGAAATGGAAGCACTTTTATTCTTAAGGGAATGACTTTTGTGTCACCATCTTTGTGGCTTCTTACTTGGATACAGCTTTAGTATAGTTATATTATATGGTTTAATTTTTGACTAAGATATGACACAAGCAACACCTTTTCACACTTTTTAGGGACTAAGGATCCTTAATTTGTGCGATCTTATATGTATGGTTGCAATTTTGGTGTGTATTTCACGAGCCAATGAATTGTAAGTCACTAGTTAGTTTTCTATAGCAAATTAAGAGTAGCATTTTTTTAAGACATGTCATAATAAACGCATCATGGCAATCACGCAGAACACCTCCACAATAAGAATTAATCTTGATCCAATTCACAGGGGAAAAGACCAACTTATATAATTAATAGGATTCAGATTAGTATTTTGCCAAGCTTGCAAAGACAAGCAATTGTTACCCAGAAGTTGATCAAAAGCAATTTTAGATCTAATAACTGAAACACCATTATTCCGGGGAGCTTGATTGAATAAGTAAGTAGTCATTTTGCCTAAGCCAAAGAGAATGAACTATAACTATAAACATTATAGGAAAATTGCTTTTTTTCGCCCCTACTATTGCTTCCGGACCCCCCAAAAATTCCAAAATACCCTCAGTTTTAGTCTCAGGGCACTTCGGTACCTTTTTACCATAATACCATGATTTCGGTACGTAGTTACCGAGTTAGACAGCAAGTTTGATGCAAAAATTTAAAAAATATATAGGTTCGGTAGATCTCTACCGAACACGCGTGATTTCGGTAGCTTTGTGCCGAACACGCGGGATTTCGGTAGCCTCGTACCGAAGTCGTGTAATATAGCAGTAGTTTCCACAAACCTTCATCAGTTTATGCAAAACACAAAATTGAGAGTTGTAGAGCGCGATTCTAGGGTTCTAATCGCAAATCGAAGGTCAACAACAACAACAAGGTTTAAATCGTTCACAACAACTCATCCATCACTAGAATTCGCAAATTAGAGGATTGAAATTTCGTGGTTTTTATTGTTTCACTTGAACAAGTAAGAATTTTAACTAACCTATCTCATTTACTTGCTTTTGATTGTGTTCTTGATTATATTTTAATCATGTTATGATTAATCTGTTGATTCCACGAAATTGGAATGTTAATTTAATTAATGTATAGGGTTTGGATTTCTATTTAGGTTAATGTGCTCCAATTGTTTGATAAAATGCCTGAATGATAAAGTAGTTGATAAAAATTCTTGATAAAATGCCTGGATTTCCAGTTTGGATTTGTAGTTTGATTTATTTCCACCAAGTGTTTGATAAAATGCCCGAATGATAAAATGGTTTATAAATTTTGTATTTTGTAGTTTTGTACGATAAAGTGTTTGATATAAAAGGTTGTGTATATTGTTATAGGAATGACGGATGAAGTTGGACGAACGAGAGCTGGTAGGGTAAGCAAACCACATGGCTCTGCCCGTAGAGAACTTGTGAATGACGATAAAATTTCAATTCGGGCTAAGGGGAAAAATGTTGTAGTTGCTGGATCGGCTCAAGCTCAAGAGGAGGAGCCTCAAGATGAATATGAAGAACAAATGGAAGTTACAACTGAACCGGAATTGGAAGAGCAACATCAACAAGATGAAGAATATTTGAGTGATTTTTTTAACTTTGAAGATGAAGAGGAAGACGAAGAGGAAGACCAACAAGTAGAAGCACAAGTAGAACCGCAACCACAACCACCACAACAAAAACAACGGAAAAAAAATACGAGAACAACACAAAGAAGAAACCCACCACGTGCCGGTGAAGCCACAGTTACAAGTTACCATGGTGGTCCAACGGACTTGTCGTTATTGCCGGCTTTTGGAAAGCACGTTGCTGCGTGATAACTTCTCGTCAAATATAATTTTTAGAGTCTTTTTAGTTAAGTTTTAGTTTATTTTTAGTAGTTTAATATTTAATTTAGAGTCAATTTAAATAAATTGTGGTTTTTGAATTCATGAGGAAGTTGAATGGTTATGTTTTTAATTTATTCATTAACCAAATATTTTTATGTAGTTTTTATTTTATTTAAGTTAAGCAGGTATCATTGGAAGTAAAGTATTATTACTTACAAAGCACTCATTATAAAGTGATTAGATGGGCTTGTCAAACAAAAGAATATATCAAGTGTGATCTCTATGCCTTAGCCCATAGCCCATATGATATGCCAAGAGAGAATTAGTCCTTGCTGGCGTGGAGGAAAAGAAACTACTAGGTTACATATTTTGGCTAACATATATATAGTAGCGCTAGTAATTGAGGGGGAGGAGATTTCTTTGGACGCAGCATAGTACCGGCGTATACCTAGAGAAGACAAGCACGCCATTGTAATTCTTAACTCTTTATTATCTCTAATAAATATTATGAGTAGCTAATTTCCCAATTGTTAGGGATGAGTAAACCTAGATGACAATTTTTATTATATGATTTGAGTTATGATTATTGAAGAAGTTTATTGAATTATTTTTCTTATATTTGTGCTTAATGCTTTTATTGATTGATCACCTTTAAATTGATTTACGGTTCATATTGTGATACGGGAGTTGAATTTATGAATGCTTTGATATAAGAAATTTTTGCCTTTGTAGTCTAGGAATAGATGCAAACCCTTGAAATCAATTATGAATTCTTGCTCAATCATGCTTAATTCTAATCTTAAATTCACTAAGGAATTAGGGGTTATTTTAGAATTAACGACTCTGTCACTAAGGAATTAGGGCACGAATACTTTAGAGAATTCGATAATAATTTAATAAATTGATTCAATAGTTATAATCAACTCAGAAACGCAAAATCGTTGTCTAGTGAAACTCATCCCTGACAGTTTTATTTATTATAAAAGTTCAACCAATTTTAGTTATTATAATTTCATTATTGCAAACAAACCAACTCAGAACCTTTTGTTCAGTTAAGTAAAAGTTATAATTCGATAGTAAACGCAATCCTTGAGTTCGACACTCGGTCTTACCGTTTTATTTTTACTACTTCGACAGTTCAGTACACTTGCTGAAATCGTCATCACTGCATCATTGTGGAGAGGAGAGGTAAATTCTTATTTTAATTAATTTTCATTGAATTTGTTAAATTTCTGATTATTTCGTAATTTCTTATTTTCTGATTTTCATTGAATTTGTGCAGTGTAAGACTAGGTATTTGAGGTGCATGAACAACGGAAAAAAGATAAATGACTTTACATTGCCGAAGAGTAACCTGCATTGGTTTTGGGATGTTGTTAAGGCTAGTGAACTTCGACCACTTTTGAAGACAAATTACAATAATCTTGACTGGGGATTGTTGACGGAATTTACCGAGCGATGGCATCTAGAGACCGGCACTTTCCATCTGCCGATTGGTGAGGTTACGATAACTCTGGATGATGTTTCCTGCTTGCTACATATTCCTATCACCGGTAAAATGCTCAACCACCTTGGAACTTCATGCACAACGGAAGAAGGTGAAGACATGTGTCGAGAGTATCTTAACTTCCCTAGAACTAAGTGTAGGGCAGAGTTCAAAAAAATGAAAGGAGCACATATCGGGTTTCCCATGCTGGAGACGATATACGCCGCCAATTTAAGGAAGGCGTTGAAAACTGAAGAGGATGAGGAGTCGGAGGAAGTTGTGCAAAATTATAGGGATTTCACTATACGAGCATTTTTGCTCTACTTGATTGGTGGAACCATTTTCACCAACAAAAGTATGCAGTATTTGTATGTCATATTCCTGACATATTTGCAAGACCTCAGCTTGGTAAACACATGGAACTGGGGTGCTTCTGGGCTGGCATATTTGTATCATTATTTGGATAAGGCAACTCAGCCGAGATGTGGAAACCATGGAGGTTACAACTGTATGTTTTAGGTATATAAATTTAATTTATTTAAAACGACTTCATTAATTTATCTATGCAGTTGTTAAATCATTAATTTGTTGTTTTTAGGCGTGAATTTATGAGCATTTCAAAAGGTTCGGAGGGGGAGGGGCTGGTGAAAAGTACAACCACCGGCATCCAATTTGGGCTAAATATTTGCCTCTGGAAGGTTATAAATATCCGGATGAGCATAGGACGACTTGGATAGGTTGGAAGTGGACGAAGTCACGTTTAGACCATATGAGGATCACCGACATATTCGGCCGTTTGAAGATATTTGTTGGTATAGTGGCTGAATTATGTGTGGAAGTGCTATGATATGTCCATATTTGCCTGAGCGTGTCCTAAGGCAATTTGGACATGTCCAGTCTATTCCCAGACACCCTGATGAATCTGCAAAAGCTGGTCTGAATCGGTTTACAATTGGTGAAGCATTTAATAACTACTTGGTTGAGAACTATGTCACTGAAGAAATGAGAGGGCCAAGAGCAAAAAATGAGTAGTCTATTCCTACCGAACGCATGTTATGTTTGACATACGACATGAGTTCGGTAGAAATCTACCGAAATCAATGAAATTTGATTCTGACATGCATTTATTTCGGCAACATTCTACCGAAAGCATGTTTAAGTTGTGCGACAATATTTTAAACATGTAAGTTCACATGGATTTTCATCATCCACGCCGAAACACAAGTTTGGATATTAATACCTGTCCAATTTTCAATCACATTACAATGAAACACTTTACAATGAAACACGGAACATCCTTAATTAAACACATTACAATGAAACACGGAACATCCTTAATTAAACACATTACAATGAAGTTAAAGACATAACATAAAACATAGAAAGACATAAAATTAGCTTAATTTAACATGGCATACAAACGTCCCCCTTTTGGATCAATTAGAATTTGATTAAACATTAACACACATCATCCTCATCTTTCAATTCTTTCCACCCGTATTTCTTTGGTGCATCTTCAAATGAATTGCTTGAACAGTTAGCTACCAGATCGACCCACATTTCTGCATACCCAAGTTTCGCAATTTTGATTTGTTTTGCGTGTTGGTATGATACATGATTTCAATTCTGTGTTTGATTAATTCAACGGTTGTTAAAGTGGTATCCAATCCAAGGGTGAATAACTCTTTGTTACCCTGAAAATGGACAGAAAACTGATGTGTTTCTACCGGATTGCGAACTGCAGAACCACGAGAACCACGTGAGGAATAGTTAAGATTTGAAAAAACTAGTAAATAAATTTAAACTGAGTTGTGATTTATCTGAATACGCATCCATATATTTATATAATTTGTTGCTTGATTACATCCACAAAAAAGTGTCAGTTACATTACAACCACAAAAAGTGTCGGTTACAAACTCAGTCCACATTGATGGGATCATCTTTATTCGTCTCCATCTCCATGTCACCTTTTTCATTCTTCATCAGTTCGTCAAACTCAGTCATCCGATCCAAAAAGGTATCCTCCCAAGTATCATCCTCTGGCGCCCGATGAGTTTTCCATTCCTTGCAATTTGGAGGCAGTGGACACCCAGACTTCAATTTTACATACACAATGATTTGGAACCATACCAACACACATAATCCAGGAAGATGGATCCAATGGTGGACGACCGCGGATTGGAAAAAAGGTTTCAGAATGACCAATACGATGAATAGTCAATCGGTTGTAAGGATATGCCCCATATATGGAAATGTAAACCAATTCTCTACTGGCACAATGCCACTCTTAATCAAAACTTTTGGAGGGTACAAACCATTGAGAATGTATTCAAATCGTTCCTTAGTACCATAAATTGCTTCGTACTCTTTCCTAAACATGGTCAACTCTCTAATTAGTTTAGTCCGAACCAATCCTTAATTTTGTTCACCCTTCTTAAAACACTCTGCAGCAACGCGGAATCCACAATGACCGTCACCCTTTACATCAATAATATCCTCTATATATGAATGCATGAAGAGTGGCATATACTCCATGTATTTAATTGAACGGCAAGGTAAAACATTAGGAGACAAATTACCAATGCGAGCAGTCTTCCTTTTGGGCTTCGATGATTTTGACTGTGATGCTTGAAAGTCAGGAAATCGTTCATCCATGTACTCCCAATAAGATGGAGATCTGGTGGTTGAACTATTGCATTTAGCTGACTTTCCCCGTTTGGCCCCTTTTGTATCTACCTGCTTAATCGGTGGAGTCAATGATGTAATTTCTGGATAAGCTATCAGACGCAATTGATCCCTGATTTGTAGCTTCATACTGTGATCTGATGATTTCAACCGTTCCTAAAAAAATATATTTAAATACTTAAACCTGAAAGGCAATGTTCTGGTGTAAAATATAAAGTGTATAATTATGTCGGTTACCTGAATTACATTAAACTCTTGCAAGCAGTCAACTTCACCATCAACAGTTTCATCAATCTGTAATCTCTTCCAATGAGTGTTAACCTCATCTAGTCTAATAGGTAACTTTTTTTCAATCTTCAAAGCTATTAAACAAGCACACGGTAACCCATATGTTTTCTTTATCACACAACCACACTTTTTTCGATTCCTCCCGCAATCGCGTGATCGAATTTCTTCACCCCGAATAAAGTGTAAGGCCTGTCAAGATATGTTATACACCATCTTAATGTACAAAAAATGATTTTTAAAATAATATTCAACAGCTGTAGTACTCTGTCCAAATGACGTCTTTATCTTAGTCAGCTGGTTTGGGACCATTTGATTTATTGCCTCCCAACCCTTGACCAAATCACCCTTCCAATCCGTCAAATATTGTTTTAGCGCACCATGTTGTGACTCAACTCTGTTGGTGGTAGTGTTGCCAATGTGCATAACATTGTCTGTCCATGCACTCACAAATTTTTCCTTCACCGGATCAAGGACTGTAGTTTCAACATATTTGACAAAATTTGGAAATTTTTCAAACACTTTCCTGAAATCAACAACTGCAGTCGTATATGACTCTTCTGAAGTCGAATCTACAATTGAATTCCATTGAAGTTTGAGTGTCTTAAGTAACTGATCCATCTTTTGCTCTTTTGCGTTGCAAAGGGCCTGTAACTTAGCTTTGACGTTTTTATAAACATAAACCCAACACACTAAAGCAGTTGAATTCGGAAAAACCTTTGCAACAACATTCATGAACGACTTATCCCTATCGGTGACAATGACCTTCGGAAAGGTCTCCTTACTTATCAAAAGACTCTTACATGTCTCAAGAGCCCATACAAAATTATCTTCTTTTTCATTCGCGATATAGGAAAATCCAACATTGTACGATTCCTCAGTTGACGTTACACCGACTATCTCAAATAAAGGCATTTTATACTTGTTTGTTTTGTACGTTGAATCCATCATCAAAACAGTCGGGAAAGTGTTAAACAATTTAATACTCTCCGGATGTGCCCAAAAAATGTCTTGTATAGTTGTCGAGTCACCAATCGTTCTACACTTGTGAAAATATTTGTGAGTTTCACAACACTTCAAGAGATGTTGCAATTCAGAGAGTTCACCCCTAACATCTGTTTTAAACCTCTGGCGCGCATTGTATATTTGCTTCATATTTGTCTTGCTATCTGGATTTCGCCCTTTCAACATCGTCATAATGTTCTTCGGCGCCACCAAATTCCTAGTCAACTCGCGTACACACTCCTTCTCCTCCGGTTTTAAGCGTCCCACAAGAAGATGACCTTCTAATGTTTTTGACATCTCATGGTTATGTTGACCACACACAACACTTAGACTCCATTGTTCTGATGCCAAATAATTACCTCGCAGCCTGAACGGACACAATGTTTTCCTCGTAGCTGTGTCTTCTTTCTTTGATTTCCTTTTCCTTTCTTTGTAAACACCACCTCTTTCACAACCCAATATAAAAAACTTTTTCCTATTAAAAGCCCCATTGTCTGATTTCCAAATCACAATAGAAAATCCAGCGTTCACAGCCTGTCGTTTACACCAATCAATCATGACATCTCGCACCTTCATCTTTTTACAATTTAAAATATTCGCCGGTGTCAACAACAACATTAGATTGTTAGTCATCGGGTTCCACAATATTGGGTTGAACAACGACAGGTATGTCGGGTTCATCAATGTTTGGTTTCAATTCAATAGGATGTTCAGCCATTCGAAAACCTACGCTATCAACCAAACACAAAAATAGCAAGTTATACACTATTTCGATAGCTACAAACCGAAAGGGGATATTTCGGTAGCTATGTACCGAAAATTGTTCATTTCGGTAGCGATTTACCATAATAACTATTGTCGCGGTGATTTTTGGATATCGAGTTATTAATTAACTTCGAATCGCAATTTGATATTCCACCACCGATCTTTAATTTATCCGAGGGAAAGGGAAAAAGTTCGAAAAAAAACCCTATTTTTTAGAGGACAAGGTTCGGGGGTTGGTTATACGAAGGGAAGGTATTAGCACCCTAAGTATCTATAGTACTCTATAGGAACCTCTTGTTTTTATTCTATCTATGCGCTTTATTTTAATTGCTTGTAAAAAATGTATAAGTGGGAATTTAAAGTGATGATAAAAAGTTAAAGTGACGAAAAAATGTTTTTTTTGTTGATTTTATTGATTGGAGAGACAAGTCTCATGCCTACGTACCCGAGGGATCAAACCACCGTAGTTCGGGATAAAAGTTTCGAGTAAATTTGTTTGTTTGATTTTAAGGTTTTGAAAATGGTTTTAAAATACCAAAAGCCAAAAACGGCAAAATGTGAGTTTGATTGATGTTAATTTGTGAAAAAAGAAGTCTATATGGTTAAATTGATTGAGATTTGATTATGAAAATAAGACGCGGACACTTGGTTTAAAATCCAAAGTTTGTTGAGAAAAAGGTTTGAGTGATAAAAGACACTTGGTTTAAAATCCAAGGTTTATGCATGATTTAAAAATGTATGAATGAGGAAAATGCACTTGGTTTAAAATCCAAGGTTTTTAGGCGAGAAAAAGGACACTTGGGTTAAAGTCCAAGGTTTTAGCGATAAAAGAAGCCATTGGTTTAAAGTCCAAGGCACTTGGTTTAAAATCCAAGTTCGCGATAAAAAGGCACTTGGGTTAAAATCCAAGGTTTTCACGATAAAAGACGCCGTTGGTTTAAAGTCCAAGGCACTTGGTTTAAAATCCAAGTTTCGCGATAAAAAGAAACGTTTGGTTTAAAGTCCAAAGTTTGAAAATGTTTGATGATGAAATGTTTTGATGCTTGATGATGTTGAAAATGAATTGTGTTGATATTTTTTGAAAGAGGTTTTGACCTCATTTTTGAGAATAAAATGACTAAATATTTTTTGAAGAGGTGTTGACCTCATTTTTGAGAATAAAATGACTAATTATTTGATTGGAATGTTGGGTTACAAAATAAAAAAAAGGTAGCGCTAAAAGAATAATAACGTCGCAATAGGCAAATTAAGCGCGAAGACAATCCGTAATGATATTTTGATCAAAACGGTATCTTTTCCCTCGGAATTAAATATGCTAACGTTTTTGCGGAAAGCGATAAATAAATATGCATGAGATGCGATTTTTTTCATTTATAGTGTACATTTGTTCCTAATTACATTCTAAGGTATTTGCGAGAAAAATAAATATGAGATGAATGCAAGAGTATGCTATGCAATTTAATTTAAATTTACATCAAGTCCTAAACAATACAATCTAGTGTCTTTACAATGCAATAAATAAATAATTAGGCAAAAAATAAAATAAAATAAAAACAGAAGGGGGCGCAAATATCAATTAAAACTGAAAAGGGGGTGCAAAAAGCAACTCTGGGCCCAAGCCCAGCTGGGGGGCGTGGCCCAGAGGGGAGGTGTGTGAAGAAAAATGTAAAATCAGATCAGAGCCGTCTGATTGATCAGACAGCTCTGATTTGATCTTAGTTAAAACAGATTTGAAACGTTAGATGAATATCAGAAGGATGAAGGCGCGCAGGTGCACGATAAGGTTGTGCACCTGCGCGCACAGGATCGCAAAGGGATATAAATATACAAAACCCTAAAAAAAACACAGATCAATCTTCTTTCTTCTTTCTTCCTCACTCACCGCCGGCGATCTCTTTCTCTTCCCCTCGGCCGCTGCCTTCTTCCTCCTCTCAAACTGTTCTTCCTGGATTCAAATCGTGCTTCTCTTCTTCTTTGTTTTCTTCTTCTTCTGTTTCGATTTCGTTTTTGATTAGTTGGTTTGTGGTTTGGATTTGAATCGGTTTTGGATTATGATTTTGGATCGGTTCTGGTTTTTTGTTTACGATTTGGTTTTGTTTATGATGATGATGGTGGATTTGGTTTGGATTTTCTGGGTTTGTTGATATTGATGAACGATGATGAACTGGTTTGATTTCAGTTTCTGTTTGTGATTTTTCGTGTTTGATTTTAATTCTGTGTTCGTGATGTTTGAAGATGATAAACTGGTGATGTGGGTTTGAATCTTTGATTATTTTTCTGGATTTCTATTTATGATTTTGATTCATTTCTGGATTTGATTTTTTTTTGTGATTTTTGATTTGGAAAGAAAGAAGCTGCGGCTGACCTGATGAATTCTCCCCTGGGAACTGTGCAATTAGTACAGTATAAATACTGTGTCAGATGTTTAGGGTTTGCAGATAAAATTTCTCCATTTGGACGAAATTGCCCCTTTGGGCCTGGACAAAAAAACATCTGATCTGGACCTCTTTGAAAAACTGACTAAAAATATAAAAAAAAGAAAACGAAAAATATAAAATAAATAAATAAAAAAACAGTAATATATATATTTATAAAAAATGATAAAACTAATTAAATAAATGATAATAAATAAAATATGAAGAAGTAAGAATAATAATAATAAAAAGAAAGTAAAAAAAGAATCAAATAAATGAGGTATTTTAAAATATCTCTCTGCCGAAATTTCGTCAGAAACGGACAAAGAAAAATCCGTCGTAAAAAGACGCATAAATGCGATTGGTCAAAAAATGGGGTATGACAACTATTGACAGCAAAACCAAGCAAATTCGAAAAATAAACGGATTAAAAGGCTTATTACATGTTGTATCACAACCAATCAGTGTAGGAACCCTCTATGAATGAATAAACGTCGATTTCTTGCCTCTAAAACGCCAAAAAACGCCCTAGATCGCAAAGATTTTGATTGTGTGTTGAAGAGGTTATGAAAGTACAACTTTGTCAGCTAGACCCTATATAGACCAACTTCGGTAGCTGCGTACCGAAATTAAGCGTCTTCAGCACGTAGCTACCGAAACTGGTAATATTTTTAAAAAAATACATGGTTTCGGTATGAAGCTACCAAACCCTTATATATCTATTATAAACCACGCCAACTAGGTAACTTGACATGGTTTCGGTAACCAAATTATATGTGATTTGGTAATGTTTTACCGAAGTCATCAAAGGGTAAATGGGTCAGGCAGGGGGGGCCTGGGAGCAAATAGTCTATTTTCACTATTTTCAAAGTGTTCTTAACCTTGTGGTCTTGGGTTCGAGCCCAACGGTGGGCGCCAAATGTTCTTATCTGTGTTGTTTTATGCATCTCTCCGTGATTTATATGATGCCTTATATATTATAGGCATGTCATAGGAATAGACTATTTTTGGCATCACTATGTTTAAATGATGAAAGCACGTCAAATATCGAAGACTCGAAGAAGATGACCAGAAAAAGCGTTGAGATTGTGAAGTACAGGAGAGTAATGTGTTTGTCGTTTGAAATATACACAGGTACAACTTGTTTTGCAAATTAGAGTATTGAACTTTGAAATTTTCTCTTTTAATAATCAAACAACAAAAGTAAAACCTTTGATATTTATATGAAAAATATTTTAAAAAAAACATGCAATACCGTATTTGTGGATCAGTGTTTGGGTATGAGTCTGATTTTGCCCGAAAACTTTTTTTATATGGATTTTTCATTTTGAAATCTGTAGTCACTCAATGACCCGAATCAACCCACGTTTTTAGATTGGGTTGTGGTTTTGGTCGGGTTGACTAATTTGCCCAACTCATATACACCCCTAACCAGAAATAGAAGAGAATATTCCAGACATATTTTCGAGTAGCCACTCAATTAGACTAGACTGATTAAAGAAGTTGGGATCGATATAATTACTCATTTCACGCCTAATAGGTTTAGCATGATCATACAATCTCAAATGCCATGAAGCAAGGTTTCAACTTCAACACCACATGTAGGATAGAAAACATGTTGAGATAAGTGCCGCTTGTGGCGAATCTCATTTGCTAAAAACGATCTTTGTGCCACACACGAAAGTTGATTTTAATCAATAAATCAAATACACATTCAATTTAATATCATTATCTTTTCTTTTTTGGAAAACCAAAATGATATATATATATATATATATATATATATATATATATATATATATATATATATATATATATATATGTATATATAATACCAACCAAATAGTCCCTTCAACACAAGTTGTGCCTAAGAAGACTTCAAGAGTTTACATATACAATAGTCAGAAAACAAACGATGAAAAGTTACACAATATCTAAACAAGTAAGAGGGCTCGTCCACCAGTTGTGGTAATTGGAGACTAAATTGGAGATTGTTGTCTTCAACCACCAATACGAATAAAGCTTCACCTTGTCCAGCAACTGAGGTAACGACTGTTCTAAGTTTCTGAATAAGCGATGATTTCTTTCATTCCAAATCACCCAAACAAATAAGAAAGTAAACTGAATGAAGCTGAAGAAGAGAACGGCGCGCTCTAAGACCACCATATGAAAAAGTATACTGAATGAAGTGATCAGCCAGATTTTGCGGATCCACCGATGACAAGCCAATCCATGACCTAACTGATGACGAAAGAGAACCAAAAATGCTGCAGGAAATGAATAAGTGTTGAGTAATGATGTCTCGAGTCACCAGATTTGATTTAGTTGGCAACCTATCTCTCAAAAGTCTCCATGCAAAAATAGACACCTTCAGGGGGACCTGTTTGTGCCAAATAAGATCTGTTGCAGTGTCAAGAGGATAAGACAGTTGGGAAGTCAACAACTGATAAGCTCCCTGAACTGAGTAACCTCTGGCAGGATCAAGATGCCAAATCCACATATCTGGGGAATGAGCCAGCAAGATAAAATAAAAAAGTAAAGCCTAACACTCCCCCAACATCTCCTCCTCCCCCGCCCACAACTGCCTCCTCCACTCCCATGCCTCCCCTCCAATGTCCCACCCTGAAGAAAACATCTTTGCCATCGTACTCGACTTGTTCATCACCAAGTCAAATAAACGCCCAAACCGCTCACACAAAGGAGTCCCGCCTATCCAAGGATCAGTCCAGAAAAACGTCTATGTCCCATCCCCCACCCTGCTCAACAAACCCTCCTTGAACCACCCACCACCTACACGCTATCGTGAATCCTCACAATCTCCCTCCACCAAGAATACCCACTCCTCCCCCTTCCCTCACACACCCTCTCTCCACCCCGTACCGAGCAGCCAGCACTCTGAACCATAATCCCTCTCTATCCACCAACATCCTCCAACACCATTTACCTAAAAGCGCAATATTATTAAACTCCCTCAACCGCTTAACCCCCAATCCTCCATTCTCCTTACTCAAACAAATAGTGTTCCAACTAATCCAAGAGGTTTTCCTAGTTTCCTAACTCCCTCCCCCCCCCCCCCAAAAAAAAATTTATTCAAAAGAAAATTAATAGAAGAGATAGTACCTGAGGGAGCTTTGAAGAAGGAAAGAGCATAGACAAGCAAAGAGGTCAACATAGACTTTAGGAGAACTAACCGGCCACCAAACGACAAAAAGCGACTCTTCCACCCTGACAAGCGATTCTGTATACGAGTCAACACCGGTTCCCAAAAACCCAGACGTCTAGGATCACCACCTATCGGAAGACCTAGATAAATAAAAGGCACTTTTCCCACTTTACAACGCAGAGCAGACGCCGCCACACGTAACCAAGAATCAGCGATATTAACCCCAACCAACATACTTTTGTTAAAGTTCACATTTAAACCCGACATCGTCTCAAACAACACCAGGGCAGCCCTCAAAGCGTGAACATTCGCCCAACATTTGGTTCCTAAAAGTAACGTATCATCGGCAAACTGAAGGTGAGAAATAGAAATTGGATTTTGCATTCCAAAGCTATACCCAGAGAAAAAATGATGTTCAACCATAGCTTGCATCAACACATTCAATCCTTCAGCGGCTAATAAAAACAAAAAAGGAGACAGCGGATCCCCTTGTCTTAAACCTCTCTCTAGAGGGAATTCCTCGGTAGGGCTACCATTAACTAAGACCGAGGCCGATGCCGTGCAAATGCATTTTTTCATCCACTTCCTCCGCGATATTGGGAAGGACATTCTCCCCATGACTGCATCTAAATAGCCCCAATCCACCGAGTGATAAGCTTTCTCAAAATCGACCTTAAAAAGAATCAGCTCTTTCTTTGTTCTACGAGCTTCGTCCACCGCCTCGTTTGCTATAAGAATCCCATCAAGAATCTGTCTATAATGCACAAAAGCAATCTAGGACTCAGACACCACACTACCAATCACCAGTCGCAGTCTATTAGCTAAAACTTTCGTCAAAATATTGTACAGACTTCCCACCAGAGAGATGGGCCAAAAATCGTTCAAACGTTGGGGCTATCGACTTTAGGAATAAGAGCTATGAACGTAGAGTTTAAACCCTTCGTCAATTTCCCATTCCGATGGAATTCAGCAATGAATCTCATGATGTCACCTTGCAACTCGGCCAAAAGTCTTTTATAAATCAAAAATTGATCCCATCAGGTCTCGTACTTTTGTAGCTATCGCAATCCCAAATTGCTGACTTAACCTCCTCTAAAGAGAAAGGTTTTATCAGGCTACCCCGTTCCATCATGGTCAGTGTTAAAGTACAGAAATGAGTATTTAAATTATCGTATCCACAGGGACTAGCTTGACATCAATCGTTGTTTCACAATTTCCATTGGTTCTAAGTTTGAGTTTATAATGACTTTCAATTGCATAAGCTATAAATTGTGATTAAGTAAAAGTTTGATTTCAGAGAAAAAGAATCGCCGGGATTAGATTTCATCAATTCAATCATAAGTATTTCCTTGATCATGATACATACATATTTCAACTACCACCCAATATTATCACGTATTGCTCATCATACGTTTCCGTATCCAAATAACGTTGCGATATCTATTGTATTCATTAACCTCCGATGTCTCGGATCATCAATTAATACAATAGCATTAAGATCCAATACTTTAAGTGAATATTAAACCCCCAAATCTATATCTAGAGTTTGATGTTTAATAAGTGATTATCCTAGATCTTGATTCAAAAAGTATATGTCTATATCGTTTCAAATCATAGGATTAAACATATAACACAAGGATAACACTCATATTGAATGATAACTAAAACATATATATAATCATGATTAAGTTAATACAAAGTCATGGATCAATTACATCTAATCCCAACAACAAAAGAAATTAGCCACACATGATCATGGTTAGCTTACAAAGATGAAGAGAAGAAGATGCAATGATCATAGAGCTTGATTTCTCAAGTTGTGATGAATCCACCTTCTTAGAACCCTAAATTCCTGTCTCTATTCCTGTTCTCCTCGCTCTTCCAGTAGCCAATACCCCCAATTCTGTTTCTGAATCCTTTTATATCAGATCTGATTTTTAACTTTCGCCAGGCGAAATACACTCTCGCCAGGCTAGACTAAGTTTCTTCAGCTAAGGGTTTCTTGACATGTGTCCAAATGAGGAACTAACCGCCTTCTCTCGCCACAGCTTCGCCAGGCGACAACTAGCGAGATGCTTCGCCAGATCTCGCTACTTCTCGCCACCAATACCTGCTGCTTCTGTTTTGATGTCGCCATGGCGAGAGATGGCGAGAACTAGCGAGCCTTGAAATTCCAAATGCTTGTTAAAATTGATCAAAATGCATTCCAAGGTTCAAAACCTATCAAATGGTTGGGAATTAGATCAAAATAAATATATACATTAAAGTGGGAATATTTTCAAAGATATCTTTACAAAACCAGTTAAAAAATGCCTTAATTCAATATATAATTTAACTATTTTCTGACACTTATCAACTCTCCCCAACTTAGGACTTTGTTTGTCCTCAAACAAAAGTAAATTCAAAACATATGGACAAGCTAACAATTTACAATCTCAAGAGTAGGTCTGTAATTTAGCAAAATTAAAACACCACTTCCATTAGCATGAGCAAAGTATTGGCAACTCAAGATCAACCTTCAAAATATTCACAGAATTAAAGTATGATCATGAAGGGATTGCTATGCCTAAGCAAGATTCTCATCATCCTTACCAAACAATCAAAAGTTAAGTGCAATCACTAAATCTCGCAAGTGTATCACTCAAAAATGGGTAAGTGTTTTACTCAATCCAAGCAATGTGCATACAACAATTCGATTCAAACATTCATCCATGCAATATCATCAAACATGCTGTCAGTCATGGATCACTTAAGGACTTTATTAAGCTTGTAATGGGGCTGGGCTAAAAATAAATCATTGTTTTTCTTTGAATTCAAAAAGGCCTTAAGGATAAGAGAGCATCAACCTTGTCAATCCAAATCAACTATTCACTCTCCTTCACCCCAACTTTGCTATTCTTTGGTGATATTCTTTTGTTTCGACACTTCTTTTCAAAATTATTTTCTATTTTCTTTCTTCTATTTGCTTTGAACTTGTGTCGATTACTCTCTTTTTTTTTTTTTTTTTTCAATCACCTTTTCAACTTACTTGTCCTTTATTTATTTTTCTTTTTCACCTACCTCTCCCCAACTTGAATATTTTCATAACCCTATTTGAAATACAATTGCTCTCCTATCCTAAGACAAGGGTAGAGTAGTTGTTCTTCATTCATGCGGTTTCAGGGTTTCAAAACAAACAAAATTCAAAATTTTGGCTCAAATGGGGACACAAAGGGTCACACATTCTCACAAGGTAGGTTAATTTGGCCAAGTAGTTATCACTCAAAAAGAAACATGGCCTTGATCATTTCCATGACATCAAACACATCGACAATAGCAGGATTAAGCTAAAATCAAATGAGCATACACAATTGCCGGCTCTCAATTATTTATGTACACAGTGGAAAGTTCACACAACTCACCCGGCTAGGTCGGATTACACAAGCTTTATCATGTTCAACAAAGATAATGAGAATCATCTTAGGACAAGCAACACAATTCATGAACATGTTGAACTCCTAAGCATATTTCAAAAATTTACCACAAGTTGACACAATCTTTACAAAACAAAATTTCATGCTAAGATATTTGATTGATCACAAACCTATCTTTAAGATCTTAAAAGCATGTGCTTGTCATCAAAAAAAAAGTATTCACAATTTTCACAATGGACTAAACTTGAAAACACCATATAACTAATTTATACTACTTTAAAACACAATAAAATTAAACCATACTTATCAAAATAACTACCAACATTCAATTGAAACATAGCTGTTCAACCACAGATGTTCACAAAAGAACTAGAGTACCACACATAACATAATTAGAGCATAATTAAAATACATCAAAATGAAATATCAAAAGTAAATGACTGAAAGCTATTAAAATATCACTCAATGAAGGTGAGCTTTTTAGTCATTTTCTATGTCTGCTCAATCAGACATTTCTTCATACTGCTCATCTTCTCCAACGGAATCAACAAATGCATTTGCCGCCGCCTCATCAATATCATCATCAGCAGCACCAGCTCTATCACCATCAGTACCAGCTTCAACACCAGCTCCCCCTACAAAATTGGGCCTGTCCCCAGGCCAAGCAATGTGAGTCTGAAACATATTAGGTTCATCAAGTGGTTGCTGTAGACTCATCCGATACATCGCTTCATACATGGCGATGTCAGCTCTATGGTTTGCCGCATTTTGATCCCATGTATGATGGAACCAATTTTGAAGCATGGGATCAATAGAGGAAACTCCATGAGGGGCTGCAGGGTGTTCTGGGGCTGTTGTAGTTTCCTCTGGCTTAGGCTTGCAATACCTATTGACATAAACATCATCAATCCTTTCCAATGTCTGATGGTAGTGCTGGGGAACGGGGATTCTTTCATCTTTTATTAGACCCATGATGAGTGCTGGAAAGGCCAACATACACTTAGGCCTAGTGTGGTCAGTAACTCCACTTGAAGCAATAATTTTCATTTCATTTGCAATAACTCTCGCTACATCCACATCTTTACCAGCGTGCACGCAATAAAGAAGCCCCAAAATGTTCATAGGGGCATCCGATAAGTGGCTGCGTGGTAGTATGTTGTGCAAAATGAAAAGAAGTATGAGCTGGGCCTTTGGCTTCATGTCCCCTCTCATTGCTCTCAAAGGAAAACCCGCTGAGTTGAACTTAATGTTACGGTCGGGTACCAAAAGTTTTTTTGTCATGTGATCAACATTCCAGTTACCCTGGGCTAAAATGCGGGCATAAGGGCATAACCCAGCTTCATTCACCACGATTTCAGGGTTTCCCAAATACGCATGGATTGCGTCGCGGTCAAAACGGAGTGGATGACCACGGATCATGGTGGTAAAAGAGAATGGTGCGTCTTCATCAGTAGGAACAGCATTCGCATAGAACTCGCGCACCAAGTCTTCATTGATGGTTTCATGAGGGTTTAGCAGCTTATCCCACCCTCTTTCCTGAACTACTTCTACAAAATCTCGGTACATTCCAGTTGGAAGAATGTCAAATACTTTTTCTGCCCAAATTTTTCTTTTTTGTAATGCCTTGAATCTCTCAAACTGATCGGCACCGATAAATCGGGCGGCATCAAAAACTGCAGTGCTCTTAGATCTAGTGCTTCTGGATGTAGTTGCCTTAGAGGAACCCGCATCGGTCTTTGCTTTCTTGCTACTTAAATTTTTCTTTGGGGCCATTCCTGTAAACACACTCAAATAAGGGTTAAAAACCATTTATCAAGCAGTATGAATCACATATCAGTATAAAATTTGCAGGAAAAAACATGCAAGTAGAGCAGAGGTCGCCTGGCGAGCTCTTGGCGAGACCTGGCGACAGCTCTCTGACTTTGAGTCGCCATGGCGAGAGGAAGCGAGAACCAGCGACAAAACACAGAAACAACGTTGGAAAACAGAGCAAAATTTAACTAAATTGCACTAAACAAATTTCTTCCAAAACTCATCCAAGTTCTTAACTTTCTGACTAAAGACAACTCAAAATGCAAAAAGAAATAAACTTTGGCTTTGTTCCTCATACAAAATATTCTTTTATTTGCATTATTTGACAAAAAGAGAAACAGTTGAAATTTTCAAAAAGAGAAACAAATCCTAAATTTATTTGCTTTGATTCCAATCAGAACATTAACAAAGAAACTTTTCAATTTACATTATGCACCAGAGATAAACACATGAGAAAGTTATTATTCATAAAGAGTCAAGCTACACTTCTTAAATCTCCTTCACACAATTTCACAGATCTGTCAAAATTAAAGAGATTATCAAAGAAAACTTACTTGATGATTGGATGCACCAAAGTGAAAGAAAAATAAGTACGATTCTTGGATGTTCTTTGAATGTAGAGAAGAGGAAAAAGATTTTGAAATTTGTTGAAGTGAATGAAGAGTGTGGGTGAGAGAGGTAGTGAGAGTGAAAAGTTTTTAGGGTTTGGGAAGTGAAAACCGTGTTTTGGAGTGATGGGTAGTTGGTGGGTATTAATTTTTGAATTAAATTTTGGCCAGCTGTCTGCCAAAAAAAAAAACCTGCAGAATTCGCAATTCTCGCCTGGCGAGAGTAAGTGGTCGCCAGGCGAGATACACCAGATTTTTCATTTTTTCTGCAAAATTGTTTGCACACAGCTGGACTAAATTCAATTCTCCATTTCAATTCTCAAAATGTATTTCAAAAACATAAATTACTTACAAAATTGGGTTGCCTCCCAACTAGCGCTTGTTTAACGTCATTAGCTCGACGCCTTTTCTTGTGATTCAAGGATTGGAAAGCGGAATTTTAGTGGTGAGACGATCAAATTCACCACCAAAATACAGCTTTAACCTCATGCCACAACAGTCCAAGGAGGCTAGCTCACCTAGCCAGGCCACAAAGAGGAGCCAGACAAACTGAGATGAAAACGGGATTTCTTCAACTCTTGTATGCCAACCCTTTTGCAGGATTACCGCATGAAGACCCGTATAATCATCTTGTCAAGTTCTATGAGATGGTCGGTTCACTTGGAGCCAGTGAGGCTGAGGAAGAGTCAGTATTCCAAAGAGGGTTTCCGCATTCGTTGATTGGTAAAGCAAAGGAGTGGTACTTAGATCAACCTCCTGCCGTCATGACAAACTGGAACACCCTTGAAGAGAAATTCCTTGAAAGATTCTTTCCGCACCACAAGTTCATGGAAGCCAAAACAACTATTGCTGTGTTCTCGCAAGGTTCAAATGAAACACTCAATGAAGCATGGGAGCGTTAGAAGTCTATGTTACGAAAGTGTCCTAATCACGGGTTTGACGACCTCACTCAAATTCATATATTCCGTAACGGACTTCAGCAACAATCAAAGCTTTTATTAGATGCTACAGCTGGTGGTTCATCGTTGTCTTTAAGTGCTGCAGATGCTACGGCAATAATTGAAAAGATGGCACTTAGTGATCGTCAAGGTGAATACAATAGAAATCCATCACAAAGGAAACCTGGAATTCTTGAACTTGATTCTTCGGATGCTGTGTTAGCTCAGAATAAGCTTCTTACCAATACTGTCGAGGAGCTTTCAAAACAAATGTCCAAGTTGATAAGCATACAAGAAGTTCAAAGTAAAGCCAAGCAAGTTGCATCATGTGAGCTGTGTCATGGAGATCACCCCACTGGCTACTGTCCACCGCCTAATGAAGAAGTGAATTATTTGGGTAATCAGAGTCAACAAAGACAGTCACCATATCAGAATAATTCTGGTTATCAAAGGGGCGGAGGCTCAAATTATAATCAAGGTTATAGACAGGATGCTGGTTCTTCAAACAGGCAAAAACAATATGAGAATTATACGCAGCCACCTCCTCAACAAAACCAAAACTCCAATTTGGAAGAAACCTTGCGCAAGTTCATGGAAATGCAACAACAACAGAATCAACAACAGCAGCAGCAGTTACTGCAGTTTCATCAAGAAAACCAAGTTTACCAAAGAAGTAATGATGCAGTGCTGAGGAACCTTGAAACACAAATTGGCCAGATAGCCAAACAAGTGGCCAACAATAATAATCAAGGAGGATCTTTTGTCGCTAATACAGAACCAAATCCAAAAGAACACTGCAAATCCATCACAAAAAGGAGTGGTAAGGAGATTGGTAAACGGCGCCATTTTGTTAAAGTACAGAAATGAGTATTTAAATTATCGTATCCACAGGGACTAGCTTGACATCAATCGTTGTTTCACAATTTCCATTGGTTCTAAGTTTGAGTTTATAATGACTTTCAATTGCATAAGCTATAAATTGTGATTAAGTAAAAGTTTGATTTCAGAGAAAAAGAATCGCCGGGATTAGATTTCATCAATTCAATCATAAGTATTTCCTTGATCATGATACATACATATTTCAACTACCACCCAATATTATCACGTATTGCTCATCATACGTTTCCGTATCCAGATAACGTTGCGATATCTATTGTATTCATTAACCTCCGATGTCTCGGATCATCAATTAATACAATAGCATTAAGATCCAATACTTTAAGTGAATATTAAACCCCCAAATCTATATCTAGAGTTTGATGTTTAATAAGTGATTATCCTAGATCTTGATTCAAAAAATATATGTCTATATCATTTCAAATCATAGGATTAAACATATAACACAAGGATAACACTCATATTGAATGATAACTAAAACATATATATAATCATGATTAAGTTAATACAAAGTCATGGATCAATTACATCTAATCCCAACAACAAAAGAAATTAGCCACACATGATCATGGTTAGCTTACAAAGATGAAGAGAAGAAGATGCAATGATCATAGAGCTTGATTTCTCAAGTTGTGATGAATCCACTTTCTTAGAACCCTAAATTCCTGTCTCTATTCCTGTTCTCCTCGCTCTTCCAGTAGCCAATACCCCCAATTCTGTTTCTGAATCCTTTTATATCAGATCTGATTTTTAACTTTCGCCAGGCGAAATACACTCTCGCCAGGCTAGACTAAGTTTCTTCAGCTAAGGGTTTCTTGACATGTGTCCAAATGAGGAACTAACCGCCTTCTCTCGCCACAGCTTCGCCAGGCGACAACTAGCGAGATGCTTTGCCAGATCTCGCTACTTCTCGCCACCAATACCTGCTGCTTCTGTTTTGATGTCGCCATGGCGAGAGATGGCGAGAACTAGCGAGCCTTGAAATTCCAAATGCTTGTTAAAATTGATCAAAATGCATTCCAAGGTTCAAAACCTATCAAATGGTTGGGAATTAGATCAAAATAAATATATACATTAAAGTGGGAATATTTTCAAAGATATCTTTACAAAACCAGTTAAAAAATGCCTTAATTCAATATATAATTTAACTATTTTCTGACACTTATCAGTCAGCCATCTAAAATGAAGATTTTCCACCCCAAGCCTATCCACATTTCTCGCCTTGAAGTGGGAAGCCAAGTGCGCTAACACAGCTTGACGGATAGTCTGTACCCCTTCCGTTGCGACTCCATCCACCTGAATAGAAGAAATAGCATTACCCCTCTTCCTACTAGCAATAACCGAGTGAAAGTATTTAGAATTTGCATCCCCCTCCTTAAGCCATAGGGAGCGCGACTGCTGCCAACAAATGCTAGCACTCCTACGAGATAAAAAGTGAATGTCAGACGTTATCTCATGTAGTTCCTCTATCTCGGCCGCTGTCAAAGCATCTTCTTCCCCCCTTGACCTCTAAAGCTTAAAGACGAGCTTTCAAAAAAACGATTCTGCTGGGCAGATTTTGAGAATGGGTCTCATGCCAGTCTTTCAAGGCCAATTTGATCATCTTGAATTTCTCTTTTAAGACAAACCCTCCCCAACCATCAAAATGTAAAGCGGGCCACTTATCTCGCACAAATTGTTGATAACTAGGGATATCTTTCCAACACTTCAACATCCGAGAAGACCGAGGCCCCCAGTTTTCCTCGTTGGCTTCCAGGACCAACGGGTAGTAGTCAGATAAACCCCTCAATTGTGTCACCTGAATACAATTGGGCCAAGTCAAACACCACTCCTCCGAAAGCATGAATCTATCAAGGCGACTCATAGCTAACCCATCACCCTTGTACCAAGTAAACTTATGTCCACTCAAAGGAAGATCAATTAGGACAGCATCATCTATAAATTGGTTAAAAGGAATAAGATCAGAAGAGTTAGGAACATCCTTAGAAGAATGCCGTTCCTCAATGCTTCGAACCGCATTAAAATCACCATAAACACACACCTTCTCCCCGTTCAACACATGTATCATCCCCAAGAGAGAATCCCACAAAGTTTGTTTTGCGTCCAGCGCAAAGGGCGCATAAACATTTACTAGGTAGAATTTCTTGCCAGTCTTCAGAAACCGTCCATGACACCACAACACATGATCCCTACTAGTTGAAGACCAAACCTCAACCTCTGTAGAATCCCACATAGTTAGCAAACCTCCTGCCCCAACAAAAGGACGAAAGGAGAAGGCATGCGGCGAATTCCTTCATTTATTGGTATTGCTCAAGTTTCTTACCATAGCCTTTTTTTCTTAAAAATCAGAAAGTTAAAATAATTTATCTCTCAAAATATATACCTACTTCAAATGCATAATGAACCCTAATTAATTAATTATTTTAAATATATATATATATATATGGGGTTTGCTAACTTAGACCCACCTAAGAACATGAAGGTCTAAGTTAGTAAGGTGCACCTTTTCACTTTGGACATAACTACCCTTCTATTATAACATGTTTGAGTAGTGGTAATTGGTTTTTTTGTCTAAAGTGAAAAGGTGCACCCTGCTAACTTAGACCTTCATGTTTTTAGGTGGGTCTAAGTTAGCAAACCCATATATATATATATATATATATATATATATATATATATATATATATATATATGTTAAAATGCTAAACAGTGCCCCCGGGGCACTAGTTAAGCATATTAAAAAGGAAATTTTGTCTCAGAACTTGTGCATTGAATACCTTGAAAATGTAAAAAGTTATTTTTTCAATATTAATTTTGTCTTTTATTTCTTTTTTTAGTATGCTTAATAAGTGCCCCGAGGGCACTGTTTAGCATGACCCATATATATATATATATTTTTGCATTTGGGCGGTAACAAGTAACAAACCACTAGCCAGTGACAATACTTCGCTTAACATGTTTTGTTAGGGTGAGGTGTGTAACTCAATTGATTTGAGATAACGGTTAAAACTCCAATACAGACTTGAAATTTATTTATTTTCATAAACTCAAAAATAAGTCAAATCCAAACGACCCTATGTTCACAGGTTTGGTTCAATTGTGTTGGAAAATTTCTCTTCCGACCCCATGCAACTCTTTTTTACCCCCCCCAATATTTCAATTTTTCTCCTACAGGAAACTTCGGTTCACAGAAACCGAGTGCAAATTCAGAGGAATTTCGGTTTTTAAAAACCGAAATTTTTTGAAGTTTTTAGAAACCAAAGATTTTTGAAAGGTCAAAATTGAAAATTTAGGGGGTAAAAAAGAAACACGAGCTCGTTGAGAAACCTTCATTGGGTTGGTTAGGTTGAAATAGGTTGGGCCAATTCACTTTTTTAAGTCCAATAACTGGTTTATATATTAGGCTACTAGTATGAAAATTTACGTTTGAATTTTTCTCTTCCCACCTTCCTTGTTTCTATTTTACCCCCAAGTTATCTATTTTTATCCTTGAATAAATATTTCGGAATGCCTTTTTTGAATTTTTTGTTTACTTGGAAAAATTCTTCGGAATGTGTTTTCTGAATTTAAACTAGAAAAACTTCGAAAAACACATTCCAGAGTTTTTTACAAGACTAAAAATGAAAAAATTGGAGTAGAAAAGAAACACAGAGAAACTACAAATGTAGATAACGGTCATATTTAACTTTTAATTTTAATAATTAGTTTACTTTTAAAATATTCGTCGTAAATATTATTTTAAAAATTTCTAAACGCATATTTAAAAAACTTCAAATAGTTTTAATTTTTTTTAATATATTTTAATGCATTTAACCACGGTTCAACAACGCTACCTCTAAAAATTTAGATTTTTAAAGAATTCAAAATATTAATTTTTTTTTTGAAGATTAGGCTTTTCGTAAAATTGGGAAATAGAACTAATTATGAAAATTATGCATTTCGTAAAATTGGGAATTCAGATTAATTACGATATATTTGTCAGTTGAGCTAGGCCGGATTGTGATTCAAATTCGGATATTGTTATCTATGTGTGAATTTATAATAACTTGTCATTTCGTCTATGTAAAATCGTAATATTTACTCAAGTTATTTAGTACATGGAAAAAATGAGAATAAGTGAAATTTTTGAGTGGTGGAAAATAGATGAGGGTGAGAGGGAGATTCCTTTATGTTAAAGTTACTATTGATTATCGGGCTTCTTAGTCCATAAACCTCACAATATATGCCACACATTATATTGTATTCCATTATCCATGCATAGAGAAATATATTAAGATTTTAGTATTATTTCTTGTGTTAATATATTATTCATACGAAATTTTATTGGTAGTTAATAGTGACTAATCTCTATTTAAAAATTTATAGGACACAAAATTGATTCTCTCATTCCAACAGAATTTTCTTCATACAATAGAGCTTGGGATCAAAGTCTTGATTCATTCCAATCCAAAGGTTTCGAGTTGGTCCCAACTTTGTCTCATGCAATATTTTTGATAAAAAGGACCATTCAAATCAGGGCCGGCTCCGACAATTTGGAGGTCCAACACTGCATATTAAAAGTGACCCCTTAATAAAAAACTCATAAAGAATAATACTTTTTAATATTATAAATAATATGAATAATATAAAAAGTAATCATCTTTATAACTAACAAAATATTAAAGGTGGTAAAGCGGGCGATCCGCTCTGTTTAAGTCCGTCAAAAAGCGAGACGGATAGGCATGGCAACGGGGCGGGACGGGGGCGGATTTTGTCCTCCCCAAACCCAAACACATATCCAACGGGGATCGGGTATTTCCGTTTACGCTTCTTTCCACATGAATTATGATTGCATTTTAGTATTTTTTTATTAAAAAAAATTAAAAGTCCAAAACTATTTTGTTTGAACAATATTTTTTTTAAATAAAGAAAAGAAATAGAGAAAATAGTTTGTTTATTATTCAAATTAAAAATAAAAAATAAACATATGAATGTAATTTAAGAAATTGTTTAAAGGTTTGTAATTTAAAAGAGGTAAAATCTAATTTTAATATAAGCGGTACGGGTTCGGGGTGGATATCAATGTCCCCATTCCCCGCCCCAACCCCATCTTTTGAAATCGGAAAAAACTCATACCCGTACTCAAATTCAGTCAACTAGAGGACCAACTTAAACGTTTGATGAAGGTAAAATCTACTTTATTCCTGATGTTTAAAATGTTCTTTGCTTTTAAATAATTAATAGATTACCACAGTCAATTATGATCACTAAATTTAAAATTAAATGAATGAGAAAACTATATCAATCAATGGATTTTTATATTTGTTCTCTATGACCACATCATAAGGTATCAACTTACCCTTTTGAGGAAGTGTTCTCTATGACCACTCCTCATCCTCCACAAGAGATAACCCGCAAATAAGAGAATGTCAACTTCTTCCCAACAAGGATTAATAACTAGTACTAAATTTGGTAGACACTCTTTGATCCACCCATTCATGCAGTTCACAAATACAGTAATAGGCTAGCTAAGGGTTGGTTTGGTTTAGCTAGGATCCTACTAGTTAGTTAAGCTTAATTATGACAAATATGAACAAAAATAATAGACCAATCAATTGAATTAATTATTATTTTTTTGACAAAAATAATAGACCAATCAATTGAATTAATTATTTAAACACCATACAATGGAATTTTGCAATTACTTCTTACGTACCTTTAGTACATGCATACCTTTAGTGTAAGGGATCCTACAACATATTACATACTCCCTGTCTCAAAATATAAGGGAAAATTCTCAAAAAAAATTGATGTATCTAGTTAAAAATTTGGACTAGATACATCAACTTTGTTTGACCACTTTTCCCTTATTCGAGACGGTGGAGTATGCGGTATTGCTAAATGAATCATTCGACCAGTAATTTGTAATTATGTACTACTAATTTTAAAACTTTTTCTAATTTGCTCTAATGTTAACAAGTTTTTGCTTTGCTTGAATGGTTTTCTCACCTACTCGTCTCTTTATCAGGGGAGGTTCGGATGCATGTGCAACATGAGCCATGACATAAGGCCTCCTGAAAATGAGGGCCTCAAAAAAAATATACATGAGATAGTAGTATTAGTAAATTAGAGGTGTAAATTTTTTTACATTGCAATAAAATGTAAGACTCCATAGTCAGGTCAGTTTCTCTACAAAAAAAGCAAAAGAAAAAGAATCTTAGCTATGTGAAAAGTGACAAAAAAAAAAAGGAATAGCGTAAAACAAACAAACATCATATGATTCATTTAAGTAGCTAAAATGTATTTTGTGGTTATTGATTAAAACAGAGGCGTCTTTAGAACAAGGGCCGCATGTGCGACGGCATAAGGCCTCATAATAATAGGGGCCTCTAAACACAATTATAGGGTAGTAGTATTAATAAATGAGAGGTATAAAATAAGGGATTGGATGCTTCCAAATAAGAGATTCTGGAGTCCAAATATTTGAGATTCTCTTTTGTTCTAAAATGATGGATTTATTAATTACAAAATGTCCTAAAAGAGATTTTTCTATTGTGAATAACTTTTTTAGACGCTTTATAACTAATTGTTATAGAGTTTTATCAAATGGAGAGGTGTGTAATGGAGATTGTCCTATTTATCAAACATTTTTATATTAGTAAAAAATGATTTTTTTTAGTGTTATTGATGTTATTTGTAATTTAAATTGATGATAATTCTTTTTATTTTTTTACATTTTTTTTATTAGGGCCTATTTTTTATAATCGCATAGGGTCTCCAAAAAGTTGGAGACGCCCCTGGATTAAAATATTAATATTATTTATGTTAATTACAATGATGGTTATTTTTTTATTTGCAATTTTTTAGGAATTAATTGAGGGGTCACTTTTTAAATTTGCATATAGCCTTTAAAATCTGAGAGACGCCCCTGCTCTTTATCATATATTCTTTGTTCTAATATTTGCAAATCACATTGATGTATTGGATTATTATCATTTAGTGTAGAATAAAAAGAACTTTTAGGATATTTGTTATTATGAGTCTTGTCCTACTCAAATTAATCGTTTGTTAATACTTGATAGTATAAGGATATGTTTCTGTTAGAAATAATATAAAACTATTGATGTAGCTCTATCCTAACAGCTTAAGCTTTTGAGATAATCGGTTATTTGACATGGTATCAGAGCCTCTATGACTAAGTGGTCTAGAGTTCAATCCCCGCTCCCCTCACTTTCTAATTAAAAGTGGAATTTAAGCATATGGTAGGTGGGCCAATGCATTATCCACGCTTAAAGCCCAAATTGGCTCTTGCGTGAGGGGCGTGTTAGAAATAATATAAAACCATTAACGTAGCATTTCTTAACAGCTTAAGCTTTTGGGATTATCGGTTATTTGATATGGTATCAGAGCATATCCTAGATCATTTGTTGTTTGATGTGGAGACCTCCCATATTTGGGCCACCCATTGTTGTTGATCCCACGCACCAAGCCCAATAGTGCTGGGCGTGAGGGGGTGTGTTAGAAGTCTCACATTGACTAGAGATATGACAAATATAGTCTTTATAAAGTAGTGCAAACCTCAACTCTCAAGCTAGCTTTTGTGGTTATTTCTAACAGTTTCCATTGATATTGTTGTACTTCACTTTTTTGTGGATTTTTGGCCTCTATGAAATTCGAAAAACAAAATAACGTCTAATTAGGTATATGAAAAAACATGTTTGCAATTCAACGATAGAATAAACACATCCTGTTAGAAATAAATTGTAAGAGCTAAAGTATAGAGATAGAGAGAATGAGATGTTTGTATTCTACACTTCACTTGTGTATCTTTACCTCATAGATAGAGTCCTATTTATTGGATACAAAGAGGGAAGTGAAAGACCAAAGCTAATTAAGGTCCACTTCATTAGTGGGAGTTATAGGATAAGGAAGAGATTAGGATGGACATCCACTAAGTTATCCACTAAGGACTATTATTCATAACACTCCCCCTTGGATGTCCATCGAGGATGTGCCTCGTTAAAACCTTACTAGAAAAAAACCCAGTGGGAAAAAATTCTAGTTAAAGGAAAAAGAGTACAACATCATTTTACATAATTTATTTATTTCTCCCCCTCAACCATACAAGCATCTTTAAGACGACGACGATCAATCTTTTGTATCATTTGTTCAAAAATTCTACTTGTGAGAGACTTTGTGAAACTATCTGGTATATTTGCATACGAACGAATTTGTTGAATATTTATATTGTCATCCTTCGAAGATAAACCACAATTCTCTTTAGAGATCTCAACCAAACCCGTTTTTGTCTCGCCTCATGTAATGCTAAGAGTTCTGCATGATTTGATGATGTTGCTGTTATAATTTGTTTCACAAATCTTCATGAAATGGTTGTACTTTCACATGTAACCTGCATTATGAGGATTTGACAAATAACCTGCATCTGCATAACTTGTTTATTCTAATTTTAGTACTTTTAAATAAAACAAACTTGTATCTGCATAACCTGTTAAGACTTCATGGAGGAGAAAAATTATACCTTGATAATAAATTGACAGAAAATAAAATATTAGGTAATTGTATAATTAGCAAGGTAAATTAGTGTTCCAATTGCACTTAGACAAGGTACTTCAAGACCAGGTATTGTTGGAACAAAATATGTGTTAATACACACCCTTAAGTTTTGATGATAACAAAGTATTAAATGGACAATTGATGGTACTAATGTTTAAATTAAGTGCAGGAGAATTCAACGTTTAATCAAGAGCACATTTAATTTAAACTATGATGAAACCAATGGAAGTCTGAATATTTAGACTCTGAAAGAGTTCAGATGCTACAAAGTGGTCAGAAGCTATACAAAGTTCAGAAGCTCAAAGTAGATCAAAACGTCTGAAGCTGTTCAGGGACTCAGAGGAGTTCATAAGCTCAAGGATGTTCAGAGGCCTACAAGAGTTCAGAGGCTGTCTGCTAGTCATGAGACATTCAGAGGATGAAGGTGTTCAGAAGCTGAATTGCGAAGGACTATCAGAGGCCAACCTTTCAAAGACCAATCAGACTCCAAGTTATCAAAGGTTCATCAGAAGCAAAGGAATTCCCAGTCATCAGAGGGCTACATCAACTACAACTTATCAAGCCTGATGACTTGTTCTAAGGTCAACTAAATTGCAACGGTCACAAAGGATGTGATCCCTCTCTCTCTAGGAGCTAGTTGTACCTTATAACTGTACTATTGGACAAACAGCAAAGGTGAAGCTTCTCTGCAAAGGAAGACGTGGTTTTACTCAACGGATCTTCAAAGTCTACAGCTGTCCAATTTACTACGGGAATTTCTCCAACGTCTCAATGTCTTTCTCAACTCATATAAATATGCCAAAGAAAGAATTGATGACTAGCGCTCACCATTAGATAAAATCTCTCAGAAGAAAGTGAGAATTTGCATTGTAATAGATAATATCTCTCAAATGAAGTGAGCATAGAAACTAGCTTAGAGCCTCTGAAGTTATTATGTTTGTAATAAGTTTTAAGCTCATAAGCTAGTAGTAAGTCTTCTGCTTAGTGTAGAAGCAAGTAAGTCTTCTGCTTAGTGTAGAAGCAAGAAAGTCTTCTGCTTAGTGTAGAAGCACGTAAGTCTCAATCTTAGTGATTAGAGCAGTAAAGTCTTGAGCCTGAGTGCTTGAGCAAGGAAGCCTCTGATCTTGTGTGATCAGAGCAAGGAAGTCTCTCTGTCTTGTGTGACTTAGAGCAGGAAGTCTCAAGCTTGTGTGCTTGAGCAAGGAAGTCTTTGATCTTGTGTGATCAGAGCAAGGAAGTCTCTATGTCTTGTGTGACTAAGAGCAGGAAGTCTTGAGCTTGTGTGCTTGAGCAAATATTATAATCCGAGTGATTATAGTGAAACTCTCTTGGAAACAAGGGGACTGGAGTACTCTCAATTTGTGAGGGGAACCAGTATAAATTGTTGTGTGTTCTTCTCTCTCTCACTCTCTCATTTACTCCTTCATCATTTATAACGCCATAAGTTAATTGTGTGAATATTCCGCTGTGCTTTAAAGACTCTAAAAAGATCTAAATATCTTGGAAAGTTTTTAAATATCCAAAACACAATTCAACCCCCCCCCCCCCCCCCCCCCCCCCTTCTTGTGTTTTCTCCACGCACCTTCAATTGGTATCAGAGCTCCGGTCCTGTTGGTAAATCACTTAACCGTGAGACAGTCAAGATCCAAAGGAGAAAACGTCCATGGCTCAAAACATGGATGAGTGGAAGCAGAAGCTACATCAACAATTTGCTGATCTTAGCAAGAAATTTGAAGATGAACCGAGGGTAAATGAAGATCTGAGCAAAAATCAAAATCCTTCCACATCAGGGGCTAATCAAACCTCTAGTATTGTTTCTACAGCTACTACTCTTTTCCTCATTAGTGATGATAATGAAAGCATTCAGTGGGCAACAGTAAATGGCTTGTTAGATCAATATGAGGAGTTTAGGATGGAGGAAAATGAGAGCATTGAGAAAATGAACATAAGGTTTCAAGCTATAACAAGCAAGCTTAAAGAGCACAACAACAAACTCAGCAACAAAGAGCTTGTAAGCAAGTTGCTGAGAAGTTTGCCTCTGGATTGGAATGAAATTCCACATACTATAGAGGAAACTGAAGACATCAATTCAATGAGTCCTGAATCATTGATTGATTTACTCAGAGTCCATGAATTGGCTCTGAAGGATATGCAAGAGTTGAACGTTGAAGAAGCAGAAGCAGCAAGGAAAGGAAAGCAAGCATTGGAGCATGAAGATCTTGTTGAAGGACCTGATGAAGAGTATCTTGAAAGGTTTTCAAGAAAAATTCAAAGATGGTACAACTTCAAGAAGAATGGAGGAAGACTAGCTAAAGGAATGACAACATGGGATGTACTAGACAACTTCTCTGAAGATGAGTCTGAAAGAGCTCCAGGAACTGAAGGATCATGTTCTGAAGATGGCTCAGACTCTGAAGACTCAAGTTCTGATGAAAAGTCAAAACCTGAGAGCAAAGAAAGTATCCAGAGATCAATGAATCAGGTATATTCTCGTCTTTCCAAAGCAAAATTGATCAAGCATCTTAATAAGACCTTACTTAAACTCTCTAATAGTCAGCAGAAGTATAAAAAGCTTAAAGCAGACTATGAGAATTTAAGTAAGCAAGCAAATCACTCTGAAGGTCTTGTACAAAAAGATTTTATCAAAACAAAAGATCTTGAGAATGATTATGCTATATGTTACAAACCCTTTGAGCACTCTCTAGCTCTCAAAGAATACTGTAACATAAATGTTGATCAAAATAAAATTGTTTCCATGCTTTGCAACCTTAAGACCAACAATACTAATGGGATTGGATACTCTAGTAGTAAAACACTAGAGGAACCAAGCTCATCAGTTATTGATGGGAAGCTTCTCACTTCCAAATCTTTACACTACATTTGTATCTGATAGCTCTCAGATGAAGCAAATGGAGGATGAATATTTGGCAACTAACAGTCTAGGACCCTCATGTAAGTGGGTACCAAGAGACAAAATTGTTTACTTGATTGCAGGTGAAACTAAGACTCTGAACCTTCCAATCACATGGATGCATGTGACTGTGAATGGAAGAAGAGCAATTGTGCATAGAAGGCACATTCTTGAAGAGTCGGATGGAGAAGAAGATGAAGAGGATGACATAAGGAGCAGGAGGGAGCATGAAGAACTTGAAGCTTGCTTTGAAGATGATAACAACTCAGTGTGGTGGAGTGATTGCTCAGGCTATGACTCTGACTACACCTAATCAAGAAAGCTTCAATGCAAGGTAAGTATGCTTAACTCCTGAATGACATATTCAGAGGAATAACTTTCAAAGGTTTGAAAATGTCTTCTTAGGATACACATTGTTCAGTACTAAAAACCTTGAAAAAATCCTGTCTGAACATACTTTCTTGTGTCCTGAAAAGACTTGTTTTTCAGCCTCTGAAGTTCTTCAGGTTTCAGCATCTGAAGAATCTCAGACTCTGAGAAACGTTTCAACCTCTGATGGTTAAGCCTCTGAATACAAAATGAATTGGAAACGTTTAAGTATTTTTTACTGAAACGTTTTGGCGCTAATTAGACAACACGTACACACGTTCGGATTGGTTTAAAACAGTTAATGATTAGTTCTTTTCTTTTTGATTTATTTTTGTGACTTAATTTGCATTTAATAAAAATCACTTAATCACTTGCATACATTGCATCTTCACAACTTACACTTTTGATTGTCTCAAACTTAAGAAAAACCCTCTTTCTTCAAATTTTAGCAAAACCCTAACTGTAGAAATGATAGCATCCACATCGTCTTCAGATTCTCTGTTTGTGTTTCCAAAGAACTTTCCTATCAATACTATTACTTGCGAAGAATTGTTCTCCACAGATTTGTCTCTAAAGATGGAGGGAAAATCTCTAAATCTGGTTATGGAACAACCAGTCGACTTTGACAGCTTGGAGAAGAATCATTTTGATGTCTTAAAGTTCTTTGTTGAACGTGATGGGAGCCTTAAATACATGGAATTGCTAAATGGTCCCATCTATCCAACGCTTGTAAAGGATTTCTGGATCAGAAGTAAGGTGAAGACAGTTGAAGACTACAACAGGGAGCTGGATGCAAAGGAGAAGGAGAAGTTGGAGAATAAGGACAAGACTCCTCAAGAATTGGGAATGAGGATAGTTGAAGAAACTGAAGTACATTCTGTGGTTTGTGGATTTGAAGTAATTCTTACTGCGTCAAATCTGGCTAAGGTATTATCCATTCCAAATGAAGGTATCCACCATACCTTTAGCCAAAGTGAAGCAAAGAATTCAGAATTTCTAGCAAACATGACCGAGCTGTGCTACGCTAAAGGAAAGAGCTGTGAAAGCAATAAGGTGAGTGATCTGAAGCCTGTTCAAAGAGTTTTAGCCAGAATAGTTCTAGGATCAATATTTCCAAGAGGTGGAAGTACTGATCAACTTTCTTGGGATCATAGGCACTTTGTCTATTTCCTCACAAGAAAATTCAATTTGAATTGGACAAAATACATCTTCAATCACCTCTGCAAGGCTGTAAGCGCTACTCAGAAGCAGTCTAAGTCAAATGTTCATGTCATCTATCCTAGAATCCTGAGTGAGGTATCCTATCAGTGTGGAGTGATAGATGCAATTAAGGCTGCTGGTCATGACAATCTGATTAGGGAAATCAGAGCTTCTACAATCTCTGCTCACACTCTCTCTAACATGTACTTACTAGCAGGAAAAGAAATACAGCCCTCTGATCCATTTGAACCTCTACCTCACTCACATGACTCAATGGTGAAGAGATTTAAGATTGACATACCTTCTGTCTCAAATGGTATTGTCAATACAACTGCTAGAAATTCAAGGAGAGGGGTTTGAGATTGAAGAAGAAGAGCTTAAGAAGAAAAGGAAGAGGATGGTAAAGATAAAGATAGAGAAGAATAAAACTGAAAGGGTAGAAAGCAAAGGAATAGTCAAGTCCAAAGCTAGGTGTTCAACTATGATAGCAGTAGAGAATGAAGTAAGTGAAGATGATGATGAACCATTGTGTGTCAGATTGAAGAAACTCACCAAGGAGTCAAGGAAGAAAACTGCTGACGGCTCAATCAAGGAAAACTCAGGAAACTCATCTATGTCTATACCTGCTAGTGTAAACACTCAAGAAACTCAACCAACACCATCATCAACCCAACCAGAAATAACCAAAAATCCTGCTCATAACCTACTCACCCATTCACCCTCTGAGCAGACTCACAACCTCATTTCAAACACTATCCAAACAAGTCCTGAAGACAATCTCACGATAAAACAAATTGTGTCAGGACATGTTCATTCAGAACCTCCCATATCATAAACAATCTCAACTGAACCACAGCCCTC
This sequence comes from Trifolium subterraneum, assembly GCA_951799995.1. Classification (NCBI taxonomy): domain Eukaryota; kingdom Viridiplantae; phylum Streptophyta; class Magnoliopsida; order Fabales; family Fabaceae; genus Trifolium; species Trifolium subterraneum. The sequence continues at coordinate 11,175,685 of OX637466.1, read as the reverse complement.
GCCTGAATCTAACCAAGCACCACCTGAACAACAAAATATTGAGGAAACTGAACCTCACTCTGATGTTTCAAGACATGCTGAACTTATTGATTCAGAAGCTATCCAACATCCCTCACCATCAAACCATGTTGATGATATGATCCGAGAGCTTCATGTAGATGATTTTCATCTCAAAGCTTTTGATCAACAGCAACAACAACCTCAATCATCACCTCAACACACCTCCTCACCCTCAAACTCTGAATCTCATCCAACCAACTCAACTAACCTTGAAATCTTGAGTGAATGCAATAGTTTGATTAGACAGATACATGGTCTTCCTGAACTAAAACAGTCTGACATATCTTCATCTGAACTTATTACACAATGGGTGAGCTTGGCTGAGGAATTGGTAAAGAAGTTACATAGTCTTCAGGAGGCTGAGGCTGAAGAACTGAGAAGGAGTAACAGGGGAAAGAACACAATGGATGAAGAGGTCATTCAGTTTCAAAAGGACACAGAGAGGAATCAACCTGGATCCTTCTCTGTAAGAACAAGTGATGAGCAAAATCTAATGGAGGAGATAGCATCACTTGAGGAAAGACTGAATGAGCCTATTGAGGACAATCTGGGAGCAAGTCAAGTGCACATTAGAAACCCTCTGTATGAGGCTGAAATTGAAGACCTTAGGGCAGAAACGAAGAGGTATGGAGGGCTGATGGAGGTAGTTAATGCCAAATAGAAGGAGATCACGAGAATTCTAGCTTCTCTTTGTAACCAACCCTAATCAACATCCTAGGATCCCCTTACTTGCTTAAAATGAAAAATCATGATTAATATTTTGCTAGGCACAATGTTAGAATTAAGATCATATCCCTGTATGTTTCTTTGATTTATTTGTGCTAATCTAAAATATTTATTCATTTTTGTTGTATTTTCATCTTAAGCTGTTGATAACTGTTTGTTTTCATCTTAAACCTTCAATTGGCACTCAATTTCTTTTTAAAACAGTTCAGGCTTTAACATTAATTTTTATATGCACAATAAATGGTTAATCTTGAAGATTGGATTTACATAGCAAGAGAGTCAACATAATAAGAACTTCAATTTACAACAAGCCAAAGAAATTTTTATTAAAAATGAGTATTTGTTACATAAAATTCTAAAGAAGATCAACTGATATCCTTAGATGGTGGAATTGGGTGACCCAGCTTGGATGGCACCTCTCTTGGGGAATCTGAGTCAACTGACTCTTCCTTAGGAGAAGATTTTAGTTCATCTAAGATTTGATCATCAGTTTGATCTTCTTCAGGAAAATTTGTTCTCAAATACTCCAACCAATTAGAGTCCCATTCTTCAGACTCTGTATGAGAATCTGCTTGTTCAGACTCTGAAGTAAGCGGAATCTCAGGCTTTGGCTTTGTTCTTCTTGATGTTCCTTCGTTGTGTTTTCTCCTATCTTGACTGACTCTCACTGAAAATACTTTCTTCTTCTCTGAGCGTTTCATTTTTTCTCACAAGAGATCTATCAATAACCTAAGATTATTCTGTGTGAGTAAAATGACTAGGTATCTCTCTCCTTTTATAAGCATAATTCAATGGCCGAGTATTAAATGTGTTCAACCACTCCTGATTTGACGGCATTGAAAGTTGAATTTCTATTAATTGCTTATATTATCTTTTTGATAATGACAAAAGGGGGAGAAAGAATATTGGTAAATCAATTGTTGGAAGAAGTGAAATTACTTGACTTTTTAGGGCCTTGTAGTGCTTCAGAGGCAGAACGTAGGAGAATTGGTCAAAGTTAGTAGCATGAGGTACATGTTGTGTTATGACAATTTGATCTTTGAGGATTTCAAAATATTGTACTAAAGAGCTCTGGACTGTTTTCAAATTTTTGTTCAGACTCTGAGCTATTTTCTTTGAAAAGATTTTTTAAGCTCTGAACTGTTTGAAAATATTTTGAACTCTGAAGCTGTTAATGATAACCATCAGAACCAAGTGTGTATGTAAAAGTCTCTAAGCGCCTCTGATTCTATTTTGTCATTCAATTTAAATATTGATTCATCTTGCATCTGCATTAAGGGCTTAATTTTCAAGGAGAATGCATTTATTAATTGAAGTTTATTATTCATAGTTAGTTCTTGAGTAAGGGTGCAACTTTACTCAAAGATTATCACACTATGGAAAGAAGAAGCTTGCAAACCTTGTTCTTTACATAGTGAAATATGAATAATTTAAGTCATATAATAAAGTAGTTCTGAAACTGATTAAAATTAATTATGGATACAAAATAGGGGGAGCTTACAAACCTAACCCTATGGGTTATCATACTTAGGGGGAGCTTGCAAAACTCAGAAGCCTAATGTCAACATAGCAGATTTTTATCAACAACAATTGTATTTAATACTTGTGTTTGTCATCATCAAAAAGGGGGAGATTGTTGGAACAAAATATGTGTTAATACACACCCTTAAGTTTTGATGATAACAAAGTATTAAATGGACAATTGATGGTACTAATGTTTAAATTAAGTGCAGGAGAATTCAACGTTTAATCAAGAGCACACTTAATTTAAACTCTGATGAAACCAATGGAAGTCTGAATATTTAGACTCTGAAAGAGTTCAGATGCTACAAAGTGGTCAGAAGCTATACAAAGTTCAGAAGCTCAAAGTAGATCAGAACGTCTGAAGCTCTTCAGGGACTCAGAGGAGTTCAGAAGCTCAAGGATGTTCAGAGGCCTACAAAAGTTCAGAGGCTGTCTGCTAGTCATGAGTCATTCTGAGGATGAAGGTGTTCAGAAGCTGAATTGCGAAGGACTATCAGAGGCCAACCTTTCAAAGACCAATCAGACTCCAAGTTATCAAAGGTTCATCAGAAGCAAAGGAATTCCCAGTCATCAGAGGGCTACATCAACTACAACTTATCAAGCCTGATGACTTGTTCTAAGGTCAACTAAATTGCAACGGTCACAAAGGATGTGATCCCTCTCTCTCTAGGAGCTAGTTGTACCTTATAACTGTACTATTGGACAAACAGCAAAGGTGAAGCTTCTCTGCAAAGGAAGACGTGGTTTTACTCAACGGATCTTCAAAGTCTACAGCTGTCCAATTTACTACGGGAATTTCTCCAACGTCTCAATGTCTTTCTCAACTCATAAATATGCCAAAGAAAGAATTGATGACTAGCGCTCACCATTAGATAAAATCTCTCAGAAGAAAGTGAGAATTTGCATTGTAATAGATAATATCTCTCAAATGAAGTGAGCATAGAAACTAACTTAGAGCCTCTGAAGTTATTATGTTTGTAATAAGTTTTAAGCTCATAAGCTAGTAGTAAGTCTTCTGCTTAGTGTAGAAGCAAGTAAGTCTTCTGCTTAGTGTAGAAGCAAGAAAGTCTTCTGCTTAGTGTAGAAGCACGTAAGTCTCAATCTTAGTGATTAGAGCAGTAAAGTCTTGAGCCTGAGTGCTTGAGCAAGGAAGCCTCTGATCTTGTGTGATCAGAGCAAGGAAGTCTCTCTGTCTTGTGTGACTTAGAGCAGGAAGTCTCAAGCTTGTGTGCTTGAGCAAGGAAGTCTTTGATCTTGTGTGATCAGAGCAAGGAAGTCTCTATGTCTTGTGTGACTAAGAGCAGGAAGTCTTGAGCTTGTGTGCTTGAGCAAATATTATAATCCGAGTGATTATAGTGAAACTCTCTTGGAAACAAGGGGACTGGAGTACTCTCAATTTGTGAGGGGAACCAGTATAAATTGTTGTGTGTTCTTCTCTCTCTCACTCTCTCATTTACTCCTTCATCATTTATAACGCCATAAGTTAATTGTGTGAATATTCCGCTGTGCTTTAAAGACTCTGAAAAGATTTAAATATCTTGGAAAGTTTTTAAATATCCAAAACACAATTCAACCCCCCCTTCTTGTGTTTTCTCCACGCACCTTCATGCATTTCTCCATCCTCTTCTTGAGGTATGAAATGATCTTTCTTCACATTTAGTGATGGAACAATCATTGGAGTAGACAATTGATGGGATTTGTCCATATAGAAACGTTTTGTTTTAACTATATATATCAATGAAAAACTTTTATCAATACTCTTAGATAATAGATCAAACGTTAAATATTTGTATTTCATCATTTTTCTTTTTGCAAGAAAATTATTCGTATCTCATCATTTTCACATCATCATGTGTACGGACTGCTGGTCCAATATTCTTCCACTTTACAAAGTGAGTTTAATTATGTAGAATTTATTTTATTTATTTTTCTTTTTCTTTTTCATGATCCTTAATATAATCCTTAATATATTTTGATTAATGATCCTCATTATTTCTTATCATTTGTAGCGCTATACTATATACTATATAAATAAACATCGTCAACGTTGACTTTCTTTCGGTTCCATCATATAATTTTCATTCATGACATAATTCGTCGAGATCTCTTTATTTTCATAACTTTCAGGTACCTGATAAGTTCTTCTGGAACTGAAAAATCAATTATGTCAAATTTTTTTTTTTCATATCCTCACTTGGGTCATCTTTCATTTTAGCTCATTTTCTTATTTGAGGATTTTAATCTTTGGAACCGACTGACCTACCACCCTTCATGATAGTTGATTTCATAAACTTTGCAAATGATTTATCTTTTGAACATATATTTCAAACTATTTTATATTAGGATCAAGATGAGATAGTAATAATAAACTATTATTTCAAGTAATTCATTTGAACTTCTGGTTCACATTTTCAGCTGCTTCTTCTCTCCCCCTAATATTGGGAAAACTAATTCATCATTTGATAATCAGCCTTCTGGCATGTAAACAAGTCTCCAATTTTTAACTCAATATACTTTATAATAGATGGAGATTCATATCAAATATATTTTCCCAATATTCTTTAATAATTCATCTTAGTGCATTCATTATATTGGATCAATTGGAACATACCAACACATCCAAAAATGCTTATATGAAAAGTATTAGGTTATAAACTTAAACTTAATTGCAAATTAAGGGGAGGACTTTCATATAATAACTTATTGGCTTGATGCGAAGCGAAAAATCAACATAAATGATTGCATGTTCCCAAAGTGGAATTTTTGAAGTTATGATTTCGTAAGTATCAATCACACATTTAACTTTAGACGTCTAAAGAAAGGATCTTCGGGTCCATATTTTAAATTATCATATGCTGCAAGATATTCAATATCAATTTTGATTTATATTTGATACTTATCCAATACTTTCTGAAAATGATCTCTTTGTCAAATTAGTTAGGAGAACAATTTCACAAACTTCTGGTTGTGAAATTGACTAACCATTTAGTTGATGCATCAATTAAAATCATAAAATATCTAAATGGTAATTGATGTACTGATTTACAAGTATTACGTTATATACATTCTCAAATTGTGAGAGATTCAATTTTTCAAATTTTCAACGTCCTTTGGGAACTAATAACACAAATTATGGATTGAAGAATCTTTTGGCTCTTCAATACATATCCAATAATATAATAATTATTTTTCGCATCACAATAGATCCGGGATAACCCAACCGGTCTTGCCAAAGACAAACTTAATATAATTTGTAAACTTCAGGTTTACAATAATACATAATTCATTTATTTTAATCCATTTGAAACAATAATGAACAAATATATAAATCAAACTATATTATAAAGCTTTCATTATGTTTTGCTTTACCATAGATTGAGAAAAGAAAAAAAAACTAAACATAAATTTTTTCCAACAAATAAGATTTTCTAAATCATACATATTTTTTTGTTTAGGTGCGTAATCAGGCAACACCAATTGTCAATAAGATATATTTTCAAAGTTTGACATCTTCAAAGTCTATATTATACATAACATCAAAATTATATAAATTTATTTAATAAGAAAATATGCATATCTTCCATGTAATATTTATGAGATAAAAATCTTATGGAATAAGAAAGAATAAAATCATAATCAAATATATTAATTTGTTCATAGAATAAGAAAACAAAGCATATAATAGAAGTTAAAATATTACTTCATAAAATAATTCTTTGATCAAATAATGGAATAAAATAATTTTTTTATCAAAACTAATTTAACATCTCATCTATAAGTTCATAGTAATGAAATTTCATGACCTTGGCATGTATTATATCAACGGTAAATCAATTAACATAATCATAACATTAATTATACAAAATAAATAGTATGCGTCATTCACTTCTGGGAATGACGTTCAAATAACCACTTTTTGTTAAATTATAAATATGACTAATCTTCCAAAAAATTGTTGAAGATGTTTTTCTCAATTTTGCTACTCCAAAAGCATATTCGTTCGAGTAGTGTAGAAATACACATATACATTTATTTATTTTTTCTTTCAAATCAATAGATCTTATTGTCATGGTATAAATGTAGTTCTTCAAGAAGTATATAACCAATCTAATTAGTTATTTTTACGATCATTCTGGGACATATCATTACCGAATTTTTAAGTTCTTCAAGAACTATGCAATATATTTTAATTAACAATAAAATCAATTCTCTAATTAATCTTTAGGGATTAACCCTTTTGAATTCTTCTGAAATTCACATAGAATAATGTTGAGTTATTAAGAAACTACCCTTTTGAATTCTTCAGGAATTCACAGAGAATAATATGAGTCTTAAATATCATCCAAATCCAAATATGATCTGAAAAACTACCACCCAACTTACTGCAAGGTTGATCCAAAATAAGGGTGGTTTACATTATAAATTCCTTCCGCTGACAATAATGTATGTGAAAGTATCAAATCATAAATGATCTCCAAAATAAATAAAAATAGCTTCTTAATCTAAAGTATAATTATATATAGTCCTTATTAATTAAGGAGCACACAAAATTTTATCGAATAAAAAGTATATACATATGTAACTAACACAACAAAGGTACAAACTAAAAAAAATTAGATAATAATCACTATGTCTTTTCGGTTTAAATTAGATAATAATCAAACCGAAAAATAAATAAATAGGCTTACCAAAATTCAAACCATTAGTATTCACCAAAAGTAATATTAATGAATACTAGATTATCTTTTGGATCAATTCCAAACAAACAAACAATTAGTCCAAGAATGCATATAGGCATCAAGTAGAAAATTTGGTGTAGTTGAAAATAGATATTACAAGGACTGTATATATACTAAAACTAGCATAATGCAGTGTTTCGTCTTTCATATTAGTCCAAGAGATTATTTCACAAACAAGCATACAACATTATAAGTATTATCAAGAACACGGATGAACTAACATTACCTCAGGATATATGGAGCTTCGTGCTGATAACGTGTTAGAAATAAATTGTAAGAGCTAAAGTATAGAGATAGAGAGAATGAGATGTTTGTATTCTACATTTCACTTGTGTATCTTTACATCATAGATAGAGTCCTATTTATAGGATACAAAGAGGGAAGTGAAAGACCAAAGCTAATTAAGGTCCACTTCATTATTAGGAGTTATAGAACAAGGAAGAGATTAGGATGGACATCCACTAAATTATCCACTAAGGACTATTATTCATAACATATCCTTAATATATGTTTGTTTTTTACGCGGTGGAAATCTACTCAATGCACGTTCATCTTGATATGCCACAATTTGTGGCTTTTATGTTTTCACGGTAGAATCTCATAGGAACAGGAGAATAAATGCTCCAACTTATATTTTACTAAATATTCATTAAAATATATATTTAGTCTCTATAAAATTATTAAATTTTGTTCCATGAACTTGACTTAATTAGTAGAACATTGTATTATATATGTAGGGGGCTGGAGTTCGAATCCCGATCATTCCACTTATCCAACTTAAAAATGAAATTTCTAGTCACTATAATTGACAAAAAAGAAAAAATTAAATGTTGTTTTTAGTCTTATAAAAAAAGGACATATTTTGGTACTATGAAATGTACACGGTTTTTGTTTTATTGTTAAATCAATGCGTATTTTATAATGATTATTTCGTAGATATGTTTAGAACATTATAAAAGTTTCTAAACAAAATAATTTAAAATTTGATTTCTATGTCAAGATTTTCGTTACTTTATTTTTATATTTTAAAATTTTAATAATTGTAATTAATTCTTCTAAATTTAAAAAATTCTGAAATTTAATAAATATATTTATTATAGTTTTGTAAAAATTTATAAATTTGAGGATAATTAAAATATTTTTCAAATTTTAAAATTTCGTATGAAGTAAACCTACGTACATAAACATTTTGTAGGAAATAAACTATGTCATTTTTTTTATCGAAACTAAAACCAAAATTTTATTATTTTATAAAAACTAAAAATACATTTAACACTTAAAACCATCAAATATATTGGTGTTGATTTAACAAAAATTTCTAGTTTGCTGATGACACATTACTATTAGGAACCACAAATTGGCAAAGTCTGTGCGCTGCGGGCTGCTCTTGTGCTGTTTGAGATGATGTCAGATCTGAAGGTGAACTTTAATAAGAGTATGTTAGTCGGGGTCATTATCTTTGAGACTTGGTTGCAAGCGGCGACGACTGCTATGCATTGTAAAGTGGGAAAAATCCTCTTTCCTTTACTTGGGCATTCCTATTGGTGGCGATCCGAGATGTTTGCGTTTTTGGGAGCTGGTGTTGACTCCTATTCAGAATAGGTTATCGGGATGGAAGAGTCGCTTCCTTTCTTTTGATGGTCGTCTGATTCTCCTAAAGTCTGTTCTGACCTATTTGCCTGTCTATGCTCTTTCTTTCTTCAAAGCTCCCTCAGGTACTATCTCTTCTATTGATTCTACTTTGAGTAAAAAAATTGGGGTGGGAGTGAGGATTCTAGGAAAAAATCTTGGATTAGCTGGAAAACTATTTGCTTACATAGGCAGTATGGAGGAGTTGGGGTTAGGCAGTTTTAATCTAGCACTCTTTGGTAAATGGTTTGGAGGATGCTAGTGGATAGAGAGGACTTGTGGTTCAGGGTGTTGACAGTCCGCTGCGGGAAGGCATTTGCGAGAGGGGGGAGAAGTGGGTCTTCTTGGTGGAGGATGATATCGAGGATTTGGGATGACGTAGGGGGCAGGTGGTTTGGGGAGAGTATTTTGAGAAAGGTGGGGGACAGCGTGGAGACTTTTTTCTGAACTGATACTTGGTTTGATAGGACTCCCTTGTGCGAGAGGTTTCAGAGCCTCTTTGATTTGGCGGTAAACAAATCAAGTACGGTGGACGAATGTTTCTCTTTAGGTTGGGGGGAAGGAGAAGGGGCGTGAGTTTGATAGAGACAGTTGTGGGCGTGGAAGGAGGGGATGTTAAGGGAGTGTCAAGCTTTACTACATAACTTTGTTTTGCAAGATCAGTCTTCAGATATGTGGCTCTGGCGGCCTGACCCTGTCCAAGGGTATTCAGTCTGGGGGCTTATCATATTCTGAAATCTCACCAGCCCATTCATATGGTTGACGCTGCAGACCTTCTTTAGCACAAATAAGTCCCCCTAAAGGTGTTTATTTTTGCTTGGAGATTGCTACGGGACAGGTTGCCAACTAAAGATAATCTGGTAGGTTGAGGCATAATTACTCCAGAAGCTCAGTCTTGTGTGGCGAGATGCGGGGCCTTGGAATCAGCTCAACACTTATTCATTTCCTGCAGCACCTTTGACCCTCTTTGGTTATCGGTTAGGTCGTGGCTTGGTGTGTCATCAGTGGATCCTCCAGACTTGTGGATCATTTTAGTTGGTTTACTTTCTCAGCAGGTGGTACCCGAGCACGTCGCTCTTTCTTGCTGCTTATTTGGCTCCTTTATGTATGGACAATTTGGAACGAAAGAAATAGCAAGTTGTTCAGAAACTCCAAATAATATGTGTCACAGTTGTTGGACAATGTTAAAGTTCATTCTTACCGGTGGTTGAAGGCTTCAAACCCTACTTTAGTTTCTACCATTGTTAGTGGTCGAGCCATTTTACTTGTTTGAGCATGATATAATTTTGTTTTCAGGATTGTCCTCTGATGATGTATTTGTATATTCTTGTAGTCTTTTTTAGTACATTTTGTGCTGAAAAAACTATTCTTGAGTCATTAATATATCTCATTGTTAACAAAATATTAATATGTAAAATTGAAGTCATTGAATGAGAAGATTCAAAAGTAGTTGATGTTAGGACACGAGTACTGAAAACGTTGCTGTAAAGGTATGATAGTGGACTCACAGTCTACTTGGACACCAATGAAAATTTGAGCTAAGAAACAAACTTCACATGGCACGCATATTATAAGTACAACCTGCGTTACACATCACTATCAACTCATTTGCACAGAATCTTCATTTACCTCTCAACTCAATACACAGAAACTACCACTCATCTTTTTCAACTTTCAACCTCAACTTTACCAAATTTTCATTTAATGTTAGGACACACATAATGAATCACTATAGAGACTTTTTAGAATTGATTTTAAGATATTTAAGCATGTGTTTAACTGGATTTTACGTTGTTACAATGTCCTGCTGTAATAGATCTCGATATTTGATTTTAAAATGGCTGTCAAAATTATTTTAGTGTGTAAAACTATATATACAATTTGAACCGTTCAATCTCAAATAAATAGCAGAGATTCGTTTTAGTGAAAATTTACATTAAATATTTATAGCAGGTAATTCGTAATCATTTGAAATAACATTTGGACTTTGGAGGCAATTTATCACATCTCCGTGCAATATGCTACCATGAAAAATATGAAGTTGTAGACACATGTTAAGTATTTCAAGTAGAATTGATTTCGACTTCAGAGGTGTGATTCAAAAGTTATGCTTTTAGATTTAAATTTTTGTTTAATTCATTTTTTTTAGGCATTAGTGACCATCCGATCATGATTTGAACATAATATTTTTGGAACATGACATACATAATATTTTTTTTTTATGAAAAATAATTACACATTAACAAAAGGTAAACGTGCAACAAGTTGTGCCGCTAATCCTTTTTGAATAGCAAAATTCAATCTTTAAAAAACTACATCCCTAGACCTAGGCGTCACGACATTACAATGCATAACGAACTCATTTTATATAAATATATTCAAACATCAATTACTTTGCATTAACATTTTCTTTTACTAAAATCAATTTTTACAAAGTTCAATTAATTGAAAGTATCAAGAAGGCACTTAATGACCAATGAGTCCACCAATTCCCATTTTACTTTCCAAAAAGTAGTATTCTTGCCTTGGCCTTCAAGGAATATCTACTTATACACACATGTTAAATTGTCATCTCAACTATCTACTTTCAACAAAGAAAACCATTTCCCTCCATATATGGCTACTAACATTTTAACCATGACAAACCATAATTTTGAGCTTGATTGCAAGAAAATTCATGACTCTCTAGGTGGTTTGAGCCAACTAATTCCATCTCTTGCTTCCTTAACCCTCCTTGAAAGACAACAACTAAGGGAAACTTATAAGGCAGTGTATGGTGAAGACTTGATAAGTCAACTACAAAGATATGATGAAGATGACTTTTCATCTATGAAATTTTCTATGTTGTCTTTATGGATGCTTTGTCCACATGATAGAGATGCTTTTGTTGCTAGAGAAGCTCTTCAACAAGATGAAACCAATTTCAAGGCTCTTGTTGAAATTTTTGTAGGTAGGAAATCAAGTCATGTTGTTCTTATCTCACAAGCCTATCAAAAAATGTTTAGAAGAGTGTTTGACCAAGATATTATGAATTTAGACCCTCCACATCCATTTCAAAAGGTAAGGTTATTTTTTGTAAACAAATGTTAGTATTTTTTTTTTTTTCACCACCAGTATCTGGTCCACTGGATTACTTAATCTGGTCCGGGGATCAATTATTTCATCAAGTGGTTTCAGTATTACATAAATATTTTTTTTCTTTATCAGGGTTTGAACTCCGACTTTTAACTTAAACCAGTTGAGGATGTTGGCAAACACTCAATTGCTTTATTGAAAATTTTCATTTATTTTTGTAAATTTAAATTAAGAAAATGAGGTTTGGTTTTGAATATGTAGATTCTTATGGCATTGTCAGCATCACATAAAGCTCATCAAGTAGATATTAGCCTTCATATATCTAAGTGTGATGCAAGGAGATTATATGAAACTGGAGAGGGAAGCTTAGGAGCTACAGATGAAGCTGTTGTACTAGAAACTTTAAGCAAGAGGAGTATTCAACAATTGAAACTAACATTTTTGAGTTATAAACACATTTATGGTCATGACTACACAAAGGTACTAAATAATTATACTATGCTATTTAATCTATTTTTATTACTTCCATTGATTTGAAACTTTTATTATATGTCTACAATTAATTTTGTGTTTTAGTCTATCAAAAGGGGAAACTATGGACAATTTGGTAAAGCTCTAATGGTGGTTGTGAAATGTATTTGCAATCAAGCACATTATTATGCTAAGGTAAACAACTTTTTAAACTTTGTTCTTCCACAAAATTTAATTTTTATCATAATTTTTTTTCTATTCTTAACTATTAACTAGTCGTAAAAAATTACAAAAATTGTGTGTTTTAGTCTTCGGAAGAGACTACTACTGAGGGACTAAAAACACACTAATTACATATATAAAAAACAGAAATTGTCAATTTTAGTCGGATCAAAAACATATTTAAACCGGTCGATTATTATAAATGAATTTATAATTTGAGTTAATAATGGCAGGAACTCTATACATGCATCAAAAGGGAAAAAAGAGACATGGGAACTTTGGCAAGAACATTGGTAAGCAGGGCAGATATAGACATGGATGAGATTAGAAAGGTTTTCAAGGAAAAGTATGAGAAAGAACTTGGTGATGTTATATGTGAAAGTATTCCATGTGGGGACTATAGAGACTTTCTTGTTGCCTTGGCTACAAGATCTTCTACCCCTTCTAACATCTATAACAATTAGCAATAGTAATTGTTGAGAACAATGTAATTTTTAAAATTAGAGGGTGAATTTATTATTAATTAAAGTGGTTCTATGCTATTTTATGTTTGTCTTTGAGACGGTTTGAACTTTATCTATTGAGATTGTAAAGTCAATCACTTACCGTTGAGCTGACATCTTATAGACGGTCGATTAATGTAATTTAGATTAGTTTTTTTTAGTTTGTTTTGTGAGTTGAAAATTTTATTTAGCTTAATTAGTTGTATATGTAATTGACAATATTAAATAATGATGTCTCTTTTTAAGAAGCAAAGCAAATCTTTAAAGTACCTTATGTGCAAACCATTTTGCAACTTTTGCTTTTATATCTTTTTGGCTTTTTTTTTTATTCAGCTATTATATATAGAGTTGAGTCAGAAACATAGGTGATGTTTGGTTATTTTGGGTCTACTTGTCATTGTCAATGTCTTGGCAAAAGATGAGTTGATAAGTAAATAAATAATGTCTACTTGACAATGTTGTTTTCAGTTTAACTTATTTAACGGAGCTAATTTTGGTATTATGGTATGGGTAGATATGCTAAAATTATAGTAATTCACCGCAAATTTTTTACAAGTTACAAAATATAATTTTTTGCAAAATTACGGTGGATCACCGTGATTCTACCGTAATATTAGATATAGACTAAGAAGTTCTGAGTAAAAAAATAAAATAAGAAATTAATTAGTGGGATCTCGTTTTTCATGTATGTTTCTTCTCTCATACGACATATTTCTTTCCACTTGTTATGATGTTTACATGTGGGTAACCTATTAAATATGATAAAGTATTGACCTAGTATTTGTTGTGTCTGATGTACCATATAGCCAACATTTTTACTTTTGTCATCCTACAGATTCTGAGGTGCGCCCTAGGAAATTATCAAAATAATTTTGTCCGCTACTTAAGTGGGTTCTACGTATGAGGGTTTTTTTTTCAAACATATCATTAAGTAACGGATGTTATAAAAATGATATTTTTGAAATGTTAGGGGGTGTTTTTTCCCTCAAATTTCACGTTTTTATAGTGTCCGCTTCTTAAGTAGAGGATTTTGTCCGCTACTTACGTAGAGGAGTTGTGAAAATTTGGGTAGGGTGTTTTTTCCTCAAAATTTCACATTTTTATAACGTCCGCTACCTAAGTAGCGGAAGAATAAAATGAGAAATGCGTAGGCGCGCGAGTAACCGGTTGGGTGGCAAAAATAATTCTCTATAGCCAAAAGAAACCATAAATTAGATAGAAGAATTTGCCCCATCCATGAATAAATATTTCATCGTAGCTTCAACTAAGACATTGAGCTTAAGTGGTTAACGAGTCCCCCTCTAAGACGAATCATTCGAGAAAATCCAAATTTGATTCCAATTAAGAACACTTTACTTACCTTGCGGTTGAACTCTAAATTACCTAGACCCCATTTCCTTAAAAATAGAGGATTAATACAAAATTATATAATGTATGTGTGTGTGTATATATATATATATATATATATATATATATATATATTTCAATGTCACCTCATTATCTCATTATAAGTACATCATTCTTTCTATACCCAGATAGGAGCATAAACTGAAATGTTCTGGAGCTACAAAATAATTCAATTTTGTCATGCATTCTAGTTAAAATTTTATAAAACTAGGTAAGAAACCTACTGAATATAGCATATATATAAGAAGGTAAAATTTGAAATTAGTATAAAAATATTTAATTAGTACTTGTAAAATATAAAATTTTAATAAGCATAAGAAGGTTAAATATTTAAAATATAAAATTATTTAGGGTGCGTTTGATCTGCTAAAAAACAGGGGGCTGGACTGGACAACTTTTTTTTATACCCTATTTGATTCAGAAATTGTTTATGGGGCTGGACAAATAGATAGTAAGGGACTGGAGAAATACAAGAATTTTTGTCTCCCACTAAACCACAACACAACTTTTTGTCCACATTACAGCTATAAAAAAATACGAAAATACCCATTTTATTATCGAATATAAAAAATATTATCTCTCTCCAATGCAGTTTAGGTTGTATTATCTAGTTTTGTCCTATATTATACTGTTATGTTCTGTTCAGTGCCTACTGTTTTGCAAATTAAACGTACCCTTAAAGTAAAAAGGTAATATTTGAAATTAGTATTATAAAAGTAAATTTTAAAAAGCTAAAAAAAAATTGTAATTATTTTCTCCCTAATTGCAACTGTTGATATTGTTAGATTGAACATTTTTATCCGAGTTCGAACACGAAATCTTCCAATTATGTGTGCATGTAAGTTTTCATAATGCTAACCACTTCTGCTGCAAAACAAGGGATAAAATATTTCTAGAGAGGATCTCACTCCCTTGATTCTTAATCATTTCAGAGAAAGCAAATTAATCTGATAGATATGCAGCAAGCGATTACGGGCCACCTTCACACACTTTTTCCTTATGACTATTCTTAGTTAGAATTATAATGCTAGTAATAAAAGTTTTGGGTTTCTAATGAGAGACGTGAAGAGTAGGGCTGGAAATGAGTCGAGTCGAACTCGTTTAAGCTCGACTCGACTCATTTATTTAACGAGCTTAATTTTCATGTCTTTACCAAGTTCAACTAGTTAATTATCGAATCGAGTCTTAAAACTATTTTCGAGTTGGTTCGATTCATTGTCAGTCGTAGTATAAACTTACTATATATGAAATAGTGGTTTGACACTTAGATCAATCATGCTATAACCAATGTTTTCATTTTCATACCCTAAATATTTCCGGTTACACTCAAATTTAATTAAAATTTAATGATGATACCAAAATTGACCTTATATATATTTCTATAAACCATTTTTCATCTCTTACACTACATCATAGATTTCGATTTCTAATTACGTAAACCGTGTTTTTACCTAGGATGCGTAAATTGAGTTCACACAACGTAAGTAAAATGAGTTTATGTAGGATCAGTAAACTCAATATATGTATGCAACATAAATTGAGTTTGCAATGTGTTCGCAATTTCAATAACATGCAACTACAAAATTAGAAGACCCTTCACTAGAAAATTGGTTGAATCGTGTTTAGTGACGATGGACCAATAGGGAAAAAATTAATCCTTGAAAGTGTTTCAATGCACGCACACGAATGGCGGGAATGGTAGGTTTGATGCTACATATTGAAATCCTTAGTAAAGACAGAGAAAACATAGCAAAATAAATGACTTAGTTAACTTAATCATATATATATATTTGATACTACCACAAACTTTCTTAATTTGAATAATTTAGTTAACCTAGTATTAACTTTGCTAACTAGCATTAAATCTTCAAGCAAACCAGTACCAAAAACAATGGCTACAATTATCAGTGTGCTACAAATCCCAAGATTGTTTATCATAAAGCTCATTGACAAAGCTTCTCCAATTCACTTTCTACATTCGAGCATCAAAATATGATACGGACCGGGAGCCTGACCTGCAGCTTTCCAATCATCTCAATGAGAATACGAGTAAGCAACCCACTTGTCATCGCTAATCGGCAACAAAGTACCACCCTTTTCAATTTCAATATTTGTTTTTGTTGAGTAAACAATGACCTTTTTTGGGCGCGATGGAGAACTTACTGCATTTGAAGACATGATACTTCTCTGAAAATCAAAGTTGTTGCTGTCAGAGACTGAAGGAACAGCCTTGGTCTTTGATCCTACAGAAACTCCAGAGCAGCCATTCGTATTTTCAGGTGACAATTTTTTCTCCACTGTAACAAAATCAGAATATTTAATCACAGTATCATGTGTTCTTCTAAGATCTATCTTTATATCTTTCAAATTTGATAGTGTTAGCAGAGACGTCGATATATCAATGCAATGCAAACTAAATGTTGTAATTACACCACTTTTTCACCTGAGACTAATGCCGTATTGCCATTCACAGTTTCAAAATAGTACATAACTTCCTAATATATAGAAGGTAAGGCACAAGATGCAAAAATATACAGTGTATATATATTATTCATCAGATTTTATACAACAGGGTAGAAATGATAAGGGCTTTGATGACTCACCTTTATCTTGCTCGGCAGGATTCTGGATGACTAACCCAGAGCTTACAGATGATTCACCATTAGATTGGTGTTGCAGACCGGTTGTGACTTTTTCCTTTGAGCAATCAGGAGATTGTCCACCAAGAGCTGACAAAAAGAAGTAATAGTCACTATTTTGTCTAGTACATAGAAAGAGCACAGTCTCTTACATCTTAATACAATGATCCGACAACGATAATGGTGATGGTATAAATTTTAGATAGCTCAATAGTTGTCTAATATTTTCTTAATAGCATCTCTTCTATTGAAAATGGAATAAATTGTCACTAGAGTCTAATTCAGAGCCACTGGCAAGAGAGACTTGGAAATTTGTAGGAGATAAAGAAAGTAAAGTGCAAAGAAGAAAAATGCATAGTATAATTTTGTAGGTTATGCATATTTTAACAATCATACATGAACTATAAAACACTTCTAATTGGTCAATACCAAAGCCTACATGGTCATGTTTAGTTATTTTTTTCAGTTAACTTAAAGCATAAATGTCGAAAAATAAAACTCCTATACAGATATAAGCTACATCATACTTGGTTTTACATTGTTTTGTTGTTATCAAACAAGTCTTCTTTAATCAAGAGTTTAGAAGCTCAAAAATGTGCCTTGCCAAACGGATCCTAAAAATAATATCGAAAGCTAAATGCATGTTGAGATACAAATAAAATCCTTTAAAATTTCAAGAAATTCATGCCCAGAGGGCAGGGAATCAGATTTAAGATTATCCATTTTTATGGGCATATGTCAGAAGAATGGAACACTATGACACTAATATTATAAAAATACCTTTGCGTTCTTTCAAAGTTGTATAAGCAACTTTGGCTGCACTCATCTCCGCCTGCTTCTTGGATTTAGATTCTGGTCCGGTAAATATCTCGCCTTCTATCTCCACTTGTGAACTAAATATAGGCTTGTGAGCCTCGCCAGATTTATTGGTACTATAAACAGGCAACTGCAATCCTTCCTTTTGAACTAATTCTTGCAAAAGATTCTTGTAAACCACAATTTGATCCTGAAATACAGACAATCGTATGGATGTAAATAGGAACAAACAAAAGAATTAAGTGATAGAATAAGAAAGTTATCTAATTGGCCAAAAATGATTAAGACTAGCCTCTTGAATTCCACTTGGTGATAATGATGTCAAAGCAGTTTCAGCTGCTGCATGTTCAGCTTCCTTCAATGTAGAATAGAACTTAGGACTCTCAAAGGTTTGTCCATCAATTGTAACTTTGCACTTGAAACGCATGGCGTGGGGTGGACCCTCCCACTCAGGAGAATACTCTGGAAGCTTTAAGTTTCTCTTTTGAGCATAGATTTGCAGTTGAGTCTTGTACAAATGTATCATACCTATAATAAAGTTGAATGTCAAAAAGTCATAACTCATAAGCAATACTATGATTAATCATAAACAAAAGAATATTAAACAATCATAGTGAAAGGATAGATAACATTAAAGACCAAATATGTTGTTATGTTGATATTATCAACTTCCTCTTTCTCAGTTTCTCTTATTATGGCTTGGGCTTGGCTGATCTACGTATACAACCCAACCTAAAGAATTAAGGAAGGACCGTTGTTTCTTATTGCATTATAAATTCCACAGATCAACATTGCCTGATAGGACTCGATCTCGATTACGACTGAACATTGATCAAATAGGACAGATATAGAGCAGAATAGCAACAACTTTTATATTGATAACTCTATAGAATCAAGTGATTATATGGCTGAATTACAAAGATTGAATGATAAAAATGCAATAAAAGTAAAGATAGGCTAGGTAGTTCGAGACACCTAGAATCTCCCAAGTAGAGTGACTACTAAAATCAATGCCTAATTCTATTCCCAAACAAATGCTGAATATATAGTACTAAGATCCCCTTGCTCTCTCTTCTATGCCACCTGTCCTACTCATGCCTTTCCCACTAAGTTAGTTACAGCACTAGTGAGAATACTTCTCTGCTGCATATAAGGACAAGTCTCCAGTCTCTCTCTTCCACATGTCCTCTCACACACTCGCATGTAGATGCTGAGGGGACCACAGAGTTTGTTACACTAGTAGTGGAATTACCACCTCCACTCTTCTTATTTTGTCTCCTAGTAGTGGTATTATCCTCACTGATGAATTTAATACCACTGTTTTCACATTGGCTAAATGAAACAACCCCTCTAGGTAGCAAACACTAAGATGCCAAGCAAACACTAAGTATGCTGCTGGAAAATCCCAATTGAAATTTGTACATAACAATGGCATGTCCTATACTCCTTTCTAACAATTCATACACCACAATAAAATCAGAAGATATTGTAGTTGCAAGAACTAGAGTTTCAAAGATGATATAATCCCTTTCTATCTCAAGAATTTGTAGATGTGGATCAACAATAGTATTGACCAAGTTAAAGTTTCCCGTTGTTGCATACCCCCAGAATTTAGAATCTTTATTCATTTTCAATTCAAATGCACTTGAGCATAAATGTTGCAGCTTAACCATATTGCCTTCCATGAAAAAATGGTTTTGAATAATTGATACCTCAATTAAAGACATACATGGCTGTTTAGAAAAACTGATGATGAACATGGCATGAACAACTTGCAAGAAGTCAGGGGATTTAGGCACAAATTTGTCCTTCCAAATTATGATTGAAGCTAATGACCTTGGTACCCCCTTTGAAACATTCGATGGGTCAAGTGTTGTTACTCCTGTAATACCTACCAGCAAAAGAAAGGCATATGCTCCATGTATAGGCTTTTCCAGTAACATATGGAAACAACTTTCTATATCCTTCATTGTATGAACATATAAGTGTACTGCTATTGTTTCTTCTTTCATATTCCTTCCATTCAAAACAAGACTTTGAATGAATTCAAGTAAGTTATCAAAGAAAAATTGTTCATTGAACATAATTTCAACCTCCTCTGTGTACCCTCTTACTAGATCATCATATACTTGGATAGTGAACATAACCATGTATTCACACATTCTCTCAGTATAGTGAGCATTCCCATGTAATTTTTCCCCACCTTGCAACACCAAATTACCATCATTTGATGATAAAAGATGAGTTAAAAGAGTCAAAAACAAAGCCATTCCAGCACACAACTTTTTCTCCTGAACCCAAATGATATGATAACATTTGGCTAGGTCCATGAAGTCAAGAGTTTGACCCAACTCACATAATAGGAGGGACTGACCCAATTCTATCTCCTTCAGATTAATATGATCAACTATACCCACCCCTTTTTTCATAGTCCAATTGCTATTATTAAATAGAACTAAACCCAATAACTATATTCCAGCCCATGTGGCTAATTCCTTAAAAACCAAACAAAAATTAACTTGGGTCTGACCCATTATGTTAAAAGAAATACCAACCTCACCAATTGACTCTTTTGCCCTTTGATCTTTTCTAATCCACGTAAGAGCTTCCATGGGATACGGCTCTGGACCCACATTGTAGAATTTCCATCCTACCCTTCTCTCTTTCTTCATCAATTTCGTAAGTTTCATCCGAAATTCCTTCACAATTGAATCAGCGGCCGGTGGTGGTAGCTTGATCAACGACCCATTCCCCTCAATGTAGTTCTCCGAATCTGGTGGTTTAGGTAGCAGAACTCGGCGTGGAAGGACCATCACATATTGGTTGGAATCCGACGGTTTCGGCTTTGGTAGTTGTGTGTGTGCTACCAGTGCTTGAATGATTTGGAAGCTTCTGGCCATCGCAAGCAAATCAGCTACCGGAGGTTTGGGCGGCGCCACTCGCCGTACTAGTGTCGCTGTAGATCGAACGACGTTCTGCGATGGTGTTGGAGACTGCAAAGCTGGTCTAGGTGCAGAATCGTTCTCCTCCGTCGTACTTAGCACCCCCCATCTTCTCCGTCGCAACCTTAACTGCAGTTTCAGACACCTTCACAGTGGTTTCCAGCTGAAACTCAGATTTGTTGAGGTGAGTTCCTTCGTAGACGCCGTAGAATCTCTGATTGTTACCGCTGTCAGTTTGCCGTGGTTGAGATGGTGAGTCCCACGACCACGTGTCGCTCCATTCCTCCTCTATGTCATAGTAGTGTACTCTTTCCCGTGGTCGACCTCGACGATGATCACGACGAACCCGTTGCTCTTGGATGAGCTCGCGAATCTGCTCCACCGTGACTGGTGGTCGTGATTGTTGTTCCAACACCATCTGACGAATTTGTTGCAACTTTGTTTCGATGTTTCCCAATTTTTGTTCCATTGAATCAAATCTCGCATCCATCGTCTTCTCTGGTGGGCAGGGCAAACCCAGGCTCTTGATACCAATTGATAGGACTCGATCTCGATTACGACTGAACATTGATCAAATCGGACAAATATAGAGCAGAATAGCAACAACTGTTATATTGATAACCCTATAGAATCAAGTGATTCTATGGCTGAATTACTAAGATTGAATGATAAAAATGCAGAAAAAGTAAAGATATGCTAGGTAGTTTGAGACACCTAGAATCTCCCAAGTAGAGTGACTACTAAAATCAATGCCTAATTCTATTCCCAAACAAATGATGAATATATTAGAACTCAGATCCCCTTGCTCTCTCTTCTATGCCACCTGTCCTACTCATGCCTTTCCCACTAAGTTAGTTACAGTACTAGTGAGAATGCTTCTCTGCTGCATATAAGGACAAGTCTTCAGTCTCTCTCTTCCACATGTCCTCTCACACACTCTCATGTAGATGTTGAGGGGACCACAGAGTTTGTTACACTAGTAGTGGAATTACCACCTTCACTCTTCTTATTTTGTCTCCTAGTGTAACTATCTTATGCTTATCATTGCCATTCAACAAATTATTGAGGTTTGAAGGAAGTGTTATTATATCTGCATTTTGTCATTATTACTGACCTCCAAGAACAAAACTCCAAACAATCCCTTAAAGCATTAAAGTTGAATCAAACTGCAGAAAAGTGATTTCTAATTTCACTTTTATAATTCCGAATGATACAAGTGAGAGAATAAATAGAGGGGTTGCTGATCCTATACATAAATGCTTGACCTAAGAATCAGTAAGAAATAATTTCCTCATAAATTCTATAACTAAGAAAGGAAACAAAGTATTGTATACCCTAATGCTCGTTGTACAAATAAATTATTAATTACAGATATGAACAGAAACTGAGACAGAATCATGTGATTCTGTCGATCATATAATTAACTACACAAACCAATATGGAAGAAAAGTGATGCCTCCGTAGTAAACTAAGGTAGTTGATAGATATTAGTCATTGATTGATGGCGCATAACACATGCTATATTCCATAAAGTAAGGACACACATTGACATGAACACTGTTCCAAAGTACCTGAGGAAACATGTTCATCATGTATTTGTTTCTTTTTGTTAACTCAACATGGCCAATTTATTGAAAAATAAAATTAAGGTTGAACTAGTACATGCAATGTAGTCAGGGTCGAGTTTCTACGAAGGATCGGTAGGCTGGTGAAGGATCATAAGCACGAGGGTTGTAGCACGATTCGTAAGATCATACTCAAACACATAAAAAATATAAGACATGAACAAAATAAACTTAGTTAATTAATATTGTACATAAACACATAAAAAATATAATACATATACACACAAACACATGAAAAAAATGAAAAAGAGTTTTGTGTTTAAAACAGAGTACTGAGGAGAAAAACAATCTTGTGAAGGAGGAGAGGTTTACTCAATATAGGGTTCAGAGAGAGAGAGAGAGGTGAACAAAAATGAGAGAGGACAACTATTTGTCATGGCCGGCAACGGTACACGACGGCGCCGTCTAGGGTTTCGGTGGACTAAACTTCGATGGAGATGAGAACAAAGATGAAACACATGTTTTGAAAAGGAATGCAAATCCCGGGTTATAATAATAACCCAACCCGTTTTTAACAAGCCCAGCCCGTTTTCACTCTAATTTGGCCCAGCACGTTATTTTTACGCTCCCACTAAGAAAACGCGACCCTGACCACAAAAATGCACCGTCACAGAGTCGAAGCACTGTGGGAGCAGTAAGGTCATGCGATCCCCGCACCGGGGCACGGCATTGATTACACTGAGTACATGGCTAATTAGGTTCTGGTTTCTAAATCATTATTGACACAACATGTATCATGATATTGTAAATGCATCATGAATATTTTCTCAAATATTTTAAAATATGTCTGTGTGCACTCTACCATGTCCTACAGTTTTTGTAATTTGGTGTTTCTCCATGTCTATTTTGTCACAAGTCAAAGTGAATGCTTCATAAGTTACAGTAAATACACATTCAATGAAGAATCAAATAGCATAATTATAATGATAAAATACAAGATGGAGCACAAAGACAAAAAGATAAATACATTTATGCAGTTGTGAAAAGAGATATTAATTAATTAACTTGATATTCTAAAGATAAATTAATTGAGAAACAAATATTCTAATTGAAAATGGGGCTGAAACAATCACTGGGCTGACAGTAGACAGCTCCTAGGCCATTTCTATGAATTTGGGATGAACTAAAATCATTGGTTAACAAAGCTTTTGATTGACACTGGATCTTCATGTATGATTTTGTAAAACTTCAATTTTGATTAATTTATGACCCTAAGTAATCATTAACGATTCATCATCATTGTTTGTATATTGAAAAGATTTAGCTCATGCCTGATCCGGATTCCATTCTTCATTAATTTGTAATAAATGACTGTGTTTATGGCTGGTAACAAATGAATTTGAGTACAGAAAGCAGAGCCAGTGAGTTTGAGTGCAGAAAATAGAGAAACACGTCGATGCAAGGTAATTAGGTTTCAAAAAAGGAAGTTTCATGATAGATGGGAATTATATGGATGTGTATCACATGATCAGAAAAGAGAAAATGCCACAATCAATGGATAAAAATGAGTGTAACTGTTGGCGTAATTGGATGGATGGATCATTTTATGTTTGCTGTAGCAATAGCTATCTCATAGGATCAATAGACCAATAAAGGGCAAGGAACCCTCTAGAACAATCGAGCTAAAAGACAAGATGGAATACAATACATCGATAGGGACCAACCTACGCCTCGTTCAAGCACCCATCTAGAGAAGACAATCAACCTAGGGCTCACTCAACCTAGGGAAGTTGGTCGGTTACCACGAGGCACCCACCACCTAGTACTACCGTACTGTGCCTAATCATTGCTAGCTAATGACAATATTCCTCGAGACTATCACCTCCTATGGGTTAGGGTCTGGCAATAGGGATGGCAGGAAAACCCAAACCCAGAAGACCCACCCGAACCCAAACTCAAGTCAACGGGCGAAACCCGAGTTGACTGGGTTTGGGTGTGGGTTTGGGTGACACCCGAAACTATGGGCGTGGGTTTGGGATCACTCAAACCCACACCCGAAACCCATACACCCACCCGAATATATGTGAAATTACCTAATTAACCCTAAGTATATATATTATGTTGAACTTTGATATTATTGTATTTTGTCATTTGCAAACTATGTTAAACTATGTTATTTTGTCATTTGCTTGTTTTTGTACTTTGTCATTTTATCAAAAAGAATTCGGGTCAAGTTTTGGTAGATAATTAATTAATTATGCGTGTTAGCTATGGGTTTGGGTGAAAAAACCCGAACCCAATGGGCATGGGCGTGGATTTTGATTTGCCACCCAAACAACCTTTGGGCTTGGGTTTGGGTGTTTGTTTTGGGCGTGGGTTTGGGTATTGCAAAACTCTCACCCATGGGCACCCATGGGCACCCATTGCCATCCCTATCTGGCAATGATTGAGGGCCCATAAGCAGACAAAACTCTAAGATAGTCACTATATAAGGGGGGACTTGGCTTTTCTAGGGTAACCGACCTACGGCTCGTTCAAGCACCCATTTAAAGAAGACAATCTACCCAGGGCTCACTCAATCTAGAGAATTTGGTCGGTTACCACACGAGGCACCACCACCTAGTACTATCGTACTGTGCCCAACCATCGCTAGCTAATGACAATATTCCTTGAAACTACCACCGACCACCTCCTATGGATTAGAGTCTAGCAATGATTGAGGGCCCATAAGCAGACAAAACTCTAAGATAGTCACTATATAAGGAGGACTTGGCTTTTCTAGGGTAAGGGATCTCACTACTACACATTCACTCAAAACTCTAGGCATCGAGTAAGCCTTTTGGACGGCGGACCTACACATCATGAAAATCCTAGGTTGAGTCTTTACTGCCAAGCCAAGCAGGATCATATTCAAAACGAGTAAGACTTTCAACCTAATCCGAGGGCATCACAAAATTTTAAGTATTAGGTCGAGCATTGTTGTCAAACCGAGAAGGAAGTTTTTAGCCTTTTGGCGGCATCACAGTTTTTCAAGAGAACGCAAAAGGAAGTTTTTAGAAAAACCCAATCTAAAAGGAAAATGTATCCATAAAAACTCATACTTAGAATGCTTTGGCCTTCGATCGAGCTACCTCATCATTCTGAGTGGGGCATGCTAGTTCAAGAAGAACATAAGGTAAAGTCGCAGAAGGATAAGTCGTAAATTTAAAGGAAAAGAGGAAATCAAATATCGATTAAGGAAAAATACCAAATTCATATAGTAGAAAAGGAAATGATTGGGGAAAGTAAAAATCACAATGTACGACGCATGCCTCAAAATATTACAAGAATCCCACAAAATAAAGTATCTCCAAAAGCATTACAAAACAATGGAAGTATAGTGAAGCTAAAACAACTATAAAACATCCCAATTATTGTTCTCAGCACCATCAACATTGTTGACGGTTAATCCCTCTAGATGGACGGCCTCAATATTATCATGAACAAGCTCCACAATTTGCGAGTCACAAACATCCATCTCAATATTAGCCTGTCACAACTCCAACCAAGGGTAAAGACTGCCACCTGAGCCAAAGCTTGATAAAACTGACCATCATAATTCTCCAATTCTCGATCCTCCAAGATTTTTCACACGGTTGCTCAGACTGGCAAGTTCGCTCGCAAGGTCATCAAACGCCATATTAGACTTCTCCTTGGATTCTTTCAAATGGCGCAACTCTTCAAGAGTCTCCTTATGAATTTTCTCAAGTTTATCATACTTCTTGGAGAGTTCTTGCAGGGAATCCTTAGCAGTAGTCAGTTGAGTAGACAGGAGGGCAGCCCGCTCCTCCTCCTTTCTCAGTCGCTCAATCTCTTCTTTAAATTTAGCTCGCTCACCACTTAGTAGGTCATCAGCTTCCCGGAGGGCCTGACAAACATCCTGCAACCATGAAAATTTAGATCGAAGGGTTACCAAGACTTTCTGGGCCCCGACAGGAACGACCTCTTTGAAGTCCGAAGAACCAGTTGCATGAGAATCGGTAGGTGTCAACGCCCTCTTCTTTGGGGAGCGCTCCAAATTGATCACATGTGTGGCAGTCCTCTCTGAGTCCACTGGTTCTGGGGATGTCCTAAGTCTTTTACCTAGGTTAGCTTGACAGGAGGTACCCTTCATAGTCGGGCATGCAGGAAGGACGGTGGATGGGCTAGCGGGTCTCTTGCCGAGAGATTGCAAAGCTTTTGTGTCAGTGGCAGAGACTAGGGTCATGTTGGAATGTCCTATAAACAAAAATAGATCAATAGAGGGATAATAACATTGATGTTAACATAGAATATTACCTAGATAACCTAACATGGAATCATAATTGTGCTTGTGTTTAATAAGTTAGGTGCATTTGGGAGAAGTAGCTTTCCTAAAGATTTCAATTTGAAGCCAAACAGAGTCACTCAATAGACCCTGGTCAATCTTATACCAACAAACGGAGTCGTCAATCCAAAAAAAAAAGGAAAAAGCTCTCGATCGTCCGAATCAAGGAAGGGAGCATTGATACCTTTCACCCCCTCCACACAAATAAATCGCAACGTAAAAGACTTGACGGGCTGAGCAATAGGAGTTAGAAGACGCATGTGTGCCAAATTGTTAAGAGAGCACCAATATATGGGCCCAAAAAATTATTTCATACCCCCACACAAACCCCCAAGAGACTGGATGCATTTGAGTCGGGCCAATCATAAGAAGTCACCAAAGGAACGAAAAGGAATTCACACTCCAACCTTTTTCATGAGCAGCTCTTACATGTAGAAGTAAGGTGGATCGAGAATCCCAAAGGCGAGTTGCATATGGCTTGGTCTTCTCCACAAGTTTGGGGGGACACAAGGTCGTCCTCCAAATATTGGTGAAACTCATCTAGGGCCATCAAAGTTGTAATGGACAATTTAATCCGTCGAACTTCACAATGCACCCACCCAGTCACCTCTGCCATACAAAATATTCCTCAAGACCCCACCTCCTATGGATTTGGGCTTGACAATGATTGAGGGCTCATAAGCAGACAAAACCCTAAGGCTATGTTTGGATTGATGGAATATAATGGAATGGAATGGAATGGAATGGAATGGAGCGGAGTAGAATGGAGTGGAATGGATCGGAGTAGAATGGAGTGGAATGGAGCGGGGTAGAATGGAGTGGAATGGAGCGGAGTGGAATAAATATACCATTCCATTGTTTGGATAGTTTATGATGGAGTGACAAAAAATTTACTTTCCATCACTTACCTCCCAAATTGGATGGAACAAAATTGAGGGTAAAGTGGTGGTATGGGATGGAATCCATTCCACTCCATTCTTATTTTTATAATCCAAACAATGGAACATTAATCAATTCCATCCTTTCCCATTCAATTCCATCAAGCCAAACATAGCCCAAGACAAACACTATATACAAGGAACTTAGCTTTTAAGGTAAGAGATCTCACTACTACACACTTAACACTTGCTCAAAACCCTAGGCAGCCACCCCTCATTAGGGGCCAAACCATAAGATTGTGTTCTAAACTGGAACAGCTGCTAAAATTCAATATATAAAGTAAACATAAATATTCTAAAATAAAAAATACACAAAATTAAGGAGACCATCCATCATAATTAATAATTGAAGAACCTAAAGTGCAGAGCAATAAAATTTAAACAAAGAAGAACATGATAGAACTAAACGAAAAGTAGAGCTGTCAAAAAAAGCCACAATTTCCATGGCGACCCTATTTGGGCCCCTTTCATATGGGGATAGGGCCCAAAATACTCCAAGGCTAATGAGCCTCCTCTTTCACATAAGCCCCCTAAATCTAAAGTTGGCCCCAAGGCCCTAATTTATTTCATTTACAAGATATCTTTTTTGCAAAACAAAATTTGGGGGAAAATGATATTTTATTAGGAAAAAAAATTCCAAATATTTTCTAGGGAAAAAGGTTTTGGAATTCCTTTCAAGAAAAAAATATTCCAATTTATTTTTCTTCTGAAACTATTATTTTCTTCTGGAGTTTTTTGAAAAAGAAATCATAAATGAAAAAGGTTAGGGGCCCTTCATATGGGGGTTGGGGCCCAATTTTTTTAGCCCATCAATTTGACAACTCAAACTAAAAGTAATCAGAAGAACAAAACAATTGTTTTTGTGAGCAAGAATAGAACATTATACTCAAAAGGGTTTGAATTGACATTTATACCCTTAATAGTGGGCACAATAGTGGTTTGGGGCTGCAATTTCACTTTAACTAGCGGCCGCTTATGAAATAAAAATCTTTGCACCACTCAACTGAATGTCAAATTAATAAAATAAACAAAAGACAAAGAAATTAAATTACTTTTCAGATCTTGTGCTATCATGACATCAGCAACATCTGCAACAGGGCTACTGATCTGAGAAGTTTCGCATACTGGTTCTGAAATTGGTTGCAAAACGCTCTTTGTAGGAAGCGTGTTATTAACATCAGGGCTGTGAACAGGCAAAGCTGCAGGTCCAATGGAAATAAACATCAAACTTTTTTAAAAATTAAAATTTGGAATAGTCACACAAAAGTTTCTGTTAGGATCCAATTATGTTACAAGTGCAATAGAAAAAGATCAAATGTCCCTACATTTAGTTACTAAGGTACATTAAGTATAGAACAATGCTTTTCTTCATAAATTTAAATAAAACCTCAACAGATGCAGCAATAGATAACATAAGCAATCATAATTCAATAAGCTATGATATACAACTTGGAATTTATGCTTCTACGCACACAGAGCACCGCTTTCCTTCATAAAATTTAAATAAAAACAGATGCAGCAATTGATAACACAAACAGTCATAATTCAATAATCACAATTTAAAGTTATCATCTAAATGCATTAATTATAAGACAGTAAAAGAAGGGAAAACACTGAAACATCAACATGTGCCGAAACAACAAGGTTTTCAAAATTTTCCCCAACTGTCAATTTTCTGGAATTTCAAAGCTCGCAAGTATTAAAAACTCCGACCGCTGTTTTCAGTTTTAATTACAAAAGTGTCCCAAATTATTTGGAACTTTGAAACAAAACTGCAACAGATTTATTTAAAAGAGAAAGCGCACCAATATATATAACTCTTCTAACTTCTAACTTAGTGTTGTTAAGTAGCAGCTATAGTGCTATTGCATAGTGGACTTTGAACAAAACGTTATTGTTCAAAAATAAAAACCTCAGAACAGACGCAGCAAATAATTTTGTGGATAACAACCACACTCCAATAATCACACTTTATGATTAGAGTAAACACCCAAGTTAATTCTGGAATAAAACACTAAAACCTATTTGATCATGAGAAATAAAAAGTACCAATTTTGTCCTTATAAATATCAAGTACAGGTCAAATTAATCTCTAATATAACTAAAAATGACACTTAAAATTATACTTAAAGGACACATTTGACATTCTTAAAGACTAAACTGGTATTTTTTCACTTTTCAAAGATCAAATATGTGTCTTATTGGGACCAATTTAAGTATTTACTCCATAAAAACATAGACCTATTTAATCATGAGAAATAAGAAATAACAAATTGATCCTTATAAATGTCAAACGCAGATCAAGTTAGTCTCTAATAGAAGTAGAATATCACTACAAATTATACTAAAAAGGACACATTGACATTCTTTAAAGATCAGATTGGTACTTTTCATTTTTCAGATATCAATGTCCCCACATTTTATCGCAGCAAATTCAAGTATTTTCATAAAAATTACCAATTTGATCATAAGAAATAAAAAGTACCAATTTGATTCTTAAAAAGTATCAACTTACGAAAATAAGTTGAAAACAGCTTATGAACATGTCATAAGCTGTTTTCATAAATTCTTCAAAGAATGTCACAAGTGCTTACACTACACAGGAAGATAAGCTCAAATAAGTATCAAATCATAATATTAGGTCAAGTTGCATCAAATCCATGTAATTAGGTCAAGTTCAGTATAAAACCAGTATATCAAATTCATAAAACAACAACGAAATTGAAATTACTGAAACAACAACAATCATAATGTTAGGTCAAGTTACAAAAACAAAAACCAGTATTCAAAAATCATTGAAATCCCTAAAATAACGGTGAAATCGAAATCAAATAAACGAGTGCAAAAACAACAACAATTCAGACGTGCAAAAACATACCGTGAGAACAGAACGATTCCGAAGAAGAGATTACAGGTTGAGGAAAAGATGAGAAATTAGGTAAAAAAGGTTGATAAATAGGGTTTTGTTGTTGAGAAAAGTGGTTAAACGCAGCCATAGCAGCTTCGTTTTGTGACAACGCAATTTCTGCTTCGGAACATAAAAAATAGATCTTTATAAAAAAACACAATTTTTTTTAAAGAGAATCACCCTCTATTTATAAATAAATCAATAATATAAAAAATAGTCATCCATGTAAATAACATAAAAATAAGGGCGATATTTCATTTTTTTTACGGAACATACTTTTCTTTTTGTCACAGTATTTGTTAATTAATTTACTGCCAACATTTTTGCTTGCGTTTAATTGGATGCGTTACTAGCATTTTTGAATTTTTGTTTTATGTCGTTCAAACGGATTGTGGATTGCTAGCATATTGTATGTACTCTACTACGCAAACAGAAATTGAGGCCCACAAAAATATGTGGCCCTGCTATGCAGAGCTGGGTGCACAGGCACTTGGCCGACCTTGTCGTGGCCAATTCAAGTATTTTCTTAAAAATTACCAATTTGATCATAAGAAATAAAAAGTACCAATTTGATTCTTAAAATGTACCAACTTAGGT